>CM060961.1:51095950-51598450 GCA_030765045.1 Tenodera sinensis | reverse complement strand
ACATTGACTGTACACAACACACTTAAAAACTAACTAAAACTCAACCCTAAGGAACTCTCTAATACTCGCTCGCTCACTCGCGTTTATAGTCCAGGCCAAGTGCTGGCGAATTCTCTGGAAAATACAAATATTCTCTACACTTCTGATAGGCAAATCGGTAGTTGAGAACATTGCAAACAGTTCTCCACTATTCGGCGAACAGTGTGGAAACATTTTGTTCCGCCAGGCTCATAGTCCTCTTTATTCTGACTACTCCATTGTCATCGGGCCGCGTATTTACAAGCAGTAAGGTAGCTTGGCCTCCAGCATCTTCTTGACGTCACTGTGTAAGCAGTTTTCGTTTCGTCTAGCAAAGAATATAACGTCTAATCAAGTTGCACAGTTTGAAATAATTTTAGATAACATTGGGCATAGCGCACTACAAAGGACGGTCGGGGCTAAGCTACTTTGCACCCCATATCTTGCCGGCGAGGAAACAAACGTGCACAAGCTCAGGCTGCCTCGCGATACTGTTGTATGTACTTGACGAACAACAATAGTTGCGACGCCGCTCAAAGGCGCTCATGATCAAGGTCCCCACGTCCTCAGGCGTGCAATCAGAGCGGCAGAACTAAATGTGGTTTTCTCCAGGTGAATCGAGAAGTGTTAGGCGGCCGGCTTGTTTGAAGAAGTTCGCGAAAGGTCCATGTTACGTCATCCTCACTATATAAAGAGGCGAGGAAATAAGAAGTGTTATTTACAGCATGAGTTGGTCAGTGTGTGATTGAGACAGCTGTGTGTGTTACTGTCGTCGTGAAAGGTACGCCACGTCGAAGTGAAGAAGATTTAACAAGCTTCGAGTGATTGTATCTTCGGAGTTAGTGTATGAGCAACAGAGAAAAAGAAGAGAGACAGTGAAAGGACTGAGTCAAGGCTACTGTAACGTCACGAAAGGCTCTAGATTTGTTAACGTCAGTAAAGGAGAACCATGTATTTGTACAAACATTTTAGAAGAAAATAAAGTGATAGAAAAGTAAGTAGAGTGGACCTTTGTTATTTTGTCACACTGGTGTCAGAAGTAGGATTCATCGAATTGTCATTTTCTTACAGATTCTTAAATTCCTGTGAAATTCTAGATCAGGCTTTCCTATGTAGCACATCCCGTTTTCATTACACGCCTGTGATAATTAAATAAGCCTATTTAAAACCTCGTTACGTGTTCTAATTTAGTATATTAATTGTACTGTTAGAGGGTTTCTTATAAGTATGTAAGAAGTTTATGTGCTACATTTGATAGAAGTACCAATCCTATGTACATATATTAAAAGGCTAGTATAGTGTTGCAAAGACTTAAATTAATTTTAAATGAAAAGATATAACGTGTATATCGAATTCCTACTCAAAAACGACATAAAGGTAAGCCTTAGCCTTTCATTCTGGTATCTTTTTATTTGTGTCCCTTTATTGTTAAAGATTCGGTAACGGAGATATAAAGCAATGTAAAGAAATTGCTACTAAAAGAGAATTTAACACAGGGGAAGTGAAGTGGAATGAGTGGAACTAGATCTGTCACGACAGCAAAATTTAAAAGGAAGAAACTTTTTAAAGCTCGCACCAAGGAAGATGTATTATTTTCGTGCTATTCTTTCTTTTTTTCTTTCTCTCTTTCTTTAAGTTTCGCGATTTCTTTTTTCAGCTTCAATTCTTTCACTCGCCTGGTAGTTCTTTCGTATAGAAGCCCGGTGCACAAAAAATCTAGAGTGTCTCTCTAGAGAACCTCAACTCGTGTAGGGCTACCGTGCAGCTCTCTCCAGGGAAACTGCCAACATAACGGAATGTAGCCATCTAACACAACATTTTATTTTTTCCTTCAAGAAATTCTAGAGTTTGTAGGAACCAAAAGTTTCTTGTCTGTTGCTCGTCGGGTATTTTATTCCTTCTATTTTCCTCTTCTTACTCTCTTCTCTTAGTCTGCTGCTTCTTGTCAGTTCTCTATGACTCCTTCTGTTTCCTTCCGTTAGTGGTATTCGAACTAAGTTCAGTCAAAGAAGCAGTTCACAACATTACTTATGTGCAATATATTTCAGTTTTGAATCTGCCTATATCACCTTCGAATCTAATGCCTTCTTTCTACATCTGTAGTAGATGTTTCAAGCAAACGCCCAGCGGTCTATAAATAGACTACTGCAGATATTATTTTGTATTTAGTTTACATGAATTATCAAGAGTCGTTTTCACTATGTATGTCATCATTAGTGTTATGTGAACACTTTATTGCCTCTTAAAAATTAGAATATTGAGTAGCTTATTAATTTACAGTAATAAGGCGCAAACGACTGCAGTACCTGTGAAAGCACAGTTTTTTCCTTATTACAATAAAATGTCAAAGGTTTGCATTATTGCATCACACAAATAATGTGGTGCTGTAAGCAATTGTAATGCTGAAAAGATGAGCCTAAGAACAAGCGATCTATTTATAGACTGCTGGGCACATATGTTATGTCATGTCAGCACACGGAAACCCATGCGTGTGGGTTTGAAGGATTACACGTCACCTGTGATTCTGCAAAAAGTGTGATATAAAACACTGCCACAGATGTTCTGAACATTACCGTGCTTGATAAAAAGCTTGTAGTGCTCCAAATGTTTCAGTAAATACGTGGTTTGGCTTCAAATAGACTTTGATTGCCGTAAGAAATAAAATTTCATTATAAAATACACGAACTTGACAGAAATGTGTTTATTCATCATTACAGTATGTTTTGATAGCGTTAATGCCGAGCGGTTTGCTTAAGGACTGGGTGGTTTTGGGACACCAGGGGAATAAAAAGACAAACAAAATGTATTTTGACATAGTGTATGCTGAACCAATTTATTACATATGGTTCTTTTTTTAATTTAGTTACTTATTATCTGATAGGAGGGTTAATATTTGTAGTGAATCATATGCCGAGGCAGATATTTTAGTTTTGGGTAACATGCTACAATTAGATGAATTTATATCCGAATTGCAGGCTTAGCGAGGGAGTGTTTCCAAGTTGCAATCGGTGAGTAAGGCATGCTTCACGGGCTTGTCTACAGGCGGACCGGCACTATCCCGGAGACCTTCCTCTATTGGGAGAATCTGATCTTGACCTTACAACTCATAGCTTTTTGTTCTCTCATAACCCTCACACACACTCTTCTGTCTTTCAGGTCTCTCTGTCTAACTCACTACTGGCTTCGACGATCACAATACTAAAACTGCTTGTCACTACAATGGCTCTGACATGAGTTAAAAGTCCCAAAATGTCTACGTCGACACATACATTTCTCTCATAACGAGGACTGTACACACACAAACACACACACACACACACACACACACACACTGCTTAAACAGTTCAGCTGTCTCGCTTAACACTCACAAATATTTAAAATAATTACAACAACTCACTTCTCTCGCCGCCTCGCTACCTTATATACCAGGAATGATGTAGCACGGATTTTTCTAGACATTCACCTTTCCTCGAAGCCTTCTCAAATGAGCTGGCAGCCAGAAGTCTTGCGAACACCCGGTGAGATGAGTGTCTTGAGTGTCTTGATGCGCGCCGGCATCACATTATGTTATATAAATTGCAAAAGGTCTGTGCAATGTTATTAAAAATACATAAACAATAAAAGAAACTAGCCTAAAATTTTATGTAGGAGTGGCAATTCCAACTTGTATATGGTTCTGAATAATAGGCTATAGAGAAAATAAGATGATGTATTGAACTCATATGATTTTCTACACTCAACTGTTCTACAAACCATTCTTACAAATGCTTGTGGTTCAATACTGATATATAGCAGTACCTCAACCAGGGATTTGTGTTCTCTCCTTGTCTTTGGAAGCACTGTCTCTCCTTGCAGGAAATGTGTAACAAACAAGAAAGAAAAACACTTGGTTGGGCAAGTACAGGGGCGCTATTAAGGATAGGGGTGAGATGAGATGAAGTAGAAGAGTGCATCATGCTGGAGTAAGGGAGCATTGTCTAGTAGAATGTGAGGAAGTGAGAGAATAAAGAAAAGAAATACGAGAAAGGAAATGTGACTATGAATAGGAATATCAAAGCAAAATGTTATAAATAAAGGGGACAAGAGAGTAAAAATCACAGGAAAGTACGAGGGCCGTCTCAAAAGTAACTTGCACTATTTTTTTTTAAATCCGCGCGGTAGGCGGAAAAAGTCTGAAAGTCCCAGGTTATATGGGTATTGATGTAGTAGGCCCCTAAGTTTATTGCTTGGACATTAAAACGGCAGTAACAATGGAAACTCCACTCGTTCCTACCGCTGATTGCGAAGTTCGCGCTGTAATCCGTTTTCTGACGGGAAAAAATAAATGTGCAACTGAAATTCATTGCGAGTTGTGCAGTGTTTATGGAAAAGACGTTTTGTCAAGGCAAATGTTTTCTCGTTGACCCAATCGTTCATTGAAGGGAGAACAACATTACACAATGAGCAATGAAGCGGCCGACCCTCCACTTCCCTCGCTCCGGATATTGTTGACGAGGTTCGAGCAGTCGTGAACACCGATCAGCGCCTTACACTTGATGCAGGTTTGTTTCAACTTCCTCCGTATATTGAAATAAGCCGTGCATCGCTTTACAGGATTATTTCTAAGGAACTGTGTCCATGGAAAGTGTGTGCAAGTTGTGGAAACGAATGGATGAGACAACTCCAAAAAAAGGCAAAAGTTGTTGCATCGGCTGTCAAGGTCATCACAACGATATTCTGGGATTCGAAGGGAGTACTGTCAATAGATTACCTGCTCATGGAACCACGATGACAGCTGCTCGCTATTGTGAGGTGCTGAGAAAACTCAAAAGAGCCATACAAAACAAAAGGAAGGGAAAGTTGAGCAAAACAGTTTTTCTGGTCCACGATAACACTCCCGCACGCTGCCCGTGAAACTCAAGCCATTTTGAGCAGTTTCGATGGGATGTTTTCGGTCATCCATCTAGTGCACCTGACCTTGCACCGAGTGATTACCATCTTTTTCCGGAGTTGCAGCAACATCTTGGGGGAAGGCGCGCTTCGTAAATGACGAGGAACTGAAACAAGAAGTGGAAAGATGGCTATCCAGTTTGGCGGGAGAGTAGTTTGACATTGGGTTAAAAAAACTGTTACCACGGTATCAAAAATGTATTTAGGTTCAAGGAAATTATGTGGAAAAATAGGTACTGAATGTAGCTTTCAAAATATACCCTTTTTAAAATATTTAAACGTTTTGTTATTTTTTAAAAAAATAGTGCAAGTAACTTTTGAGACGCCCCTCGTATAAGGGACACTAAAGGAGAAGTGGGAAAGGAAGGTGAAGATTCGGGGAAAGGAAGAAAAAATAGGAAAGGGGAAAAGAGAACATCGGAGTAAGGGATGTAATTGGCCACTAAAGGTGATAAAGGGCAGGGTCCTAAAGCAACAGGTAACGAGCAAGAAAGGCGAGGCATGTAATACATAAGGTAAGATTAAAAAGAAAAAAATTGTATTCGGGATGTAGATTTGTATAGGCAACTACAATAAATATAATTGTCATTCATTCATAACCCATAAAAATCTTTATTCTTCCAATTACTTTAGTTAATCGAGATATACATTTGTAGAAATGGTTTTATTACTTATTTCCTTGTAGATGCAATAAAAATAGGAGAATGTATTAAACTTAAGAGATAGTCAATTTTTTAAAGAGCTGTCTGCTCTTCTCTTAGTATCTCGAGGAGGGAAAATTTTGGTGTTTGTATTAACATAATTATCCCTACTCATTCTTATACACATTATTAATAAAAACTTTGTTTGACTGTCTACTTTATGTTAGGCGTAATAAAGGTGTGGAAAGGTTTATTAAATAATTCCTTATAGGCAAAGGGAGTAGGAAAATACAGTAGGTTGAAAGAATATTTTAAGAGCTGGTTGCTTCATGATGGCTTTGACATTCCATTCTCTTTGCATGATCAGCGCTTAAGAATATTATTTTAGGAAAGTATAAATATTTTAATATTCAAACTAATAGCAAGTATATCTTAAATATGGCTATCTCTACAAATGACTTAGTTGTCGACGAGCCCTTAAATCCCAATCATTCACTCACTCACAGTTTAGGAGTTGTGCTAAAGTCATCCAGAACAAACAGAACCTATTCCCAGAAAATTCAAGTTATACGTTTCATATGCTAATATGTTAAACGCATGGTATTTTAATCCAAATTTTTAGAGCCATTTTTGAGAAAATAATTATTTTCGGAACTTTATTCCATGTAAAGGGCAATTTGGGTGAGACATTTTGTTGCAAATCTTTGTGTCGCCCTTTTAAAAGCTACTGAAGAGTAGCAGAGTTTTTGAGTTATGCTCTCCGACACACACACACACACACACACACACACACACACACACACACACACACACACACATGCACACACACACAAAACGCGCGCTGCCACTGCTCCCAGTAAAGAACTACCCATGGTACTCGGCTTGACCTCCAATACAGACCTCGACTGATGGAGGACATTGCTATATTGTCACAACTTACCCGGTGACTCTTAACACTATGTTACAACTAGGTTGTGACTGGGGGACATAGCTTTGGTAATCAGATAGTAGGGCAGAAAGACACTGTTTGGCTTGAAACATATTTATTTGCTATTAGTATTGAAACAACAGTAAAGCAGTGTTGGTTTACAATTTAGGGGGTTCTGCCAATTATCGTTTGGACTTACAGTCTAGGGTTGAATAGAGTTACCCGTTACGGACGATGTCAAATTGCGTTGATGAAGTGGAGAGGACCAGTCAACATAGTTGACCCGTCGGATGGCGACCGCCACCTCCTAAGCGGTCTGGAGCAGAGCACACCAATTCCTGGACAAGACTCCCCCCCGAGCGAGCTCTCAGGGCTCTGTTATATCGGGTTCTGTCCTCTATGGGAGTCTTGCAATTGTAATGGGGGCTGTTACCATATTTGGTATGCCAACGTCCTGGTGAACAGGATGTTCTAGAAAATTCTTAAGACACGTGACACCTCTCATGTTGCAGGATGCAACATGCTTCGACCAGTTGCTATGCGGAAGGGTGACATCATAGAAAAGTCCATAGGGACTATCATAGGAAGTGGTGAACCATTTATGTCCGGTCACGTATACATCTTAAGACATGTGTAACAATTTAAAATAATTATAAAATGAGATTTATCACAAATTTAGAAGCTTAATAAAATGTTATAACTTAATATAAAATTGGTACTTCTCAATCACATACGTGACAATATACTTATTCATATACGTATACATATTATATATGTTTTTGTAAAGCTGGTTTTAGTGTACAGTTCTAGGTCATATATACTGAGCGTCCCGGCAACCCTTAGTATTGTGCGGGATGGTAAACTGGTCGGTTTTCAAATAGGAACTCCTGTCCGAAAGTGCACGGTTTTGACAACTTGTTAAGATTCGTTTTGGTAACTTAGCATGGAAAGTATGCAACCCTTTAGCTATCTGTGTACTAGGATGAACGACCGTAGCATACTAATATTCCCGCGCATGCGCTAAATTGCTCCATAGAGTTCTTGGTGTGCATCCTACTGCGTTACTTTTGTAGTTTCCAGTACAGTAATGTCTTTAACAGCAGCGTTACACATACCAGTAAACAGGGGGTAAAATGACCGACTTGAGCTCCAACACAATTTGATGCAAACGTGTAGAATCACTTTAACGTCGATGGATTGGTATAGTTGGACAAGTTCCATGGCCAACACGCTCGTCAGATCTGACACCTCTAGACTACTTTCTGGGGAGTTGTATCAAGAGTATGGTGTATGGCACTCGTGTATCTTCAGTGGAGGACCTTATAGCTCGAGTCCTAGGAGAGGTCCAAAATCATCAAAGACAACCGCACGTATTGGGTCATGGCTATAGGCTCTGCATTGATGTAGGAGGTACACAGTTCAACATTATGCTATCAACGTAAAGCACAATTGAATCCTGATAATTATTTTAGCAGTATCTATGTGCATGATATATACAGCACCTTCAATAATTCCTCTCTGTCTTCTAGGAGAGAGTTGTATTAATCCAAATCCGATTTCGACCGGTAATTTTAGTGCTAAGTTGCCCCATTTGCCTACCGCTCCTTACTTCTGATCCTTGCTTCCAATTTGTACGTCGTAATCCCATCAGGATCTAGCCAACCTCGGGTAGGCAGCAATAGAAGTGATTTTGCTGCATACAAATGAGAATCTTAAACTGACTGCCAATGTGACGATGAAGTGGTGATAAAAGAGATTTCCTCGACTGGGTCAATGGCAAGAGCAACTTAAGATGAATCTCCGCAGAGGAAAATGGGCCGTTAAAGGAAGAAGGAATTGAAGTTAAAAAACGATAAGAATTATAGGGTTAGGAGTAAGTGAAGAAGAAGTGATAGCTATTGATCCTGTACGCAAATCATATTTTATATTTCCCATTATTTATATTGATCTAAGTTTATAACATTCTTCCAAAAATTTTGCTATGATGTATTTTTGCCATAAAAACCTTTCTCGTATTATTTTTTAGCATTTATCTCATGTAAGTGGAAGCATATTCTGATTAACTGTTGAAGTTTTAAGAAGGGTAAATTTCAGGCCTATATTTACCATAATGCAAGTCGCTCAATCATGCCCCTTGGAATGATTCCTTTGAGGTCGACAATTCTATCGAGTTTTACGATGTGTGTTTAGCTAAACCCAAAGCAAACAATGCTAAAATCAAAATATGTCATGAAGATATGTCATACATTCACATGTGCCATCTTAGTAGCTCAGAAATTGAGTATCTTTGCTTGGGTGTCTGATAATACAGTTGAACTTTCCATTAACTGGCTCAACTTTACTGGTTTATAACTGAAACAATTTTTGAAAGATGTCCTGTTTATTTCCCTTTCCCTACATAAGTTTGGAAGCTGTACGAAGAACAGAAGTACGTATTTTATAGCAAATTAATACATCTGTAAACCAATAACACCAATTTATTTCAAATTTAAAACACTGTGGTTACTACAGAACTTCAAAATTTCTTGGTATGTTTCTTGGTTTACTAATGTATATCCCGCAACTATTCTTCATATGGTATAAAACTTTAATATGTGAAAAAGTAAGAATTTCTCCTCTTATATAATCCTCACTATATAAAATTACTAAAGATGAAATTAAAGTAACAAATCTTATAAATAATAAAGACATTCAATCCAATAATAAAGTTATAACAATTGATGGAGAATTTAATCTAACAATTTCCCATTCAATAAAATGAACTAGATCATCGGAAGGTGTACCTAGAAAGTAAGATGAGTATAAATATCAGATTAAACTTAAAGTTTAAGTTTAAACTTCCACTGGTTCCTAATAAGGCAATTTCTCATCCCTGAGTGACAGCGTTTCTTGGTTTTAGCAAGTGGTCACTTCTTTACGTAATTCAACCTTAGATAATGGTAAACAATTTTGGTAGAGTTAAAAGTTAACCATTTAAAAGGTTTTAACTCGCCAACTATGCCGAAAATAGGAAAAAGGTTTACGCAAAAACGGCAACTATTTGGCCATGATGCCAGCTCCATTTGACCAGGAGACACCTCACCGCATGCTGCTCGCCTTCCCAGGAAAATGTGCTCGCTCGTCGCTCCGAGTTCAAGAACTGCCTCTCTGGTCACTTCCACCTGTCTTGCCGCTACGGGAGGCACATGTCCGCTGACGTCACAATAGCGTGACGTATGGGAGTGGTGTCAGCATTGGGCTTACGTCCGTCAGCATTACTGGCGTCTTGACGTAAGGAGGGGGGTAGGCACAGTAATTTTATTAGTATGTATACTACAGAGCGGTGCAAAGGTTAATCTGGAACATATAAATCTAACAAGAAAACATTATGGAAGCGAAAGCCCTATACGAGGTTCAAAACTGTATAGGTAAAAAATGGAAGAACAATTACCTCTGATTAAACACTTAGGATGCAACATGGGTTACCTGTATATATATTATATGTACCGGGTGGAAAGTACTGCTTTAGCTATACATTGACTAGGAATTCTACATGATGAGTGTAACAAATATGTCCAATACAATTACAGTCAATAAAGTGAGCCGTTTCACCAGAAAAAGGAATAATTTGTGTCAAACATCAGGAACCATGTAACTTCTTTACGAGTGGATATAAGTGGTTTATTATTTCACTAACTGTCGCGCAAATACTGTGTGAACAATGATGTAATGTGTTTCTACTTTAGTTCAAATGTTAACGTGTCATGCAAAGTTTAATTTCAAAGAGACATTTGGCAATAAATACATAAAATATAATGAAATGGAGAGAAGACAATAAAAGAGTACAGGAGAATGGACTCTAAGAAGGTAGCAAAGCTTACACCTCGAGGAAGATATTGGGACGTCCAAGGAAAGGACATTTGAAGACAGAAGAAACAGCAGGCAATACCAGCTATGTTCAACGTTTGTGAAAGAGAGGAGTTTAGGTTTACCTCCTACTACTATATGCGCTCCCAGCCATGCAGTGTGTTGCAATGGTGGGTTGGTATGCTTACGTTGCATTTTATTTATGTTAACATTTTTAAATCTTATGCGATAAACATATGTTCATTAGTCACTTGTTTACTATTGCTTACGTTCAAGAGCTCAATTAATATTTGGCGACAAAGTCGATGTGCATAGCCTAAGGAGATCCAGCAAGTGAACCTCGCGTAACATATTGCGAAACAGACTTTTAATATAATTCATTTTGGAGAAACTTTGTTCGCAAACATATGCAGAGCTATATTACCCTTATACAACTATTTTTGTAAATGCTTATTTTGCTATCTACTTCTTTTCAATTAACATAAGCAATTTCAGAAAGTATGTTATTCCTAATTTTCTTGTAGGTGCAACCTGGAACAAATATATATTTTAATTCCATTTTAAATTGTCTTATAATTATTCTTATGTGTACTTTTTCTCTCGTTTAGGAGTTATCCCATGGGATGGATTAATTATTTTCTACAGTCTAATTTTAATAAGCTAGACACGTTCTAGTTTTACGTATCTTTTTATAATTTCTTAAATATTTTACTTATTTTATAACTCATTTTATCATTAGCATGCCCTCCTTAACTCGCTTTCTTGTCTGTTTATTCGGTACAAATCTTCCAACCTATTTTAAACAAGCTTTACGATGAACTAGAGACCTGAAGCTATCAGATAGGTCAGAGCTTGATGACTATAACATTTAACTCTCTTTTAAGACAATTCCTCCACCTCAGACTAACTTTAACGTAGGTTTTCTCAAAAATATCTGTATTGATTTTGATTAAAACACTGCATGTTTAAAATACGTTTAACAGATGTTTAAGGTAAATGAAATGTATATCATAATGTTTCAACTGGTAAACAGGCATGTCAATTTAAGAACCGCGTTGTCATTCTGCAGAAATAAACTTGAAATTTGCCTTCTGTCTCTGTTATAATCTCGTCAATATGTCTAAAATTGATAGCAGAATTTTACGCACACAAGACTAAAAAGCACTAGTAGTACGACGGTCGAGCGCCTCAAAGACACTCACACCACTGTTGTGGGTAAATACGCGGTTCGACGACAATCAAGTGGTCACAAGAAAGTCGACTGTGAGAGCGGCAAACAAGAGAAGGTGCACTTCGAGAAAATCCATGCTACGTCAATCTCGGCTTAATAAGCAAACGTAGTGTTTAGAGAAGCGAGTTCTTAAATATTGAACAAGACAGCTGTTATTAGTTAGTTTTAAGTGTGTGCGTGCGTACGCGTGTGTGTTTAGTCAGTGTTGAGAGACTGGAGTATCGTTAGAGACAGTTGTAGACATTTAATCGTCGCGTCCGAATTGTTTGTTGTGTGAAACAGTTTTTGCTTGTGTGCTTGAGTGCGCGTGACTGTATCATGGAAAGCAATTTGTGAGACAGGGAGACAATAGAACTGAAAGACGGTGAAGTAAGTGTCAAAGCAATGTGGGGGCAGAACAGTTGTGAGTTGCAAGGTCATAGCAAACTCACATTGTGTTAACCACGAAAGAAAAAAATGCTGTGTGTTTTTAGATTTAATTTTAAAAGAAATAAAGTGACAGAAAAAGTAAATGGAGTGATCCTTGTCGCAGTGTTACCAAATAAGATATTCATATACCACCTTTTTAAAACGGACTGAAATATATAAAATAGTTTCGCCTATTCCCATGTAGGTATATTAAAACGTGTATCAAAATCGTTCGTTATTTAAATAATTAAATTATTGTTCATTAATTTATATTATTCTTAATTATTGTTAATTAAATAATTACTTCAAACATTTAGGTCATCAATATCTTATCATTTCCTTTCTGTGATTGATAAATTAATATTGGACAGATGAAGGAGCAGTTACTGTTAAGGACTTCGGTGCTTAGCGCAGTGCAAAAGTTGCATTAGACACTTGTATACGTTCAGAAGAAAACAATTGACCCGTTGAATCGAATCCAACGGAACTACTGAGTCACAACAAGAACTGAACTCCACTCAGCATCGTCCTTTGAACTCAACTCAAATTTACTCAACTGTTATTGTGAACTGTCTACCATCTGTCTGTCTACGTCGGGCATCACTCAACTCAAAGCCCCACATACAAAGCTAACGTTCTGAAAAAGGACCGTACTCTAAGTTTCCAAATCCTTACCGAGGGGGCAAGGGGTGATTCCTTCTACCACGACTTTGTTGTTCTTTATTTACTCTACGCATCATTTCCTTTATTGTCTGTTTCAGTGTTATAGGACCCAGCGCTGGTGTTCGGTGGGTTGCGTTTGGGTGGTGAATGCGCAGGTGCTGTAAGGCTTTCCTCTCTACGTTGGTTGGGACTGCTCAGGATCCGCCTTAGGTGGACCCCATGAGGGCAGACTGCTGGGGAGGGGTATCAGGAGTACGCCGTTCATACTTGCGTCCGTCGTCAATCTTATAGCACATGACCTGTAGTAGCAGTTTTTAGATTTATAGTAACAATACCAGGATTTATAAAATTTTACTTCAAATTTAATGAAACATTAATGTTTCTAGGGATATCTGCTCACCCTTCAGATTTCACTCCACATCCCTAGGGTCAGGATAGAAGTACAAAAATCCGAATGACCTACCTGTGGTGTTCAGCCCCGGTTTTGGGGACACCTCACCGGAGCTATGAGGGAGGTTGGCCATTAGTTGCACCTAGGCCCATAGTCAAGAGGGTATGTTCTAAACCCGGCGGCCCGTATGTAGCTTCGAGCTGCAAAGCCAATATTACATGTGTTTTGTTTTTATAAAAATTCATATAACAGCTCTTAATGTTACCAAGCTACTTGAAGCATTGAAATAAAAGCGTGGTTCCGATATTACATTACACTTCTCTTTCGAAAAGCTGTACAATACAATTCAGTTCAGGAGAATCTTGTTTTTGATTTTCTTTAAAGAAATTGGATTACATTGTATAAAGTAACTTGAGAGGTTTATGTCAAAACTTTTCTTGCTTCTGAGTTGAATAAGAAGCCGGATACTCTCTTAAGTTTGATAATTAAATAATTTCTGAGATACATTTATTCTTAGTTATGCTTTACTTCAGATGTTTGCCAAGTGACTGGAGACAAGAGTAACGAATTTAGCCAGTTAGGTGGTTCAGTATTTGTGTTGCTTTTATGTGATATTGCACTTTCTTCAATTTCAAGAAAATTCCCTTTTCAAAGAGCAATTTAATTTGTGTTCATCAAACTAAATCTGCACCAGGTCTAAATCAACGAAGCGTTAAGAAAATAATAAAGGAATATAAAAGCTAAAGTTTGCCTTCTAGATGCTTGCAGATTAAACGCTAATGCTTACGAAGCAAGAGGAAGCAAGTGGAAAATCCTCCTTAACAAGTGCAAAATGAACGTCTCCCATATAAATGGATTTCTTAATGAGAATTTCCTCAGCGAAAAGTGATATTAAAAGGTCTGTTGTTGTGCAGTATTCACATGTTTCTCTACTCATCATCGTTTATCTTTTATCCATTCTATAATCTATTATTACAAAATCTTGTCACTCCCTATACCACGTGCATACTGCTTTCTAGTCAACAATTCAACATCAAGATTTCACTGAAAATATCGGTTTTGAAACTCCATGAATTAACTGGTGCTTAAGTTTGGCCTCTTTGAAATATGTTACACCAAAATTTTCAAGCAAATTTCCCCACCCCAAACTACCCTTTACATGGAAAATTTTGGTATTCTCAAAATGTCGCTATTTGAGCGAATGTCATATATTCAGTATAGGTATTTTCATAACAAGTAATCACTCTTTGCAGTTATTAATACATCAGTAATGTAAAATAGATATACGAGTCGTCCTTCAGGAAATAATAGCTTCATATCACAGACGGTTAATGGAACAGTCGCCCATTTACGACGCAAGAGTAAGTTTGCTCTTATTACGTTGTGACAACAACAAAATATGGTGAAAATTGAAGGATTGAGAGTCTGCATTATATTAAAAGAGATATTAAGTCATTTTATTAAGCCTTTCCACTTCACCTTCTGTGATAAGCAAGGTTCGAGAGAACAACACGCTTAAAAGTAAACATTTCTTTTACTTTTATGATATCGGTTGTTTTTTAGAACATGGTATCAATCTGTAAAGGAATACAAAATTACCTGCTTATAGGTTTTAGATATCTGCATTAGATCTTCATAGGAAGATTTAACGTTTTCTATAAATTTATTTTTTTATTTTTTCCTTCTTTCTTCTTCTTTTTTTCTTTTTTTTAATTGTTCCATTTATATCCCGCCTTTAACTCCAATATATTGTGGAGTATATTGTGGTTCGGCAATGGTGTTAACTCGTTTAACATTGGGTTTTAGGTCTTTAGGGTATTTATACGTTAAATTCACACGCACACACATTCACATCCTCATTCATACTCACAGACTCTTGGGAATAATCCTGACTAGATAAAAATTCTCACCCCAGTCGGGAATCCAACCCGCAACAGGCAAGTGCTCTACCGACTGAGTTACGGGGCCAACCTTCTTAAATTGTGTAGGCTAATAATGTGAATTATTTCATCGCTTATTTCTGTTGGACAGGGATCTATATGCATTTTGAAACGTTTTCTGCAGTAGAAGTTAGCTGATTTTAACATTTTAAAATAAGTGTTTTTTACAGTTTTACAATTTATTGATTTACCTAAGTGGAATCTTGGCATACAGATATTTTAACATTCCGCCACTAAAGTTGGAGATTTACCGACTGCAGAAGTATAGTTAGCATTTGGTTTATGAATTAAGAACATCACACTCTTTTTCCAGTAATGATATTAAATATTTGCTTGTTTATTTAGCTCCAGAGCTGAAGGTGGTAGACGAACATGGTCATTCCGTGCACGACCGCTATTACAAGACTGGCAGCACCATCGAGCTCACATGTCGTGTGCTGACACCTGCACAAACCGCCTCATCGCTGGTAACCTGGCGAAAAGATGGTAGTAAACTTCCGGATAAGATCACCATATCTCCTATAAGGTTGGTATTTATTTAATATGGTGGGGGAATGTTTAATTTTTTTCCAAGAGGATTAAGTTATATTTTTGACTATGATTATTTGTCTTATTGGCTTAGTATATATATGCAGAGAATATATATATATATATATATATATATATATATATATATATATATATATATGTGTGTGTGTGTGTATATGCAGAGAACCCCTATGGCCTTTTCACGTAGTCTAAAAGTTCCACCCTGCTTCTGCAGACCGCTACTGGTTGGCTTTAGGAATCCACTGCTTTAGTCGCTTCTACTGACTGAAGGATTGCAGGAAGATTCACTTACTGTGGCGGTAAATTCAGTGCAAAAAGTCAATGAGGCAAATTGGGTACTTCACTCCTCCCTCAAGCAAGCCAAGACGGTGTCAGATGGTGCAACGTTTTTGTCCAAACCATGTGTTATGGCCTTAGAAGATTGGAAGCAGCAAAAATGACATTTCATCGACCTGTTGCAAGATATACTCTCTTATATAAGAAAATAAGTGAAGTTATCCACAAAGATCTACTAATAGAAAGCATAGTAACAAAAATAGAAGAATATAGAAATAAATGGTCTGAACACGCAAGCAGAATGAATGAAGAGATGCTGCTTCGTATGATCCACATGGTCATAAACGTCAAGGACGACCAACTAAAAGATGAAGTGAATAACTGCACTTTGGAGCCGGAACGCATCGTAATAATATAAACCATGAAAGGAGATGACGATGATGACCTTTTATAACCAAAACGATGTCTGTCCACTATGATGCATTTCGGTCCTAAAACAAAAGACAGTTCACTCAGCAAGCGTGAGAAATATACACGACAGACGCAAATGTTGACATAGAGTGTGGCATATTAAGTGTAGGTTTGTGATATATTTTCATGTATCCTAATAGGAAGAAAACATAATTATAGTAGCAGTAAAATACATTGGCGGATAGGTCATGGTTACCAATAAGAGAATAGGGCACGGACCGAGGTATATTGGGCCGCTGCAAAACAAATTGAGGTTAGAGGACCCGGAAAAATCGCAATTTTCTGCGTATTGTTAAAGATCTATCTCTCAACTGCTTTCTTAAATAGTGTTGAAGGCAAAATTAGGTGCAAAAGGTTGCCAAACTGCGTGTAACTATCTATTACAGCACAAACTTAAACTCTTCCATACAGAACAGCTATCTACATGTCCGCCATTTTGTTACATTACTAATACTAACTGGCTATTTTAATTTCGCTGGGTGAAACAATTAGATGCAACTCATTCGACTTGGGTACAAACATTTGGATACCAAAAGTGGGATAGAAATTGTATGCAACAAAAGTGTATCTAGCTCTTGATGACTCACACCCGCTTTTGATCTGCTTTTAACCAAAAGGTTTGACCGTAAGACCACGGCTTTAAACAAACACCGTTTAGTTAAATTTCGTCCTATTAACATGGTTAAATGCTTTTCACTTTTTATGTTTAAATGTATTTAACATTGCCTAAGAAGTACTAAGCTTTGGCACCTTTTATAGTGTAGAAATAAACTTAAGACATTCAAATGTGATTTGGATTGATCTATTTCATTTTCCCCTTAATATCTTTTTATTTCTTTGTTACTCTTTAATGAAACACAAAGCCTCAGCGTCTCTCCTTTAATGCATCAATTAAGTTATACATTCCTGTGACAAGATAAAAGTTCCCAACTGCTATGACTATTAGCTTTTACTGAATAATGGCTTCACAAATTGTGAACATGTTGGTCTGATTGCAAAATTTCAAAACAATTGCATACTTTAAATTCACGTAATAAGTGTATATAAAATAGCTCTTAACTTTGATGTTTTACATAATCCACCGGTCCCAATCAAAGGGGTTCGGTGTTAGCTACCTCGCACCACTGCTTGTAAACACGGGGCCGACGACAATGGAGCGGTCAGAACAAAAGCCCAATTACACGCAGTTCTAAAAGCTATTCATGTGCTTGTTTACGAGAGAAGCTTTGAGAAACATAACATAAATTCGCCGACACTTCACCTTGGCTGTAAAATCAAGCGGGTAAGTGTTCAGAAGGCAGTGTTGGAACAGTTTTTATTGAGTGAATGTCGGAGTTGTTTGAGAGAATACTCAAGCAGTATTGGCGTTTTTTGTAAGGCTTAGATAAGACACAGCAGTTGTGATTGCAACATCACGACAGATTGTACGAGTAGATTGTGTTAGTGATAAACCAGAAATGTGTTTTTGTGCTTCAGATTTATAACAGAAATAAAGTGACAGAAAAGTAACTTAAGTGGGATCTGCAACATTGCCAATTTGCACAATATCTTCAAAAATATTGTTAAGGGGGATGGCTGAAGTAGAATCATGAGAGTAGCTGATTACACACTAACCAAAGGAACACTATACAATATTGGCATAATATAATTATGCTTCTTCATATTTCTGCTGTTTAATTTGAAGGCCATGTCTGAAATTTACTTCTGCAAAGCAATGTGTTTAACATAGGTATATTGTATCATGTTCTATAAATACATAACACATAGGTATTGTATTCTCGCGGTGATTATTAAGTGCAGTGAAATTATCTGATTGTCATTCCTTAAGCCACCGTCGGTCGCTAAGGACCTCAGAGACCGTTGCACTTTCGAACGAACGCACCAATACAGTCGTCTGACTAGGGCATCTAACAGTACACCGTACGGGATTGTTTGCTGCAGCAAAAACGTTACCTGTTTGTTTCTTTAGCTACAAGAATAACTAATCTGCAGTTAGCGTTGCACAGGTCAACCAGACGCTACCCTTTAGCTAGATAGATAACAGCGGGGACGTGTCCTGATAGTTAGCCGTGTGTGGCAGAGTGGACGGGGTTAAAACCACGATGTATGACATATTGAGTCAGTTCATATTTCATGTCTCTGATCTATCTAATAAAATAATAGTAATAAAAACCATTTATGTATGTTTAAGCTAAATAAAGCTAAACATGGTAACGAAGGAAAAATAAAATTAAAATAATGAATGCAAGCATGTAAGCACAAAAATATAACGCTGTTTCACCAGGGCGCGCGCCTAATGGAGCGTTAACACGTTGGGTATACAATCATATGAAGTAAGATCTTTCATAAGATTGGAGAGGTGGGAGTTGTACAGTTGAAGACCAATTAACCAGAAAACGGAGGTGTTTGAGAACCAAATGGTTGACAGGAAGATTAAAGTTGTAAACAGTGACTGTCTTTTCCCTCCAAATGACCTAACTGCCTTCAGATTGAAGCAGAAGCAAAGAACGTGTAACCTAGTTGTCATATTCCACAGAATGTTTCGTTTATAACACCTCAGGTGTGATAGAAGACGTAAAGTGAACCTTTTTAATCCCACCCAAAAAGGGGGAGTAGATCCAGCACTTTCCAGGTGGGCGCTGAGAGTTTAGGGCTTGAAGCTTTCCAAAGTTTCTTCCGGTTTCATTTTCTATTAACAGTGATAAGGATCAGCAGACAGGAAATTGAGACAAAATGTAAGTCAAAAGAGCCTTCTTGAGTTTACTAAATGAGGTTAAGTTGAAATGAGATGAGTGATGCCTGTTAAAGGAGGAAAGGAGTATGTGGGGAAGTTTAGCGTACATCGCTCAAATAGTAATAGGAATGCGATGAATGAATTTTCACAAGCAATATCATAATCGATCTAACCGATAAATTCTCCAGTGGAGCAAGAATTTAGATACTATATCTCAAGCATATGTTAAGTTCTATAAAACATAACCTAAAGTATATTCCTTTCAATTAGTGTAGTTCGACTCTCAGAATTGCTATCTGAGGAAAACGAAACCAAAGAATTATATGTATTTCGATCTTCTCTCATTGTTATAACAGAAAACCAGTTTATAATCTCAGATAAACTTCATTTTATTTTAAAAATTAAAAAGTAATCTTTCTTCTGGAGAAATAAATTTAATAATTAAAACAACAATTGTTAAAATCACAGTTGTCAAATTGATATAGACTGCTATTTGACTGTTAATCGATCGTAGTCTGTAATTAATTGTTTTTCAGCGCTTATGGGATACAGTTGGCGGAACTGACTAAACAAAAGAATGACTGATGATAATTCTTATATGATAATTTAAGCGTCTATGTATGAAATAGTCTGTATGATTGCTTACAAACACACTTATGAACAAACGCTATTATGGTGCATTAAAAATGGACCAAAGATAATAAATAATTATGTAATTCAGTTGTGTCATAATGTAAGTATTGATTTTAAAATTTAGGGAAGCAGGCTGCATTTTGCATTTGATACACTTAAATCTCGGTGATCCTTAAAATAAATATACACTTTGTATTTACTAAACTTAGTTTCTCGCAAATTTTGTTATAACATTTCGTAATACTGATGTAGTTTTCACTCCTTCACATGACTTCCTCTATGCTATTTTTACAAATTATTCGAGTGTTGATTCCTGTATTTACTTTATGTTAATTGAGATAATCACTTATAGAAATGGTTTTATTACACTTTATTTGAGATAGAATGGGGATAGCGAAATACAACTTAAGTAATAGTTAAGCTTATAAGGGCTGGTTGCCAGTGATAGCTTTGAAATTCCACTCCATTTCCATGACAAAGAACAAATAACGACTTCCCAATTGAAAAAGTTGTTACTATTGGAAAATTCAAACAAATAAATGTCTCAAAATGCGACAAGCAGTATTTGATATAACGCGATATTTTTGGGCAATAATATTTTGTCTATCGCTAACTGTTCACCACTTATGCGTAAATCATTCAGAATGAAGAATATTTTTTAAAATAATAATAAAAATAAATATAAGAAAATCCAATGTGCAAGTACATTGCATGGGGCGAAGTGTCCTCTTACACACTTTCATGCGCTGTTTCTTGCGTAACCTTTACGTCTGGTGCCCTCCTCGGTAGCATGATGGTTAGCGTGTCTGCCTCACGTTCAAGAGGTCGCGAGTTCGAATGTCGCTTAGGGTAAGTTATCCGGGTAAGGTTTTTTTCCGAGGTTTTCCTTACCCTGAGAAGACGAATGTCGGGTAACTTAAAGCTCCGTGGACATCGGGCTCATTTGAGCATCATTTCACCCATTTCATTTCATTCATTCGTCCGATATGACACAATGTTGGAGGACGTTAATTAAAAAAAAAAAAATAATAATTAAATAAATAAAAAAGTCTGGTACGCAGTGTTAAACTGGTTCACTTTGGTTTTTTATGATCAAATCTGGCATTCTGTTTTAATTATCTAGAAAACACTGGTACAAACCTCATTTTTGGATAAAGAATACTTTTATGGAAGATGTAGCAACTTCTTAAATTGTTCCTCTTTAGCGTACCTACCCTACGATCTTACCACATTGTTTCTGCGTTCACTCTACAATAGTAATGATCCCTCACCCCTGGTGAGACCCCGTAAAACGATAATAACTGAAAGATGGTCCAAAACAGTGCATATTACTAAATTCGTTTTGTGAACCTTTATCCCTGGAGCATCTATGGACACTTGAGTATCCCACCAGTACGCCCTAATTAACACTTTGAGCTACCTACCTCCTATAACACATTAAGAGTTCACGAAAAGTTACGTTTCGTGAGAAAAACGAAAAGAATATTTTAAAGCTAATTGCTTTTATTTATAAACGTCAGGAGCCAAGGTAAAACTCCCGCAGGTCTAGCGTAAAGAAGACGTCTAGAAGGCGTCCACTTTGAAGAGGAATCTCTTGTCTTAACTCATTAGTTGTTTAAATAATTTATTTGACTTGGCGGCAGGTGCAGAAAGAATACCGCTTCAAGGCAAACAAAAGAAAGCTACAGATAAAACACGGAGCATAGCTGAAGATTCCTTTCTCGCAGCAGGCCTTATTAAAGAAGAACTTTCCTATTATCTCACTGGCTTAAGCACTGATTAGTTTTCAGTGTTAACTTTGTGTTCCTCTGTACGTAATAGGCATACTTGCGAGAACAGTAAATAAATATTCAGTTCGTTCAAAGTTTCTTCCTTAACGAAGCAGGAAAAGAGGCTTCGTTAAAATCCTACGTCAAGTTATGTTGTGTAGAAGCATTAATACGTAATAACATATTTTTACTTTCTTTAATACTTTCTCAAGTGTTTCCAAGGAATCTTTATACTGTACAATTTCTGCTTGGAATTTTTGTATGAGAAATTCTAAGTACGTATCTCTGAATCGGTTTCAAAATAAGCAAAGACTGAACCTTTCATCGTTTCCCCTTTATTGCTGTGTTATCAAGGTATTGTGCTCTGCTATAGGTGAAGAACACCCCTTAAAAGACCCTAAAAAACAGTACAAAATATTCTTTGGCACTCGTATCTTGCCTTGTGTTGCATCGAACCCAGTTCTTCCACTTGGCAAGTAGAAACTTACTAGTTTGAGTATTGTTGAATAGCTTTTATTTATTTTATTTATTGAGAGAGGAAAGTAGACCAACATGTCTGCAACGGACACTTACCTATACACTGATAGATAATCGAGTCATTGAAGCTTTGCCTTGCACTATCAATGCAGAGAAGCTCTGTGGGAGTTCTTTTTTTCTCGTATTATATTTCGACAGTTCTAAACTTTGTGTAGTGCAGTTTGTAGTTCATGTTGTGGCGATTGCATTTCCATTGAAGAGGAGAGCTTGTTTGGACTCTGTTTTTGTTTCTATTGTAACACAGATGAAAGTGATTTTCGATTATCTGTGCTGGACAGAACATAGCTCTGTACAGAGCGGATTTCATCCTTTAGTATATGTACTTTTCGATGTGTTTGTGTTGCATTGTCTGCTCTAAGTAACATATATCATATAATACAGGCTAAATCAATGCTTCAACGGTACGTTTAAAAATCAGCATGTGTTTCTTAAATTTTGCACTCTCTTGACGAGGATGAACCAATCGGAAGTTGTTTTTGACATAAAAAAGGAGTTTGATAGATTCTCTCAAATTACTACAGCACCGGCAGTAATAGCATGTTGTGTTCTAATATAAAAATCTAACATGTGCAATCATACGACTTTCTCTACTGTTCTACGATCTCCTTGGATCTCCTTTGTTTTATTGGCATCATTGTTTATGGTTACGTACATACAGTGACTCGCCGTATCCTAGGTCACCAGGCCTCCTCTCGTCCGTATATTGTTGAACGCCCATGTCACAATATAAAGAGAATACAGCAAGGTAAAGCAATATTCAGATTTTTAAAAATTGGATATTATATGATGCTCTTTTCTTTTTCCATGACCATAAGAAAAATCAAATACGGAAAATATTGTTACCTTCATATGGCTTTCTCTATCCATTCTTCAACAGACTATTCTAACAGCTTATTATTAGCTACTTCCCGTTACTCTACATAAACATACATAGAAACGGTTTTATTACATATTTAATTTATGGTAAAATGACAATAGGGAAATATAGGTAGGCTTAAGCCATAGTGAAATCCATTAAGAGCGAGCCCCTATGTGATGATTTGAAATTTCGCTCTCTTTGCTAAACCACAAGGAAGAAAACGACTTCTCATTTTAGCAAAATTATAATTATTTGAAAATTCAAATAATAATATTTTTATATTTGCATACACATAATTGTGCACAATAATGTATATATTTCAAGGCATGCATTTCACTTGCCACGAAAATGTCGTAAATGAATGGTATTTTAATCAAATGTTCAGAGCTATTTTGGGAGAATGAATTCTTTTTAATGTTACATATAAAGGTAGTTTGTCGCATTTTTGGAGGTAAATGAAATTCAATGCTAAGTGTGGCATTTAGCTGCCATTTTGGTATTGCACTCATCAGCAACTGTAAACATATCTTATCGATTTAAAAATGAATGCAACTTTTGTGACGCCGACCGGCAGGGACCCTCAAAGACGTTGAAGATAACGTTACCTCACGCCACTGGACGGCCTCAATATTAGCTACCTTACACCACCACGTGTAAATACGTGGTTGACGACAATGGAACGCACAGCAAGGACGACAATGAGCGCGGCCGGACAAAGCGTTTTCAGAGAGTTCTAGAAACTGTCCACGTGCTACACTTGCGTACGAAATTTCGAGAGAAATCCGTGACAGTCTCTCGCCTATATAAGAGAGTCAAAACAGCCCGTTTATATGGAGTCGTTTAGTGTTGAACTAGGCAGCTGTTAGCAGTGTGTGTATCGTCAGAAGCAGCTATTTGAAGAAAGAGGCAGAGAAAGTAGTAGAACTCAAAGATAGAAAGGTGTATGTCAAGGTTACGAGAGTACAGAACAATTGCGAGTTATAAGGTCACGAGAAACTGTAGCTTGTGTTAAAGAGGACTGTTTTTATGCTTCGGAATTAGAAGAGAAATAATGTGACAAGAGAAAAAGTAACTGGAAAGTGTCACTTGTCACAATGTCATGTAACTGTGACAATAAAGATTTTAGGTATTACTTCCTTATTTTCCCTCTAACTTCTTGCTATTTTCCATCTTTCCTACATTCTTGCTAAATTGTGACTTAAAATGTAATGCTAATTTTATATAATTTTAAGCTGTGTTACAAGGCACTTATTCAAAGCATCTATTCATTCCTATTCCAAAAAGGCATTTTTAGAAAAAGGTCCATCTCTTTCTCTCTCTCTTTGTCACTCTCTGTGCCCGTGAATTCAATATCTTTCAAGGGTACAAACGAAGATTTTGAAGAAAACTCCTGCACCCTAAATTACCCTTTACGTGGGACATTTCTCAAAAATGTTGATTATCTCAGAAATGGCCCCAACAATTTTGATTAAAATGCGATGTTTAAAATATTTTTATGGCAAATGAAATGTAGAGTTTGAATTTCTTGTCTATAGCCCATGACTTTTGCATAAGTGTTAAACCGTAACAGATAGACCAAATCTTACTGTATGAAGAATATAGATCTCGCTAAACCAAATGAGCTATATCCAAATGAATTTTCTCTGGAGTGAACCATTTCGGAGATACTTCTTGTTATTTGTGAGTGTTTTGCAATGCTTGAAACTTTTCTCAGATGTAAACACATTATTTACGTTTTCATCTCTTGGCCATGGAAAGAAAGCCTGTTGTATTCCCATATTCCCTTGCACCTACAAGAAAATTAGCAATTAAATAATTTTCGCTAATGTTTATCTCGGCTAAATGAAGAACATAGAGGAATAAAAGTTTGTAAGAGTACTTAGCACAGGAGTAGAGAATGTAATGTGAGTGAAACACATCAGGTTTTTGAACCTCGAAGTCCTGTAAAGAACTTTCTCCGTGAATAAAAATGATCGGCAAAAAATAAGCTTTATTGCTCAGAAAAAGGCATGTATTACTGTACTTTTATGCGAATTCGCTTTTCTTACCCTTGGAAAAAAGGCAGAAATAAATCTGTTGCGATTTCTACAAGAGATAGGTAAGCCTGGTTCTATCTAAATGAGCATACCGCATTTTTGGAATAAAGGAGAACTGTTTCTTCAATGAAAAGCAAGCAATTTGAAAATAAGAATACTTGTTTTAACGCGAAGAAACCCTCGCTCATACCTTTCCTTTTTTTAATGTAGCATTATGTAGCCTTGGCGCTTTCATAGAGCTGTTTGCCCGCGAAAGAACAAAGCAAAGCGCTTGTTATTTTGTCTTTGAAACGTGGCATCTTTTGAAGCTTTTCAAAGCTGCCTCGCACCCCTCGTTTTGGCGGTTGGTGTTTCATTTCCCCTTTCTCATTACGGCAGCAACTATCTTTGTATGCGATATTTAAAGCGTTGCATTTTCGTTGCAAGTATATGTAACGCTTCAGCCCAGGAACAAATTGAATGCGGCGCGGCGTGGCGCGGCGGGTCCAACGCGGCACGTTGTAATCTCATAGCTTGGTAGACGTCAGCATTCGCTCGCCATTCATCCATCATGCCTTGGTGCGGTCCTTTAGACCAGCTACGAGATGTCACACACACGAGTTTCATCGTGTAAAGTACGCTTTTTTTATTCACATGGTGTCAACAAACCTCCCTCTTCAGTCCTTGTCGGCGATCTTCAACCTCCTCGGCAAAAACAGCTCCGTCAGCCGATACATAGTTTGTAAACCTTCGTGTAGCAAAATGACAAACATGTGTTTTTGACGTTTGACAGTAGATTCCAAACATATCGATGACTGAGCTAAGCCTTGTTAACAGAGATTAATGACAATATGTGATTGGATACATCTGCATTGTGGTGGATGTGGACAAGACAGGTGACAAATTGAAGACTTCCGATCAAAGCGACACATAACAAATGTATAAAAATAAGAGCAAACATTTATACCTAACGGCAGAAAGTAGGTATGATGTATCGTCCATCTGGATCCCTTTTAAATGCAAGGAATGCAACGATCTCTGTTTTGAAAAATTCAGCCAATAAATTTTCAACGGTTACATAGGAATGTTAGGTACAAGTTCATCGTGATACATACAAATTATAGTCTCTGACTATAAACTATGAAATTAAATAATCATTTTTACTTTCTCTATTACGTGCTTGCAGTAAGTAGAGGAAATATTGAATAACTCACCCAAGAATTGAGTATCAGATTTCACCGGAAATACCCTTCCTGATTTTTAAAAAAGGTATGTGTGCGTGTCTGAAGAGCATAATACTACACAAACAGCAGCTTAAATACCAAACTTGGTACTCGATACTCAAGAATCTGACTCGAAGATTTAAAAAAAAATTAAAACTACTAAGGAAAATACTTATAAGAATATTTGAACATTCGCATTTTTTCGGGAGGCAGCTTCTAAAGTGCTCTTAATTTCAATGTATTTTGTGTCACTGGTAAAGAGATCGACAGACATCTTACGGTATAATATGTAGATCTCGTTAAAACGCACAAATTTATGTAATATTCGTTATTTGCACCAGCTGATAACAAACACACAGACACATAGTCAAAGCAATTTTCTAGAGGTATTTGTGAACACATGACAGTAAATAAAACATCAATTTATTTGTCCTAATCTGTCTCCAGACTGTACAGATAATGCATTCAATAATGTTCAAGTATATCCTTTTCTTTTCAGGATAGATTAATTTTAATTGGGCTCTTTTATTGGTCATATTCAAATAATTTACCATACCTTGAACGTCCTGTGTCACGAAAGGTGTAGTGTAGTTGTTTCTGTGACAATTTATCTCGATTAAGGTGAAGAAAATAGGAAAATAAACCTTCGTGGCATTAGTTTGTACACCTACTAATAAGGGTAGGGTAGAAAAATAATATGTCTATCAGCTTTTAGATATTACGTTGGCAAATATTTTATATATAATAAAAAAATTTGAACGGTTTTTGTTGACCAGTATAGTTGCTGAACGCTCAACAAATGACGTATCGAGTAATTCAAGAGAAGAGAGTCTGACAGTAGTTTTAGTATTAAATACGCTGCAAAACCGAGGTTACTACGTATTATTGTGTTGCAGCAAAGATACGTCACCGGGTGAAGCTCTGGTGAGTCGCTTGGTGATCCCGAAGGCAGTGAAGGCTGACAGTGGCACTTATTCCTGTGCACTTTCCAAGTACTCCTCCGTGCTGGTGCATGTTCACGTACTCAACGGTAAGTGCTTCACCTCTTATCTCTAAGAGCTCAAGCCTTAACGCCAAACTAACCAAATCATTCCTGAAAGCCTGCCGATAGAGCTTGAGCGCTCAAAAATTATTCTAAAAATGTTGGTATAGTTAATTGTCTAATTCAGGAAAAAAAAATAGACTCAGGGCCTGCAGGCCATGATCTGGAGATAAAAACTCATTGGTGACGTAACCGGTGAGGATTCAAGATCCCCTTAAGAGAAAATAAAAATAAAATCTGCATTACTATTATCCTGGAACCTAAAATATACACCTATCCATTGATTTTATTCTTATTTCCTATTTACTGATTAATAAATACAGTAATAACACGAGAGTTTTTTTTTCAGATCAGTAAGTAAACATTTAAGAAACAACAATAATCAAAGAAAAACAGCTCATTCGTTATTTTTTGCTCCTGTTTCCTTCTTCTTGTAGCCTCCGATCTTCCCATTAATGCCCTGTATTGTTGTTTCTTCCATTGATTTTATCGGGAGTAGAAGTAACTGCATACTGTCCTCCGCATCTCTTGCGCCTTCTCTTCCTCCGGTATCTTGGTATCCTTGCAATGTTCCTTCCGGCCTCTGACTTATCCTCTCTAACCTTATTTAGGTTTGCATCCACTGGTTGAAAGCACTTTTTCCAGACGTGTGAAACTAGTCTTCTCTCCTGTTGATGACGCTCCATTTACTAATGTACAAATTATTTCAGTCATTCAATCTAAATGTGCTCAATCTATTTTTGATCTTAAAATATCCCAGATCCTGTTCGTTTATGCTACTAGCCTTTGCTCCTGCAGAATTTTCTTATGTTTAATACATTGAAGTTTATGTTCCAGAGTATAATTTCATTTCATTTGTATGTCATTTGTATTGGTTTACAATCCTTCCTGAGCAAGCGCTCTGCATATTTGGAAAAACTTCATAACATCGTCTTCCTTCATTAATTGTGTTCCATTTTCTTGCCATTCCTTTATCAAATATTTCCTCGCTATCGCTTTTCCATCACAACGTTGTCCTATGATGTCTTTAATTTTATTATAATCCTTTGTCTTGTCAACATTTCTCTTCTAATACAGTGGTTAATTCTGAAATAAATTAAATACATTTCAGTTTCATGTGCGGAAGGAAAACTATGAAAGAAACGCAAATTAAATTTTATAAGGCACTGACAGTCCGTGTACTACTGTATTCCACTAAAACGTGGACATTAAACAGAAAATAGAAAAGAAAAATTGAATCAGCAGAAATTACATGTTTAAGATCAGTGACTGGATACTCTCTGCTATATTATAAAACAAATGAGGAAATAAGAGGAGGATTTAGGATATTTAACATAATAGAAAGCATTAAACAGAATAAAGAAAACTAGGGACATGTACAGAGTATGAACAAGGACAGATTCCCTAGAATAGTGACCGACTACGTTCTAATGGTTGAAGAGACATAGCAAGACTGAGGAAGAGATGAAGAGCCCGTGGATATCTAGGTCTTGATGATAATGGTGATGATGATGTTTATGATGAACCTTTTTCTTCAGCCAATAACATGCCACTCTGTATCTGATAGCAGTATTGGCCAGATGGCCAAGGTTACCAATAATGCCAATGTAGATGTGGCTTCCAGCAAACCTATGGGTGAAACGTCGGGCGGAGTTCATCTGGCCTGCAAGTCCGGAATCTACATGTTATTGTATTAAAGTCTTAGTATTTTTATTGGTTGATTAATACTTGAAATATTTGTGACCAATACCTTAACCCAGAACCTTTAAAAGCCCCAAACTGGTTCAATGCTTATAAATCCTTTTATACAAATACAACTGCCATTTTGAGAACTGCATGGAGGTGTAACAGCATGTATTAGCACTACAACATAGCTCTTCGACTCCTTCTCGATGAAAGGCACTCTGGTCTACTGGATCACAGAGGACCGTGACAAAGATTTGTAGAGTTAACTGTTATTACACATAACTATAATCGGTCTTGCTTAAGAAACATTGGTCTATCTCTGCACTTCTTTATTTCTGCTACTGTGTAATAGACTGTCTTGCTCGGGTACTCTCTTTAGCCTTTCATCACTCTTGTGCTTTGTATAGGTCATGTGACGCTTTTAAATTAATTTTTCTGGGAAAATAATAAAATTATGGTGTGAGAATGTTTGTACATAACCAATATATCCAGGACTTTGACTTGAGAAACAACATATGTATCATTAGATAAACTTCACTATTTCTGTGATCAGAACAATGCTGTATCCTCTGCCAACCAGGACTGGTTGGCTACTTCTGTAGCCCAGAAGTTCCGAGTTCGGGATCACGATTATTCTCTATCCTCCCTAGAGTCTGAAAGTATCGGCTAGAGTGTAAGTGACCAATATTTACAAAGATAACCAACACAACCAAATGACATTCACTCTTTAATCTAATTTGTTCACATTCACGCTGTTAACTTTGAGGCAGTATTTTGTGTAAGCCCCCTGAAATAATTCCAAATGTAAATATAGAGGCAACAGAAAGCCCCCTGAAATAACTATGTTAGAATATAGGTGGCGTAGGCTGACTTCTTTTGCTCATTTTGATATAACGAAGAAGGAGGAATTGTCTTTGATCGATAGCGTAATTGTGTGTCGTAAAGTAAAAGAAAAAAATAATTGGGAATTTGATGCAATCCTCATAAAAGCAACTGTATTGGCAGTGAAATTAATTGAAATTAATTGCGGTGCGTTTCGAAAGAAATGTTGGCTTTTTACAAAATTGTTGACTCTTTTGTTCATTAGCGTCGATGTCCACCATGTTTAGTGAGAAATTTGTAAAAGTGATTCATGAGAAGACTGACGATTTTTGAGTGCTAATAAAATGTTTAAGATGTTCTTGAAAGTAATATTGATTCTTTTATCAATATAATATATAGAATCTTATAGCTCCCCGCCTGATGCTAGGCCACGAGAGCAAAACTTGGTTAAGACTTTCACACAAATACCCCGTCACAGACTTTCACTCCAAAGAAGGATTATAAAAGCCAAGAATAGTAACGAATAAAAAAAAATAATAATCGTTCCAACTCATGTCTTCATGTATATGTTTTCCCCCTATTTATATGCCACATCTATTATCTTAGATCTTATCGGTGGGTTTGCATTTAGGATAAATTGCTCATTCGCAAAGATGTTCGCTCGTTTTATTTCTGTGTTAAACGTTGGATTTTACTTTGGGTTATCCTTAAATATATACCATATTAAACTTTTCTTTCATAGTTCCAGACTATTTGTAATAAACTTATTAAACATATATTCCCATACTCTAGCCAAAAATGGAACCCAGGACCTCTGGATTTGGAGGCCAGCATGCTAACCATCAGTTTCATTCAGAGTTTAACTTGAAACTAGACGTGACTAGTTTCTGGATCACTGTTACTTTAAAAGAGCAGTGCCACACCTTAGAGAGAATAATAGCAGAACTGTAAGGTACAAGAGAATCCTGCGCCACACCCTCCACCAGGCCATGAATCAGTTCCCCCTCCTCCCCCCCCCTCTCCCCCCCCTCATATCAGCCTGACGGTTATCACTCTTTGCCTAGCTCTGGCACCACATCTAAAGAGCAGGCATGTATCTTTAAATCCTACATTATACTGTGATTTATGCTTCTAGGTGAGAAACAGGCAGCAGTTCAACACGATACATGGGGAAGCGACGGAAATTCAGCAAAGAAACCCTGCAGCTATGTGTTACTTCTCACACTAATTTTGTTGCTGTCATCCCCGTCGTCGTGAACATGAAGACTCATCACTGGGATACGTCACATGTGCATCGTTAATGACGACCGAAAATATATACATTTTGTACCATAGAAAGACAACAGTAACTTACAAAGATAACAGTGAGAATGTTAATTTGGAGTGATTGAGTATTGTTAATAAATGTCTTATACCTCATTCTCTGTGTACATTTTGGAATGGATAGTATTCAAGCTTGCCGACGGAATCAGAGTAATACAAAGCAAAAGGCAATCTCGAAATAAACATGTCAACAGTGCTTCAGAGCAATCATTGCTGATATTCAAATGGAGGTTTATATTCGCATTGTAGAGGTGTGAAAACGATAAGATTCAAGTAAGTTTTGGTTATTTCCTGCTTGAGGTTATGTCCTGTAGACACTAACGTTCCCAGGTCACTATTTCATAAGTAAAGGCATTAAACTATCATATACGAACCATCATATGGTCATTCTTTTGTTTTCTACAATAAATCACTGTCATTCTTTTATTTAGTCAATGTCACCAACTGTGTATCCCACAAATCGCTGAAAAGCAATTTATTAGGCGTTACAATCATTAACAATCAAAATAACATTCCAGTTCGACTTTACAACTGTGGTTTAGCAATTGTTCTTTTAATAAGAGTGTGTGTTTCCAGAAGAAAGGTTATTTGTTAATTTTAAGAATAGAGAGAGGTTTATTTCAGAATATAAACTGGTTTTCTGTTATAACAAGAGAAGATCGAAATGCAGTTAGCATTCAACATTTTCTGGCCAAATCTTTGCGATATTTTATTTAAACCCATATTCTATTTTTGAAATAATCCAGATAAATATTATTCGACGGTCTGACCTTCCCAAATAAATTCGCTCACTTAGCACGAGAATTCGTTATATTACTCGTGGTACTATCCTTGTATAATTTGTTATCAATCAGAATTATTTGAATTCCTGTATACAAATACAGAACAAAAGCACAGTGTCAAGTTTTTACGCTATATAACTGTACAGATGGAATTTTTTTTAAATCAAAGAATGATTTTATGTGACTAATTTCGGTCACTCTTCACTTCAACATTATCAGTGACAATTAAAGAATATGTCTGGAAATTATTAGTTCTATGGTGTCCATTTTTCAAAGTTGGTTTTATGGATTAACTGACTCTGTCATTAAGATGACTAAAGCAATATCCTTTTTGCAGAACATAAATATTCACAGTGACCAACAGCTGAAAGGTTTTACATAAGTCTTTGGTTTGGTTATGTAAATTTATACTTTATTTTCTAATTCAAAACATGCAATCATTTTATCACACATAGATATTGAATCTAATATTTTTCGCACCTCTGCAGACTCTTTCTTTCAACCTCATTAGGAATACATACACAAGTCCTCTGGCGCATCACTATTCTGATTGGCTAAATGCTGTATGTAGCATAGTGTCTTGCATGGCACGTGGCAAGAAAATTAGACGATATAACCACCATTTATATTCAAATCCATCTGAACATTTGCAAATAATTTTTTCTAGTATTAAATGGTGACACTTTGAACAAAGAATATTCAATACAGACTTAAGTTTCCTTTAAAAGCTTGTTTCCAAGGTTTGTGCTGCAAACATATTTTTGGTACAAGATGGTTTTAAGGTTAAGGTCCCTTATAGTAGACACGGCGTGCAAAAGGATTAAATGCCTCTGGGAAGACTTGTTAACACAAACGCCTACATTGGAAAAGCTTATTAATTGCCCTCCTATATCATGTGTCCCTTATTAAAAATATAATGAAGAATTTGAATCAGAATATTTCTGATTACATCCCAATACTTTTCAAAATTCTATCTTTTGTTTCTTACACAGCCAAATTAGGACATTAATGTGATATCTGTGAACTGCGAAGGAATATTATAAACGATTTAACGAATAAATGGTTCATTTCCTTAGAGTTTATGGAATCTGTACTGTAATTGCTTATACAAAAACGCTCCATTTATTGCGAATAAACTTTAGACATTAATAGGTTGTTGTGACAATTTTATTTTGACTCAAAATTTAACAAAAAGATACAGAATTATTTTATTCTCTCTGTCTTGTGCCATTTTTCATAAAGTTTCACTGTTTAATTCAGCAGATAATTTCTTGTCTTGTGATTGAAAAACAAGAGTTATTGGTGTCAGAAAGTCAGAAAAGTGATATGATGGAAATCTATAATAACAATTTACTAAGGTGATCTGAATATTCGTGTATGATTTATGTATAACATTGAGTGAGAGGTATTTTATATTTACAGGAGAAGTATATTATACTGCATGCATGTGTGATGAATATTGTAAATATGCAAATGCAATGTAACGTGTATCTGGAAGAGCTTTTGTATTATCTAATGTTAAAAAACAATATATCTGCGTTGTGAAAAATAACCAAATATCTACGTAATTTTTAAATTCATGTGTTCAGATAACAGACGCATATGATGTTATATTTGTGTTGATGTGAATTAAACTGAATCGTAACAGAAAAACTGTGAGTCAAATCAAAATCACAAAGGACAGGACAACAAATTGTAAAAGGTATATCATTGTTATTTTATAATCGATCAAATATACTAATATAAAATGTTTGCTGTCAGAAAGTGCTTTTCTTACGTGTATTAATGTGTTGTGTCCACCAATTTCTTGTTGAGCTCAAAATCCCCAACACATGAAGAACAGCGGTTTGTGTTTCACATATACAATGGAAAAGTATTATTTAAATTGTATAACAATAGCATGTCTGAGGATTTACAACGCCTTATCAGCAGACAAACTGCGTATAACTGCAGTGTTGCGTGAGAGAAAAGTGAACGAAGGAGAATAAATTATCCTTACGTCCAGAAATTTGTATCATTTGAAATCTTTAGTATGCATGAATAATTGTGTTATTTACAAGAAAATGGTGTGTTTCTGTGACCCAGCCACTCGTTTTTATATGCTGATATTTCAGTCGTGGCAGCATTTGCCCAGAGGACCACAGGATTGTTAAAAACAGTTCTCTGATTTTCGAGTGGCACATGGAAGTTAATAAAATGATTAGGACTATTTTCCCTTTTAATTAACTGTTAGAATACATCTATGAAAACCTGTGAATTGTTGTTTTCTGTACCACTTTGATTATTTATCGGTTATATTTTGTTAATTTACTATTGCAAAGTTTTTCATCGATTTCATATCATATTCAGGTGATTTTATAATGTATAAGGGAATTCGAGAATTGAATTGTTAGTTTCTAAACAATGAGCTATCATTAGCCCTTTAATGAAGCTGGAGAAATGCTTTAAGCTGAAAATTGAAGATTATTAACATATTTATACCTTATGTTTCAAAAGTACTTCAAAACTTTGAGAATTCATAGTTATTTATTCATTTCACTTACAGGCATGGTTTTGGTGTCATCTTGACTGACAATAGATTCAATGTTGCCAGATCTACTTTTTTGGAAGGAGATCTCCTTATTTTTTGCACATCTACTTTTCTACTTTTGGTTAATTACAAAAATGCAAAATCTCCTTTTTTAAAAATACAGGAAAATCTTCTTAATTTATCCTTTTTAAAGGCAATTTATAATTTCCTAATTGATAAATAGTACAGTCATGTTCATTATTGCGGAGATGCCTCTTTCCCTCAGCCTCTTATGAGAAACACAAGATAAGATTAAACTACTGTGTAATGCCTCTACGCCTTAAGAAACGAAAGGTTCTGTCCTTCACCTTATCAGTCCTATGATTCACAAATCAGTCGCTGTCGCTACTGACTAAGAGCTTCAACCCTTCAGTAGCTTCTCACCTCACCGCACTTTATTGTACATATCGTTATAGAAACGTGCGTCTTTAGCGATTCACAGTGCACACAGTAGTGGTTTTCATTGTGCCAAATTTATGAGAAGTGCTTAGTGACCATGAGTGGGAGACCAAGAAAATAGGCAAAGTACTCACACACTTACAAATCCGAATGGGAACAATACAGTAGTTTAAAGTGGTGGTTATTGAAAAGCAAACAAGGAGATTCGTTTGCATATTGCAAGTCATGTGACATAGACATTAACATTGCTTCGGTAGGTAAAACAGGACTAGAGGAACCTACTTTGGTGTGCTGGATGCCATGAACTTCCATTGGTGAGTATTTAAGAATAAATTTTTCATTTTTTTAGGCCTATATTTACGTTTTAGTGTTGAAATTTAAGCATCATAATGCTCGTTCCAATGCAGTGACTGATCTAAGAGAAGAGACAGGTGGCAATCTGCACCGGGTAGTGTGATAAATAAGCTCTAAATGAATAATATTACAAGTTTCGCGTTCTCATATATATACGGACGAAGGAGGGTCATGGTTCATTCCTGTTGCAATACATTCGAAATTCTACTTGTTTCTCATTTTTTATCCGGTTCGCGTCTACTTCTTTCGCTCCAACACTGAATAGATTGTTTTCACTCACGTGATGCGATAGTACAGAATCGCGCCACCCAAGCGTTAGCAGCAGTTGCAGCAAAGATGGCTTCCTTTACCGTATCCCAAGAGCGCTCGCTGTGTGTTTTGGTTTAAAGAGTTGAAGTCTGTGACAACTGTGCAACGTAATTTTCGTACAACGTATGGTAAAGATCCTTCCAGTAGGCCTGCTATTTATGAGTAACATAAGTGTTTTATTGAAACTGGATGTTCCGAAATCCTGAAGTAGTCCCCGTACCTCTGATGTCATAGAACAAATAAGACAACGCCTTGAGCAGTCCTCAAAAGTCGACATGGTGTACTTCTCGAGAGCTGGGCGTTCCACATACGACTACTTGGGGTGCGTTAACAAGTTCACAATGGTGTAGCAACTGAAAGACACTGATAAGATTCCTCGTAAGGACTTTAGTGTGAACATGAAAGAAACTGAACATTTCCTTGTAAAGACTACCTTCAGCGATGAGTAGACTTCTCACCTAAGTGGTAACTTTAAGACACAACTGTAAGATTTGGGCAGTGAAAATCCCCGACAGTCCTAGAACATGAACGTAATAGCCCAAAATTGAACGTGTTCTGTTCTATGATGCCAATCGTGTATCTTTAATTTAAGAAATATTAAATATGTAGTGATTATACAATTTGTCAGCAAATATAAAATTAAGGTTTTGTTTATAGTCCAGAACTAAAATTAAATTCATATTGGGTTGAAAATTCTAAGCATTTTTCATAACATTATTTCATTATTATTATTATTATTATTATTATTATTATTATTATTATTATTATTATTATTATTATTATTATTATTATTATTATTATTATTATTATTATTATTATTATTATTATTATTATTATTATTATTATTATTATTATTATTATTATTATTATTATTATTATTATTATTATTATTATTTGAAGCTTATGAGTAGCATAATCATATGGATCTCATGGTAAACAAATGCTGCGATTATCATGCTATTCTTGGAATTTCAACATTGGTGACCCAAAACCGAAAATATATGATAAATGATTATGTATGTCTTAATTTTCAAACCTGGGCCCGACCGACAAACATTTTTCAAATTGGGCGCAAGGGCTTGTCCCGGGCCCGCGCAGACCTCTAAGTCACATCTGATGGCAGCAACAGAGTCCCTAACGTTTCTAGATGAATACTCCAGGCCATCCCTTCGGTGCCTCCCGCGGGTGCTAATGAACTTCCGTTGAAATAAGGGTGAACATAAGAGACCTTGAACAGTGTTGCAACATGGTATTGGCGACTAAATACCGTCATTTTTGTATCAATATTTAAATCAAAATTACAATCGTGAGATAAGTGAGCGAGAAAGAGATACCATAGCAGTCTGAGGCGTGTGTTTAGTCAGTTATTCAGCCGCTGTTGTGACATAGTAACCTCAAAAACAATTACAAATTGTGCTAAATAAAAAATGCTAATTTCTTAACAAAGTGCTTAACGAAGAAAATGGATATAATAAAAGATGTAGAATAATTGTTGTTCTATCAACAAGGTTGTTATCAACGTACCGTAATTGAAATATAATACAATTCTGGATTTTAAAATTAAGATTCAAAGACCAAAATTGTATAGGGATTTTTCATTCAGCTTTGTCCATAAAATCATTCCCCTCCACACATTTATTGTAATGTTTATACGCTATATCTTAACCTAGTTTCCGATTTTATTTAAATGCAACAGAAGTTATATTTCACCGACAAACGTTTTACATTCTGAGAATATAAGAAATAAGAGTGCCTCAATAGAAGGCAACTTTATCAACTATATACTTCAGCGATTCCTAAAAGCCGCATTTCTGTGGTTCTTGTAATTTCTGCGGAGCTTCTTCAGGAGTTGCAAGAAACTTTAGCCACAACAAGATACAAGATGAGATGATAACTTTGGTAACTTGCTACCTACAAAGTTAAAATGCGGCGACCACAAGCCAAGTTTCAGTTTTTGTCGAGTATGCACTTCACTGGGAAATTACTTTCCATGAAAAGTGGAGCGAATACAAGCCACAAGTGGTTCCATTTTTATGTTGCTCTGACAACGTCTCTGTATTGGGACACTGTTGTGTCTCTTGATCTGAACACAAGTAAATAATAATCATACGGCCATCCGGTATGATATCAAATGTATTTTCATATTATTCTGGCATTTAACAATAAAATAGATCTTTGTATATATTTATATCATAAATGTATCACTTTATTCCAAAAAAATTGTAGTTTATTTTACCCATCCTTTACTACAGTCACATTTGAGGTTAAACCACGTTGTTCGGCTTTGATTGGATGCCCAGTTCATTTCGTCTGGCATTTAACAAATTTAATTATGCCTATTCGAACTATCTTCTTTAAGGTGCCTGTGGTAGTTTTCTAAACCGATTCAGTAATTAGAAGAAGTGTGGCATTTGTAGCAAAATAATTCATGCAATAGAGGTTTAAAAATGAAAGGTCGGGTGAATACCAAAGTTGATATTTAAGCTCCCCAACTTACGAGGTTTCCACACAAAGATTTTCAAGAAATTTTCGCCGGTTCAAACTAACCTACCCTAAGAATAAAGAAAACACAGGCATGCTTAATACAGTAAATAATTATAAATTTGAGGGTTAACATGCTCCTCACAAAAATGTAGGATTAAACATTTTCTTTTAAAGACTAGGTTAAATAGCAAGCTAATACGGGATTTTAACCCTTTCATTATAACTTCAAGACATGGAAAGTGTTTCCAAAATGTTACATTTCTCAGAAATAATTCTAATGATTATGATTAAAATACCGCAATATGTTTAAGATATTTTCGTGATCCGAATTAAAAAAAAAAAAAAAAAAAAAAAAAAAAAAAAGGAAAATAGTAGATCTCATACAGGCATTTTGTAGCTAATTTATGAGATGTTCCTTCTTATTCGCTTTCTTGTATCCATTTCATGCAAAAATAATGGAATAATTTCAAAGTTAGTGCATAACTCTTAAAATAGTTGGATACGCTTAAGTTACTGTATTCTCCGAGCCCTTTCGTAGTATGAGAAATGTGTAATAAAAGAGAATTTCTACGGATGTTTATGTGGATTAACATGAATAAGCTTTCGTATGAATCAGTAGAGAAAGTCATGCGAAGGTAACAGCTTTTGCTAATCTCCCTTCTGAACCTGTTAGTGCACAAGCTTTATTACTTTCTTTACTGGTAAGTAGAAGTATTGTATTCCACCCAAAAATTCATTGTCGAGATTTCACCGGAAATATACGTTTTGAAGACCCCTGAATCCAAAAAACGCATTTTTAGAAAAAGGTCCGTGTGTGTGTGTCTATGTGTCAGTCTGTGGACAGCATAACTCAAAAACGAAAAGTCGCTTAAAAACCAAAGTTGGTATTTAAGTATATTGTTATTCAAGGATGCGACACGAAGATTTTGAAGAAAATAACCCCACCTTAAACTACCCTTTAATGGAACATTTTTCGAAAATTTTTATTTTCTTGAGAATGGCTCTAACGATTTTGATTAAAATGCCATATGTTTGAGATATTTTTATGACAAATGAGATGTATATCTTGAATTTTCTGGTTATAGCCCACGTAGTCGTATTTACTCTGGACGAATTTTGCATAACTGGTAAACCGTTAGAGATAAGACAAAATCTTCCTGTACAAAAAATGTAGATCTTGCTAAAATGCACAATTTCTGTCTAAATAAATTTTCTTGTAGGGTGATCCATTTCGGAGATATTCCCTGTTGTGTGTGTCAGTTTCGGAAAACTTAGAACTTTCGCGAAATGCAACAATGTTGTTCATTTTGTATATGTTAATCGTGCAAACAGAACGGAATCTCAAAGGTCAAAAAGATTTGACTGTCGCACAAAGCCTTCTGTATTCTAATATCTCCCTTGGACCTACAAGGAAATAAGCAATAAGATAATTTGTACGAATCTTAACTAACATGGAGATAAAGGAATAAGGGTTTGTAAGAATGGTTAGTACAAGAGTAGAGAAAGTCATGTGAGTGCAACACATCAGATTTTTTTTCTGTGTACCTTAGGTTAATAGAGATAATCGCTTGGAGAAGTGATTTCATTACAAATGTGGTTACTGTTAAAAAGAGGATACAGGAGATAAAAAGGTTCGCTGTCTACTGGTTTTGACGTTCCATACTCTACCCATGGGACCACGAGAAACAACTGAGTAGCAAATCACTTTATAATGACTAATTATTCAGAACAACAATGAAGAATATCTTTGGAAATGGCTCATAACACATAAAACGCATTTGGCATCAATTGTTATATTAACAACATCCACATACCTTATGTTAAGTCTTTGGTCTACCTCTTGTGGTTTACGGTTATTCAAAATAATAGAAACGTTCTCTGGAATGAAAAGGACTTCGCAGGCTGTACCTTTTATTTGTCTTTGAAATATCTTAAATGCATGGGATTGAGTCAAATTGTTAAAGATCATTTTTGGGGAAATGTGTCCTAAACTTTCTTCGCCTACAGAGTAATTTAGACGCGTGGATCTTCTTGAAGATTTTTATGTGGCAGCCTTGAAAGATGTGAGAACACAACTTAAATGGCAATGTCAACTTTTGGTTTATTGATTAAGCTGTTTATATATATATATATATATATATATATATATATATATATATATATACACACACACACACACACACACACACACACACACACGCACACACACACGCACACACTTGAGACAATCAGAGACAGCAGAGCATTCCCATATTCCTCTTGCACCTATAAGAAAATGAACAGTAAGATAATTCTCAACTAACACGAAGAATATAAGCGAATTTGTAAGACTTCACCTGTTATGCAACACGCAGACTCCTGTTGGCACTTTTAACCCTGAAATGACCAAGCCGGTGAAAGGTGAAGTGAAATTAGAAGTGAGGTTAAATGTAGAAAGAGGAAATTCGGGACTCCAATTAATTTACCCAGCATTCGCTTAGTGGAGCAACCCCGTAAAACCCGTGGGTCAGGAACTCAGAATTAAATTTTCTGAACGTTCCCAGAAAATTACGTAAAATACTATTTTTAAACAAGGGTATAGAAGAAATAAAATAAAAAAAAGATTCAACAAATTTCTTATTAAAAATATTTAACATGACAAAAAAATTCTTCTTTTGAGTATGGGGTTAATCCTATTAGATTACCATGACATCTTTTTCTTATTTGAAAGAAATTTTGCACGCATAATTTTGTTTAACTATTAAACGTTAAGCAATGCACTTAAGCGTTCTACACAAAGAAATTTAGAACAATTTAAAACAAAAAATGTATTTTAAATCCCCTTTTTTGTGCTATAAGCCATTTCCGAGATGTTATCACTGATTCGAATCTTGCAATACATTGAAATAGTGATGGAAGCTTAAGCCTAAGTGCCAAGTTCTTAAGCATTTATCTATCAGTATTCCGTTTGATCTATAATGAAAGTGTAATATTGTAGCTATTTCTATTAAAATTTATCTCAAAATAAAATTGATGGAAAATAGCTTTCCGGAAAAGTATTTGCATATGTATTAATAAACGATAAATGGTAGAGGAAGTCATGTGAATGCATCAGATATTTTCAATATGTTCCCTTTGGAAATCCCAGTAGTTATATAGAAAATGAACGAAATGTAATGAAATAATATATTTTTTACGATCTTGAAAGTTTTATTTTGCGGTCAACCTGCTTTTGATTTATGAGCAAATTCCGCAAAGGTTTTATTTCGCTTGTGCGGCCAATATTTCGCAAATAAATGTTTATAAACGACTATTATATTCGCTAAAATGATTTATTTATGTTGTTACGGTGTCGGATACGGGAATTGAGATAGCCTTGTTAAATGGGCAGTTTGAATGAAACGCCTTGGCTGGAACCCTCGATTGTTTTGCATACTTTTCTGTAAACAGATGAAGAGCGCACAAGGAAAGGTTTGCGGAGGCACATTCACTTGTCGACTACTCTAGTTGGGTGAATGCTTTCTTGTGGTTCTTGCTGGTGATTAATGGGCGATAGTGTTCACAGTGATATTCTGAGTGAGAGTGGCCGTTGTTTCGTTAATATAATGGACGTAATTTAGCGCCTGGCAGCGTGAAGTTGCATTAACTGCTGAAACACGTAAGTCTTAAGTTTGTTTATTACACAAATGTGCTAGAACCATTAACTAAATTATAAACTCGTTAGACCCTAATAGCATGAAGAACCAAACAGTGTAATGATGGCTGTTATAGATTCTCAGGACCTATTTTTCAATGTAAATAGGTCCATAACTCAGGCTTCGTGGATACGTAACATAGAATATGAGGGGTGCTCTTCTGTTCTTTTTGCAAGTGCCTTACTGTTCCACTTCTTGTAATTCTTACTTCCGTAGGCTTTCCGCGGAATCGTTATCTTAAGTGATTTTTACTTTCTCTACTACGTATAGTAAGAAAACTATAATATTTTAGTTTTAGCACAGTCATTTATTTCTCTACTCATATTAACAAATAGATAACTTTAAAATTAAAAACTAATCAAAGAATTCAGTCCCCATGTCCCTTAACATTGCTGATGTGATGTATGCAAATATTGCCGAGGTGCATCGGGGAAGAATTGTAGGTATGTGGGAAACCAATTGTCACTTGAAGATATGATTTAAAGTTACATTTTGATACGTGAATAATGTAGAACTTCACACGTAAAACAGAATGCCGCTGCATGCGTGAAAAGGTAAACAGATGCACACAGCTCCTGGCCCACATGTCAAGGTCAAAAGAATGCTTCCCGATCGTATGGGGCTGACAATGGAAGCCAGTGTACGTGTAAGTAAAGTATTGTGTTCGACCCAGAAGGTTCGATATAGCTTTCCAGGACTACATAGAGATCCCCTGAATCAAAAAATATTTTAAGAAAATGGAGCATTTGCGCACTTCCCTTCAAATTATCATTTATTTTATATAATTCTAGAACATATTAGGATATTACAGTATACAATATTATCATATTATATCTTTCCATTTCATGTTAATTGAGCTAAACGTTTGCAGAATTAACACAGTTCGATTCGGGCATAAGAGCAATAAATGAAACCGAATCGGTAGTCAAATGTTTAAAATACACTCACTATGCACTATATTTGAAATGTGATAGTCTTTGCATTACGTCACGAGAAACAGGTGAATAGCTACAGAATTTGTAAAAACTCTTAGGTTTTAAATTCATATAGCTTTTCCTACCCTATGGCCTATATTTGTGCATACAAACTATCTTAGGAAATTTTACTTTTTACTGTTATTTCATTTTAATCGTGATAAAGCTTGTAGAAGCAATTAAATTGTATGTAAAAAGATAGAAAGTGAATACAACCACAAACCTTTTGAGGATTGAAGGATACTTGCTTGGCTTAAAATTCCATACTCCTTCCACGCAATCGCGAGAAACAGCTGAGAAATAAGGACAAACTGTTCAGCACTTTAAATCAGTAACAACGGTTTTATCAGTAATTTCTTAATGCTCCTAAAAGTTATTTAAAATTAATTGTGTATTTAAGAGATCTACATTTGTTCTCTAAGACGTTTTGGTCTATCGCTTAATGTTTAGTAACTATATAAGGTAAAAAATTTATGCAAAGAACTTCACAGGCTATTCTAAGATAAAATATATAAATTTTATTTATGTTAACATCTTAACATCAATCAAGATCATCAATCAATATTAGGAAAACATACTAACATAAAAACCAATAGTAATTCTTGGTAACGACAGATGCTACAGAAAGTTATTTAAAATAGTTTCTTTACAAGAGGTCTACACTTTTTGTGTACTTTTTTGGTGCCTTTTAGGGTTTAGCATTATGCAAGACTGTAAAAAATCTCTTCCAAATGAAGTGGACTTTACAAGCTATTCACGGAAAATTCCAGATACACTGTTTGCTGTCTTACAAATATCTTAAATATATGGAACTTTATTTTAAATGTTAGAACTACGTTGGAGAAAATTATGAATCTTGGAAAATCTTCCTTGCGGTGGAGGATTTTCTTTAAAATCTTTGGGTTTCATCTTTAAAAGAAAATGAACTTAACAATCGCATGCCCACGGGAATTATTCTAAGAAATCTTTTTATGTTACAGGAATCTCAAAATATGTATTCCCAATGAAATCGCGGAAGCGAATTTGTAGGAGTAATACAATATGCCATCTAACTTCGTGGTGAGGCAGTGCCAATCTTGTTATAATTTCCCAGATCCTTCTAACTAATACCATGTATTATCATAGCTATCATAAGAAATTTTATACGAAAGCTAGTTTCACTTCTTCCATTTCTGTGTGTGTGTGTGTGTGTGTGTGTGTGTGTGTGTGTGTGTGTGTGTGTGTGTGTGTGTGTGTGTGTGTGTGTGTGTGTGTGTGTGTGTGTGTGTGTGTGTGTGTGTGTGTGTGTGTGTGTGTGTGAGGGGGGAGGGGCAGAAAACAAACGCGAAAAGCCGGTTAAATGCTAAACTCCAAGCCTCAGACATCAAAATGTTTAAGTAATTCCCCTATAGCTAACTGGTCTTTGCATGAAATGTTACTTAAATTTTATGATCTTTTCAAAAATGGCCAACAATTTTGATTAAATATCATAATTATGTTTAAGTTCTTTCGGTGACAAATGTGTATCTTGAATCCCCCGGAGTAGCCTCTGAAACCGTCTAGATTCTGGCAACTTCTGTTCTGTGGCACTATGAGTGAAGCTGCGGGCTCAGGGTTGCCAAATCGTACGATAATTAAGGGGTGTACGATAATTTGAACGTATGATAGTTCAGGCGAAATATCATTTTCACTGGTTTCTCACACAAGCGAAATAAAACTAATTACAAATACCGATACCATTTTTGCTCTCATGGCCTGTCTCCACCCTCTAAGACAACCGTTTCCAACCCTACTAAGCCTCCAACCCATTATCCCCTTATTGCCAGCGTGCCCAGGTCTGATAATCTCAATGAAGAAGGCACTGTTGAGAAAATTGATGATCATTGGAGAAAACTTGGAATACGTGACATTCCGTGTGAAATAAAGAACATGCCTGAACCTATCAGTTTCTGGAGTGCTGTTAAAAACGTGTCACCTTGGTGGAAATACTGATTTCAAAGATCTAGCGGCTTTTGCATTAGCAGTGATTTCGTTGTCCCATCCCACAGAAGCGCTTCTTGTGAAAGAGTTTTATTTTCGTTTTCTTTTCTTTTTTTTTTTTTTTTTTTTTTCAAACTAGGTTTAATAAAAACCAAAATTACGAACAGATTGGTGCTAGATACGGTAGATGGACTTATTTTGTCGTCTTAGTGGCAAGTCCGAAAATCTGCAACTCATCAAGAACATGTTAGTTTATCAACAACAAATTTGTATAATGCTGCAACAGTTGAGGAAGATGATGAACTTTCAGATGAACAGTGCGAGAAACATAAGTACTAAAGTTGTAATACTGTTTGAGGTCATCAATCTTGTAAGTGCATACCATAAACATCAGTACTATTACATTTTCACAAGTGTTATACTGATATTTTTATTGTTGCAGCATTTGGTTTATGATGTACGATAATTTTGAATCCAAATGTATAATTTTGAGTACGATAATTTTATTTTTAAATGTTGGCAACCCTGTGCGGGCTATCGTACGATCACTGGATCACCCACTTCTGCTCACTACAGGCGTCATGAGCAGGGTCCAGTGGTGGAGAGTGGGATGGGGTCAGCGCCCCGAGCCCTCCCGGCCAGTATATGCGGTCACAACCGGAGTTGGTCATACAGAGGGACCAGGATGGGTGATCAGTCCAAAGCTTATCTGCTACATGTGTTGCATTCTAATGGCCTTCTCTAATTACTTTAATCTCACTTTATTTCTCTTGTAAATCTGAATTGCTAAACCGTTTCCTTTTTGTCGTTAACACGATCTATAATTCGTCCTGACTTTACAAGTCACAGCTGTTCTGTCCAATTGTAACCTCTTTCAGTTCTACTCTGTCTCACAAACTGCTTCCGAGATATTCACACTCACTCGAATAGACTTAGCTGAAAACTATATAATTCAATAAACAACTCTGACACAACGATTAAATGTCTACAATTATCTCTGACGAAACTTAGTCTCTTAAAACTGACTGTACACACAAAGACACTAGAGGTCTACACGGGCTTGGGCTAAGCCCTCGGGCCGGGATCGGGCTTGAAAATTAAGGGAATAAAAACTAAAAATGGATTTTTAAAACTTTTCAGTCAAGTTAGCTGAACATTTATTTTCAATGCTGTCTTATACCAGCATTAGAGGGTTTTGAATTTTAGTGCGATATATCCTTCAGTTTCCGAGTTACGAAATGTTGAATCCGGATTTTATAATGTTATGCCAAATGCTCTACACGGCGAAATTTAAAAAAAAAAGCCTATTTTTAAGGATCTATTGTATTTATCTGATTATAAGTACAAATCTGTCATACAAATTTGTTTTATTAGCATCAGCTCAAAAGACAATAACTTTTAAATTTTGTCGCTTGAAATTTCTAGTATAAAGTTTTATAAGCTATAAGTTTCTTTAGTAACTCAAAATCGTTCAAAAGAAAAAAGTATACGACAGATTTACTTGTTTGAGTTTTGGGAATGATACGAAGAATTGTATCGTGTGACATTTTCAAAAAGTGAATATGGTGAAAAAATAATTTTTAAAAACCTTAAATTTTAAAATGAAAATCATTGTTATTCTGCATTTTAGGGTACATTATGCAACTACAAGTATTTGTAATATAAAAAGTCAAAACACATTTTGAATTTCAGGTTCCTAGTATTTTTAAAGCCATGGAATACAAAAGTAAAGTTTTGCAAGATTTGTGCTAAATTTCAGTGGTATAGGCACTTAGGAGGCAAAAAACAATGTATCATATTTCTTGGTCACCAATGTTTAAATGTCAAGAATAGCACAATTACCGCAGCATTTCTTTACTAGGAATTCTAAATGATTATTCTGCTGACACGTTTCAAATGCTGCTACTGATGCTAGTCAAAGCACAGAATGAGAGGATTTGCAACTACGTATATTATTTCTCACTACTCGGCTGCAATTTAATCCTTACACTCATTCCACGTACAAAATCTTACACTCTTATCTCGAACCCAAGGCGTATTTGATTCTTTTATACTGCTAGTGGCGCGCGATTCCTCCTGCTTTGTTAAGTGTGAACACAACATCGATGTTTATACTGATACAATTACAGTTTGTTTTGTGGCTGACGCTGTAGTAATGTTAGTGCATCATAGTTTTTCAGAAATTAAAACTCTTATTTTATTACTATCAGGAGATGAATCACTACGTCATATATCATATTTCAGGGTCATTGCCCACCAGTCAACATCGCCAAATTGCAACATACAAGTTGTGACACTTTCAGTATTACTTTCTCTACTGGTAAGCAGGGGAAGTAGATATTGTCACCGCGCCCGCCGCATCTAATTGCCGACAACAGCAGTGTCACCCATCGCATTATTGTCGGCACTACCGCAAAGGAGGCGAAGGAAAGAGACAGAAAATGGCCGAATTGTTGGGGCGCTTGCCGAAAGAGAGAAAAGGATAGAAGCTTCTGGAATCTTCCGCTTTGTATTCCACCGCTATAACTGAACTTTCCAGAATAGTGCCTGGGAGATATAAATAGCGGTAAAGTGTGAGAAGAGTTAGTTTTTGTTTTGTGACGAATTTGGAGCTGTGCTGTGAGTGAATCGGAAAAGACTTTCTTGCTGTTGCAACTAGTGTAAAAAGTTACTGTTTACGGAAATAAAAGTGTATCTTTATCCCGAATACATGTCTTCTTTACTTCACACCCAACCAAAAAAAGTCACAATATTGTATTCCACCCAAAAATTCGATGTCGAGATTTCACCGCAAATATATGTTTTGAGGCCCCCTGAATCCAAAAAAAGCATTTTTAGAAAAAAGTCCGTGTGTGTGTGTGTGTGTGTGTGTGTGTGTGTGTGTGTGTGTGTGTCTGTCAGTCTGTGGACAGAATAACTCAAAAACGAAAAGTCGGTTAAAAGCCAAACTTGGTATTTAAGTTTAATGTCTTTCAAGGATGCGACACGAAGATTTTGAAGAAAATAGCCTTACCCTGCACTACCCTTTACATGGAAGATTTATCGAAAATTTTGATTTTCTTGAAAATGGCTCTAACGATTTTGATTAAAATGTCATATGTTTGAGATATTTTGATGACAAATGAAATGTATATCTTGAATTTTCTGGCTATAGCCCCTGTAGTCATATTTACCTTGGACGACTTTTGCACAACTGGTAAACCGTTATTGTATAGTATAATTTGGTCTATCTCTAACGGTTTACCAGGTTAGTGTAGGGTGGGGCTATTTTCTTCAAGATCTTGGTGTCGCATCCTTGAAAGACATTAAACTTAAATACCAAGTTTGGCTTTTAACCGACTTTTCGTTTTTGAGTTATGCTGTCCACAGACTGACAGACACACACACACACACACACACACACGGACCTTTTTCTAAAAATACCTTTTTTTGGATTCAGAGGGCCTCAAAACATATATTTCCGTGAAATCTCGACATCGAATTTTTGGGTGGAATACAATACTTCCCCTACTTACCAGTAGAGAAAGTAAAAAATGTAGATCTTGCTAAAATACACAATAAATTTTCTTGTAGGGTGAACCATTTCGGAGATATTCCTTGTTATGTGTGTGAGTTTCGGAAAACTTAGAACTTTAGCGAAATGCAACAACGTTGGTAATTTTTTTATATGTTAATCGTACAAAGAGAACGGAATCTCAAAGGTTAAAAAGATTTGACTGTCGCACAAAACCTTCTATACTCTAATATTCCCCTTGCACCTACAAGGTCATAAGCAGTAAGATAATTTGCATGGATGTTTGTCTTAGCTAACATGGAGATACAGGAATAAGAGTTTGTTAGAATGGTTAGTACAAGAGTAGAGAAAATCATGTGAGTGCAACACATCAGATTTTTCGTACTTGTCCTTCTGTCTGTTACAACCAAGTTATATGTAGAAAAAATATCCTGTCAGCACTTGATACTGGTAACCAAAGACATTGAAGGGACTTTTCGTAGAAAAGGTAGTAACACACCAATAACCTTTTCTTCAAACTTGGGGAAAATAAGGGGGGGGGTTATTTCTAATACTTTAGCGACACAATATCATAATCTTAAAACAATATTAATGTACTAACGTTATTTATGCAGGTACCCCACATTCGTTAGCGTATTTGGACGAAAATTCGATTTTAGCAAGTATACAATATCATTAATGATGATGATGATGTCAATAACTGCAGGATAATTTTGTTTAAAAGAAAATTGCACAATCGGGCTCGGGTCGGGCCTGGGCCATGGCCTATAGACTATTCTCGGGCTCGGGCCGGGCCCGGGCTTGGTTGATACCGGGCCGGACCAGGTCTAACAAAGTCGGTCCGTGCAGACCTCTAAAACACGCACGCTTAAAACTGCCGAGAGATATCTCGTTAAACAATGTATGATTCTTCTCAACTCTGCATTCGCTTACACAGGCCAGAGGAAATAATCGCGAGTTCTCAAGAAAACACCCTTTTCTAGAACTTCTTGTAAGTGAGACTAGAGTTAAGTTTCTTGAACTATCTGCAAACGTTTGTTCTGGCCGCGACAATGACGTAGTACGGATTTTTTTCGAACCCACATTTTCATAAACAAGTTGTCACGTGAATAGTATATTCAGACAGTGTACAAAAAGGCTTGTTTGCGGTCCGATCCTTTGTTACGTTGTTTACTCGCCGCACAGTGGTGTGAGGTAGTTTCTGACGGCGCCTCCCGTCACAATACTTATACTGATGTGCTTAAGCACATAAACTAATTTAAACTTTAGCACGCTAGTATTGAGGTTAGAATACTTTATTCTGAAACGATATTTTGCCTAGCATTAGATTCATATATAACTAGCGGCTTACATAAATTGAAGTGTGTCTTCTTCTATTGCCCTCAGAGGCTAGAAGTTTTATGTGTTTTGCTTGTGGGAAACCATTTCAAACACTTTAGTGATAAGGTAGCTCTACATCTATCTATGGCAATAAAGTTACAAACTGCTCTTCATCCGGTACAATGAGGTCATCATCCCTTTCGTCAGTAAATTCTCTAAGAGAGACCATTCCATTTTGTTCCTTTATGACCTCTTTTTCCTTCTCTCTCTTTTTCGTACACCAGGAGGAAAATTTACGACACACCTGTGAACAAAAGGCGCACCCCAACAAATCCTCGCTTTAGTGAAAAGAGAAGCTTTTGACAAATTGCTGCCAGTTGTAATCAGTTTCCTATACAATGCTGAAGACAAATTAAAAATTTACTAATGGCCAGCAAGCAGCTGCTTGTAAATCTTATTGCAATAATATTTTTCGAAGTGCAGACTTTCCTGCTATTTGATTTTATAGTAATTTATATCCATTCGCTTTCTTTCATTTCGAAAATAGTTGTTGATGATAGCGGTGTTAAAAGTGGTGGTGGTTGTAGCAATCCTAACGGCAAAATAAATTCACTTCTAACATGTCTACATACACTATTTGTTTAGACAACCATGAATGTTGTAAAGTATTATTATTATTATTATTATTATTATTATTATTATTATTATTATTATTATTATTATTATTATTATTATTATTATTATTATTATTATTATTATTATTATTATTATTATTATTATTATTATTATTATTATTATTATTATTATTATTATTATTATTATTATTATTATTATTATTATTATTATTATTATTATTATTATTATTATTATTATTATGGTTACTATTATTATTACTATTATTATTATTATTATTATTATTATTATTATTATTATTATTATTATTACTATTATTATTACTACTACTACTACTACTATTACTATTACTATTATAAGTATAACCATATTCATTCTAGACCAGAAACCGCGCCCAGGTCAAGATTAATTGTCGTATATAGTTCTATCGATTATGCAGTCATAGATAACGGAATAACTACTCAGATCAAACAACGTAGAAAACTGCCAACACAAAAATGCATTAAGATAAATTGAAGGATCTGGAAATAACTACAGTAAAACCTCGTTTATCTGGACTAACTGGGGCCAAAGGCAATCCGGAAAATTGATTATCCGTATTATATGGGTAATAACTAAAAAAAAAAATTCTTAAATTCTTAAAAAGACAAAATTATGTACAGAGCATGGTATATATGGTTTACAATACATTAAAAGATATCAAAGTCTTACTCACGTAAGCTCACTTCATTTCTTTACAAAGAATTGATCCACAGTCTTCTGTTTCAAACACGTCTGGCGTTTGAACGAAGTGCGGTCTTGCAAACACTTTATCATTAATAGTTCAGCTGGAGTGGTGTCGGGCTGACACTCCAAGTACGCCATGTTTGTCAGCTGGTGCGCAGCAACTTCCAGCTCAGCAGCTATTTTCTTCAATGTTTCTCCTTTATCAATTCGATTAATAGCATCTAACTTTTTTCATTGAAACCATGACATTCTTTGGCCTTGATATGTGTTTAAACTTGTACTCTGAATTGCATTCGCAAATACTATGATAAAATACAAAAGCAATCCGGTTGAAACACACACGATAAATTTAATGAAATGTGCTGTTTTTAAACAGTAGGAAAACTGACGAGGTTGAGGGAGGTGAAGTGGCCAGTAGTGACCAAGGTAAATGCTTTCTTCCGGCGCTATTTATAGCGAGTGAGACATACCGCGTCAGCACCGTGTGACACACTACTAAATCCTTCAACAGGTAGCATTTTATAGTACAGTACGTATTACCATAATTTATTGTACAATTTATTCAGGAGCCGTATACTGAGACAAACTAAAAAGCGACTATTTGGCGTACTTAGTTACCTTGTTGCTATTATAGTTAAATTTATTATCTAATGTGAACATTGGATTAAAAAAATCTACAAATCTGATCCTGATAAAGGTTGTACTGTATTGTGAACATATAAAGAAAGTGTCATAAGATATTGACTATTCAAAAGTGACCACAGCGATTCTATTTAAAATACCATATGTTTAATATACTGTGCTGATAGCCGCACATCAAAGAGAGCCAAGGTCGACTACCTTACACCACTGCGCGGCGAGTGAACAAGGCAACATGGTGCAAGCCGAAATAAAATTAATTTTTCTCGTTTCTAGAAGCTGTTGACTTACCGGGCTCGTTTAAAGATGTCTGTCGAGAAGAGGTGTACTTTCCAGAAAATTCACCGGCACTTCGTCTCCACTATATAAGCGAGTTAGAAGCCCAGTGTTGGAGAAGTTTTTGAGTTAGCAGTTAGTTTTTAAATGTGTTTTGTACAGTCAATGTTGAGAGAGTTTAAGTATCGTCAGAGACGCTTTTAGACATTTAATCGTAACCTCAGAGTTGTTTGTTATGCGAAGCAGTTGTTTGTAGACAGAGAGAGGGTAATAGCACTGTTAGGCAGCTTATGTCAAGATTATGGTGGATCAGAATAGCTGTAAGTTGCAAGGTGATGAGTTGTAGATTGTGGTAAAGATAAGAAAAAAGGATTTTTTAAAATTCAGTTTTAGAAAAGAAATGTATATATTTAATTTTATGGAAATGTCACTCTGAATAACATTTGAACAAATCATAACCGTAGACAGACAAAATCTTACCGTATAATTAATGTAGATCTCGTTAAACTACACAATTTATGTATTTGTAATTAACGTATACTTTCTCTAATACGCATAGTAAGAAGCGAAAGTATCTAATTGCAGGATAAGCGTTTGTAAGAACAGTTTGTACAAGAGTAGAAAACTTCATCATTAGATGTTTACTTTGTCTATATCAGACATGGGCAAAATTGGCTCAACTGGACCACTCGCGTTCTTGCCTCACTCCACCGGCCATCCCACCCCTTCACTGCTGTACAGGTTCCGACACGCCTTATTCAGTGGTGAGTATGACTGTTTCATGATGAGTGGTATAGAGAATTTGTCGTAAGTTACAAGAACAGGAAACTTTGCTGTTTAATATGCGGATTTCAATTTCCAAACAGCGATACAATATCAAACGCCAGTTTGATCACAAGTAGGCAACAAACTTTGGTGATCTTACAGGTATTTATTTACTATTTCAAAAGGTACTTTCTGAATACCCGTATTTCTAAACATATAAAAGGGACGATATGATTTCACTTTTTAGAAGTTTAGTTTCTTATTCGTTAATTTGGTATAAACTATTGTATTTCTTATTTCAAAGTTTGAACACAAGTTAAAAACAGATTGTTGATTACATATTTTAAAACTATCTTTAAGACCAAACAGCAATGGAATTTTACTGCTTCATCCTGAAGAGAAGTAATTTAATATGTTGATCATAAGGCAGCCTAAGAATATTACGTGCATAAGATAAAGGAAGGTTATAAGCTTCAATATGACGTAATTTGGCTAACAAGAACAGGGGACTATAATAATTATTGTGTGTAAAATATGTTTAATATAGGCAAAATAGTTAATACCTGCGTAGAAATTACTGCTACCGCGCAGGTGGAATGAAGGCACCACTGCGCTTGTCTCAAAACAACCTTCGTCACCGAGCATGAGAATGTGGGGTGAGTGAGGCAAGTTCAATCGCTACCTCCCCTTTCGGGCCCATGCCTGTATAGTATGTAGGGAAAGTATTGCATTTCATCCAAAAATTCGATATAGAAGTTTCACTGGCAATGCATGTTTCAGAACATCTGAATTAAAAAAAAACAAAAAACAAACAAACAAACAAACAACATTGTTAGAAAAAAAGTGCATGTGACCGCATCGTCCTCCTGTATCTGTGCCCGTCTGTGTACAGCATAACTCAAAACGAAAGGCTAAATACCGAATTGGGTATTTAAAGTTTAACATGTTCCAAGGATGAGACACGAAGATTTTCAAGAAAATCCTCTACCCCACTCTATATATTTCTGCAAGTATTTATCTCGAGTAACGTGAAGTGAATAATAGATCACTTTTTATAGAATATTTGGAAGAATGGTTAATGAAGTCTTATGACATTAGATTTTTGTTCTATATGTTGTATGTTTTCAATAGAGGTTTCTCGGCGCTTTCCTTGTTTAATATAAAATGTGTCAAAGTTAATTAAATTGACTGTCAATTGTTTTCTTAATTATGATGGGTATTTTGTTCACCTCTTCGTCCCACCCTGTCAACAGCCGTCAAAAGATGAATTAATTGTCGCACTCTCACTATTCCTATGGTGGCGCCTTTAGCCGTATAGTGAGTAGTATATGAAATTGAAATTTTACTTATGGACTCTCTTTAACTGTTATGGTTTTCACATCCTATACTATGTTGGGCGCAAATGACCGCTCAATGTTGCTACCATAAATCTACGACACGAGACCACCGGTTTTTCTTCCCTTCTGAAGAAACACATGCTAACAATTTTACGCCCAAAGAATGCATGCCCTCCGCCAGGTTTGAAGCCGCGACCTAGGGAACCAGAATCTAACATGCCACTCCTACACCGTGGAGGATGACAGATTTCGAAATTATTGGAGAAGTGTCCGGCGGCCGGCGTGTTTGTAGAAGTTCGTGAAAGGTTCGTGTTACGTCATCCTTGCTATATATGGAGGCGAGGCAACGAGCAATTAGTGAGTCACGGATATGAGCCGTCGGGGAATGAGTTGGTTTTTACTCTGTGTGTGTGTGTGTGTGTGTGTGTGTGTGTGTGTGTGTGTGTGTGTGTGTGTGTGTGTGTGTGTGTGTTTCAGCTGCATGTATGCAGTCATCGTGACAGAACCGGCGTTTGGTGAAGGAAGATAGTAAAGCAGTTAATGCCTGAATGATTGCATCGTCAGTCAGATGTTTCAGAGATTGACAAAAATGAAGAAAGGAGTGAGTCATGGTAACGAGAAGAAAACATTTGTGAGTTGTAATATCACGTAAGACTGTAGAATGTGTTAAAATAAAAATCAGTAAAATAGAACTGTATTTGTGCAAAAGTTAAGAAGTAAATGAAGTGAGAAAAGTAATTGGACTGGATTTTGTCGCTTTTGATAAAATATTATAGAGTTATATCATAATATTTGTATATGTCTAATTGGACACCCAAGTATGGTGCAAGCTATGTTTACATCAAACACTAGCAAGGCCAGTATTGTGTTTTGCTAGTGAAGTATGAACATAAAGAAGAATGAGTAAAAGCAGAATAGAGGAAATGAAATTCGTTTTATGAGAGCTACAGTCATATACGAAATGAAGTTATAAAAGGAAGAACTTGGCCCGGAGCCTGTTCTGCACTTTATACACACCTATAAGAACCACTTGATGAGTCAGTTAAGACGAATGAGATCCCATATAATCCCTAAAGCTGTGCTCCATTAGCCTCCCCTTGGGAAGAAATCTCTGGGACCTTCCAAGAAGACTCCTGTTTTATGAGTTACGTAATAGGCCATATTGGCTACCACTTTTGGGTGATTATAATAATGCTACATAGAGCCTTTATTTCAGTAGTATAACATAGAATCTATCGCCTCTAGGTTTATGTATCTATGTGCAGCACAGAAATCCCAATCTTAGCTGAAAATGTTCTTAAGCTATTCTTTTTCTGGCGTTTACATTGCAAAAAATCATCAACTTCATGTCTTGGGCCTGTTGGCCTTTCCATTCCACAGTGGAAGTTTAAGGCAGATAATCTGGCCAGTGTTGTTTAGTTCTTCCAATACTTCTATGTCCCAAAGTCATACAATTTAACATCTTTGTTTAGAAATCTAGCTTCGTTTATTCTTCTTACGTGTTGAAACCAATTGTATTTATTTTGTCATTTAGTCTGAAAAGGTTTATTTCCTGATATATTCACTCCTTTTTTCGTCTCTTAATGTTACACCTATAACTCTTCTGAGAAATCGCATTTCGGTTGTTTCTATTTTTCTATTCTCCAATTTTGTTAAAGAGTATGTTTCTGATCCACAAATCAACGTTGGGACTGTGATTGTTTTATAAAACTTTAATTTTGTTTCACTTATCTTAAACATCTGTTTATTATACCACAGATCTATCGAAATTGTTCTAATTTCTTTTCTATTTCCATGTTATGCCTTTATGTGGTCATAGTTCCTAAATATTTAAAACAGCTCACTTGTTCATTTATTTCCGTTCCAATTACAAATTTTGTTGCCTTGTGATAACAGCTTTGTTTTCTGACTTCATGTTTTTAAGTTGTGTTCTTTTGTTATTTTTTATAATGAGTTACTTTTTGCAATGGAGTTTCTTAAGAGGCTATTATAACTTGGCCATCTGTAACTAATGTACAGTTCATTTTCATTTCGCCTATCGTAAAATTTTCTTCTAAATCATTTTACCATTTTCTTAAGGCGTTGTTCAAATATTACTAAAAAGGTAATGGTGAGAATAGGCAACATTGTGTAACTTCTCCAAGACCCTTTCCCTTATCTATTCGTGTTCCTGAACTCTGGTAAAAGCTTTTAATTAGGTGAACTGTAGGATTGATTAGTTTTAATTCAATAACAGTTATTTTCTCTGACACATATGGTATAAAAAGAAATATTACATTTCAGGCAAGCTTGGTTTTTGAAAATGTTCCAAGTCTCCCACTTCATGCCGCTCATTACATGGTAAAGCTTCGTTTTTTATTCTCCCAAAAACGGTACTAACAACTTTGATTGAAATACCTTATTTATTGAGGTATTTACATGATAAAGAAAATTATTTTCTAGGGATGGACTGTGAAGTCATTTTCATTCTAAACGACTCTTGTACAAAGAGCACCAAAAAAAATCTCACTGCAGCTCGTGTCTGTTACAGTATTTATCGTTGCACGAAGCCATCGTCATTTCATTGGTTGCTTTAGGCCACAGAGCAAGGGTGGTACACTCTTTCTAACACGAATCACCACAAGGATCACAAAATGACGCGGAAATGAAATACGTACATATATTTTTACGCTCTGGACCGTATTGGCTTAAAGAGAAAGAAGCAGAGCGAATTCCATTTCTCATTACAGAACCCTTATCATGATTGGAAGTCATATTTTATTGGCTACTACAACACACACTTTAAAGGGGTTGTCAAAGTGGGGACTCCTCAAGGATAGAGTAGCTACAACTGCCATAATTTTGTCGGGAAAAGCGTGTTCAAATAAGTGACTGAGTAGAGTGCTTCAGAGGACAAATAAGGAGTAACTGTAAGTAAAGTGCTCCAGATACCCTTTTTTTTTTTTTTTTTTTTAGAGGTGTTGTGACCGTTGTGAGAAGAGGAGTTTGTTGGTGCGCGCGAGAAACGGTCACGTGAAACGGTTTGGCGGGATCATTGTCAACTGCCATAATTTTGGCGGGAAAGACGTATCAAGTGGCTGTGGCGCTCTCCACACACATTTGATTAGGGATATTGAGTACAGAGTGTAGTTATATAAGCGTTGTTATATAGTGTTTTGTTTAGTGTGTCCGTGTACACCTGGACGTATATTTTGAGTGAAGTGCAATAACTAATATGTGAATGAGTATCAATAGTACTCCGTCCCCTGTGTAAATAATTCTACGTATAATTATAGTGTAAATATAGTGTGTAAGTGACAGTATAAAAAGCGCGCGAAATATAGTGTACCCACGCTAAGTGGAGGCTCCCAGAAGCACTTGCGACTGGGAGCGGGAACAAGAAGGGGATGGAGAATGCCCCTGATCCGCCGGCCGCCGAGAGCGGAGTCAGGGAAGTGATGGCATCCAGCGCAGCAGCCGTGACTGCCACCGCACTCGCCCCGCCCACTACAGCCCCATTGACTACAGCTCCCAACGGCCAACGAACCACGGACCAACCAACCAAGAAGACCCAGATGACAGAGGAAGAGCGTAAGGCAATGGAAATAGAGAAACTTCAGAAAGAAGTAGATGAACTAAAGGGAGAGATCATCTACTACCAGAATGTGCTGGCAAATATGGATGGGGAATCCCAACAATTTTCAAAATTCGCACAGGACCTCGGGTTCTGCTACAAAGAGCATGCCCTCAAGAAGCGGCGATTAGTCATCCTCAGCGAGGGGTGGCAACAAGTGCCTGCAAGAAATAAGAGGAATAGAAGAAGCGGCCGGGAAAGCGATTCAGATAGTGAACGTCCCGACCAGCAGCGCCCCAAGCGCGTCTCAAAACAAAAAACGCCGCCATATCCCCTCACCACGAGAAACACCTACGCGCCGCTGAGGGTACAAATTGATGCAGAATCCGACGACGAGACGTCAGAGGATCCACCACCACAACCCGCAATAGCCTCCACCTCTAGAGACCCCTTCCCCAAGCTACCCCCCACCAAAGCCCCCATTCAAACACAGACACAGAAGAAACACACCACCCAGCCCACCATTCCCACCCCCACTCCCGCCCCAAGCACATCCAACAACGCAGCAAAAACATCAGACAACCAGAAACCACCAAGAATAATAATCCCTGACGTCCAACACACGGTAAAGGTCCTCCGCATCCTGCGTGGCTCCCTTCCTGCCGGCACATATAAATTGCAGACGACGAGGGACTGCCTTAAGCTCTTCCTCCAACGGAAGCAGGACGCGAACCCGACAATGCAGCTCCTGAAGGACGCCGGAGTAGAAAACTACAGTTTTACTCCACGTGGGGATCAACCTCTTCGCTACGTAATCAAACGTCTTCCAGCTGACTTAGAGGAAGATTACGTGAAAGAGGACCTGGTCCTAAAAGGCTACACCGGCGTCCAAGTACGACAGATGATTTCACGTGGGAGGCCTCTGCCAAATTTTCAGGTTAGTCTTGACAGGACCACCGAAAACCAAAAACTTCTACAGGAACGAGAGGTGTGCCATATGATGGTCACCGTGGAGGTCCTGAAAACAAACCAAAACATAACGCAATGTTACAACTGCCAGCAGTTGGGGCACACTTTTAGGAACTGCAATATGACCTCCCGGTGTGTCCTTTGCGGTGACCTCCACCGCCTGGCTGATTGCCCGAAAAAGGCCAAGCAGGGCGTTGTACCCCACTGTGCTAATTGTGGGGAAACGCATCCTGCCAGCTACAGGGGGTGCGAGACGTTTCGCAACGAACGTCACCGCCGTCAACTGGCATCCATAGCCAGGAGCTCTCCCAGTGCTCAGCCAGGGCCAAAACCCATCATACACCCGGCCCTGGTTCAAACAGGTATCTCCTATGCGGGAACTACCGGAGGGCAAAACGCACCAGTGCCACCACAGAATGGTCCCCCTCCACTACCCCAACAGGCGCCCACGGGTGACCTGAGTGGGATAAAAGATATATTAAACATGTTCAGAGACCTAAATTTACCATCACTATTGATGAAGGCGCAGCCTTTCCTGGACAAATTCAAAAGCTGCAGCAACACTTGGGAGAAAATAGAGACCATCATATGTCTCCTCTCAGCCCTTTTAGAATAAATGGCCCACGTAAGGGGAGGCACAACTTTAACTCGCGCACTACTGTGGAATGCAGATGGCATCCACAGGAAGCAACACGAACTTGAAAACTACCTACGGCGTAACAAAATTGACGTCGCATTCATCTGCGAAACAAAATTAAAGCACGAGCACACTTTTAAGCTCCAGGGGTATCAAATCTTTCGGAACGACAGAATTGGCAGACAAGGGGGAGGGACTGCTATTTTGCTTAGAAACACTATTGCTCATGCTTCTGTTACGTTGCCTGTAATGGCAGCGTTAGAGTGCACAGCACTTAAAACACGTGTAAATAGTAAAACGGTTATGCTGGTAGCACTTTATCGGCCCCCTAACTCCCCAGACTTTACACAAGACCTCGAGCAGATCCTCGCTTTAGAGGAGCACGTTATAATTGCAGGAGATTTCAATGCCCGGCACCCCTGGTGGTTTTCACGCCTGGCAAACGCGGCGGGAAATCTCCTGGTTGAATTTATAACTGATAATGATGACATTGAGGTACATCTTCCCCCAGAACCCACTTTTTGGCATCGATCAGGGCACTTTGACGCTGAGATTTTGGACGTACTAACAAAAAATGCGACACTGTTAAATAACTTTACTGTTTATCACAGCCTGGACTCCGACCATCTTCCTGTGCATTTCGACATACAGGGTGGCATTTCAGCCAGTGCCTCTGGCCCTCAAAGTAGAGCTGAGACCGACTGGAATAAGTTCACCACTGAAATGCACGGGATGGCGCAACCCAGACTGTCATACTATAGCGAGGCAGACATAGATGTCGCCATTGAAAACTTTACTGCCTCGCTACACACAGCCAAGAGAAATGCTACCACATACACCACAAGACCACCCGGTTTTTGCACGTACCCCGAGGTAGAGCAACTCATTGCGCGGAGACGACGCTTGACAAAACTGTGGCGATACACCCGTCAGCCTGAATATAAAGTGCTAGCAAAATGGCTACGCAACATCATTCGGCAACAAATTAAAATCAATAAAACTGAACAATGGGAAAACAAAATGCTGAGTACCACACATTCGGACTCTTCTTTGTGGAAATTACTCAAGGCTTTCAAAGTTTCCACGAGCGTCAACTCCGCAACTGAGGCGCTGCACACTCAAAGCGGCTTGCACTTCTCCGCAGAGGAGAAAGCCGAGGTCTTCGCTGACTGTCTCCAAGACAGATTCACCGAAAACCCAGTGACCAACTGTGAAATAGAACGGGAGGTCCAGACATGGGTACAAACCTGGGTGGCGCAGAAGCAAGAGCAACAACTACCCACCATAACACCGCAGGAAATTTACAAGCTCATTAGGAAATTGCCTAATGGGAAAGCTGCCGGTCCAGACAAAGTGACTAATGAGGAACTTAAGCATCTCCCGAGAAAAGCTCTGGTGCAACTAACAAAGATATTTAACGCCTGTTTGCAGCAAGGCTATTTCCCCTCTACTTGGAAACGAGCTAAGGTTATCATGCTCCCAAAGCAAGGGAAAAGCACCAGACAACCGCAAAACTACCGTCCCATTAGTCTTTTGTCTACTATTGGTAAACTGCTCGAAAAATGTATCCTTTCTCGGCTTCAAAAACAAGTCTCCGCAACACATGAACTCTCAAATTCACAGTTTGGCTTTAGAAAAGGACATTCCACTGAACTTCAGCTCCTCAGACTAACTGATGACGTAACAGAGCAATTTAACAATGGGGCTTCAACGTTGGCGCTATTTCTGGACGTAGAAGCTGCATTTGACCGGTGCTGGCACAATGGCCTTATTTATAAACTGCACCACAATTTCCCGGCTCTTCAAAATTATCTATACTTGCTGCACAATTTTCTAGAAAATCGGCAGTTTTACGTCCAAGTGGGCCGCTCCTCCTCACGGGAGCGAGTGATGCGGGCTGGCGTCCCACAAGGGGCAATAATGTCCCCTTTTCTGTATATATTGTTCACCAATGATTTCCCAGTGGACGCCAGATGCAAGGTCGCCATGTATGCTGACGACACTGCAATATACAACCACCATAGAAATCCACGTTTCGGCCTTGCAGAAATGCAACGTTATGTGAACAATTTCCTCTCATGGCAACATGACTGGAAAATCAAAATTAATCCCGACAAATGCCAGCTGATTCATTTTTCTAAGCGGCGTCACACTTTGGCAACGGACCTAACGGTCGATGGTCAAATATTGCACTGCCGTCAGCAAGTTAAATACTTAGGTGTCACCTTGGACCGAACAATGTGTTGGTCCACCCACATAAAAAATAGCGCCAATAAAGGCAGACAGCGGCTAAAGCTGTGCGCCCCCATCTTCCGTAGTAAACAGTTGCGACTAAAGTCAAAACTTATACTATATAGGTCATTTATTCTCTCGGTGGTCCTGTATGCATGTGTGGCCTGGGCTAATGCCTCCAAAACTGCCCTCAAACAACTCCAAACCCTCCAAAACCTCTCCCTCAGAAAAATCCTCTCTGCTCCACTCCTCACCACCACCCAAACTCTTCACCTCGAAACTCATATCCCGTTCATCCCGGAGGCAATAGACAAAAGAGCAATGGCGGCATGGACGCGCATTAGGAACCACGAAAATGACGTGATCGCTAACATCGGCAAAGGCGAGCCGAAGCACCGCAAACATACTAGGATAAAAATGTTCTAGAAGCGGCTTGGCTCGCCGACTAATGCGCGTCCACGCAACCTCGTCCCTAAGCCACATACATGTTCCGGCAGAGGCCCTCGCCTCGGAAAATATTCAGGAGCTGCCACCGCGGGACAGTGTATATAGTGTAAATAGTGTAGTGCGCTGGGACGCATATTTCTGGTGTGCCCAGTGAAGATGTGTGTGTATGTGTGTACGAGTGTGTGTGTGGGTGAATGCGTGCGTGTATGTGTCTGTATATAATTTGTAAATATGTACATATGTATATATAACCCAAAGACGAAACAGACAAAAGACAAAAGAAAACTATTCTCGGTGACCTACAGATGGTCACCGTATGGGTTTTTGTATATAGCGAAAACTGTAAATATGAACAAAGTCAACTGTAAATCAATGTAAATATAGCCTGTAAGCCGGGCCCATTGTACCGGCACCAGGCCAATACTTTTACAATAAACTAAGAAACTAAGAACTCCTCAATATAAGGTGTCACAGGGTTGCAGTTAGACAGGCCACAGAGGTGTTTGGAGGTCAATAACAAGCGCTGAGATCTGTTTATCTTGGTGCCAGGCCCTGCCAAGCAGCCACCACACATCGCGAGTGTGGTGTCGTACAAGCGTCCCCCAATGGACAGCCGTCACTCAGGAGCCACCCAGAGTCGAGAACAGCTGTATGCAAGCATTCGCGCCACCCGTCCGGCACCACAAACACCACTCGCCTGAAAGCACACCCGAAAGATGATGAAATGAAATGAAGGGGAATGATGGAAAGGAAACCGTGTTATAAAATCATACACCCAAGTGCCTAAATGGCATTGGGAAACTACCGAAAAACCCGTGTCAGAGTGCGTGGCCACGGGGATCGAACCCATGACCTCCCGAATGCGGACCACAGGCCTTACCGCCCGAGCCTTCCGCTCCGTTGAAAAGGTTCAATCTAAATGGAAAACTTGATGACGGTGGTCAAGTGGTCAAGCTCACGTCTCCAAAGACCCCAGAAAATGATACGAAATACGCGGAAAATTTTCTTTGGCACTCTTTGTACAACATGCAAACCAAACGTGATTCCTCATATCTTACTGCCCATCAAAGTAGACATCGTTTAATCGTATTTAAAGGGTATTTTGTCGGTAGTCGGGGGATGGGTCGTGGTTAAACCTTTCCAAGGTATTCCTTATTATTGGTTTGAATTTTGATACTCTTAACACATTTCTGAAATGATAGTCTGCTTTACTTTTTTCTCTCGTGGTCATGCAAAAAGCATGGATTTCTGAAAGCCACCATATAGCGACTCTGCGTTACCTAGAACGAGAACGATAAGAAGAACGAGAACGGTAGCGGTAACGGTAACGGTAACGGTAACGATAACGATGGCGATAGCTATAACGAGAGGGATAGGGATAGCGATAGCGAGATTGAGAGCGAGAGCGATAACGATAATGAGAACGAGAACGAGAAACACGAGGACGAGGACGAGAACGATAACGACGTGGAAATGAAATAGGTATATGTTTACGCTCTGGACCGTATTGGCTTAAAGAGAAAGAAGCAGAGCGAATTCCATTTCTCATTACAGAACCCTTATCATGATTGGAAGTCATATCCTATTTAACGATAACGATAACGATAAGGGTAACCGTAACGGTAACGGTAGCGGGAGCGAGAGCGTTAATGAGAACGAGAACGATAGCGAGAGCGGAAACGATAACGAGAACGAGGACGAGAACGAGGACGACGAGGACGAGTACAAGGACGATGACGAGGACGAGAGCGACGGCGACGGCGACGGCGACGGCGGCGGCGACAGCGAGAGCGAGAGCGACAGCGACAGTGAGAGCGACAAAGAGAACGAGAACGACAACGACGACAACGACAACGACGGCGACGACGACAACGACGACCACGGCGACGACGACGGCGACGGCGACGGCGACGAGGACGAGGACGAGGGCAACTGCAACGGCAACGAGAACGACAACGACGTGGAAATGAAATAGGTATATGTTTACGCACTGGACCGTATTGGCTTAAAGAGAAAGAAGGAGAGCGATATTAGTGATCAAGCTCACGTCTCAAAAGACCCCAGAAAATGATACGAAATACGCGAAAAATTTTCTTTGGCACTCGTTGTACAACATGTAAACCAAACGTGATTCCTCATATCTTACTGCCCATCAAAGTAGACATCGTTAAATCGTATTTAAGAGGAATTTTGGCGGGAGTCGAGGGATGGGTCGTGTTTAAACCTTTCCAAGCTATTCCTTATTATTGGTTTGAGTTTTGATACTCTTAACACATTTCTGAACTGATAGTCTGCTTTACTTTTTTCTCTCGTGGTCATGCAAAAAGCATGGATTTCTGAAAGCCACCATATAGCCACTCTTGCGTTACCTAGGACGAGAACGAGAACGAGAAAGAGAAAGATAACGATAACGGTAACAGCAACGGTAACGGCAACGACAGCGATACCGATAGCTCTAACGATAACGAGAATGAGAACGCGGACGATGACGATGACGATGACGATTACGAGGACGATGACGACGACAGCGACAGCGACAGCGACAGCGAGTGCGAGTGCGCGAAAAATTTTCTTTGGCACTCGTTGTACAACATGTAAACCAAACTGATTCCTCATATCTTACTGTCCATCAAAGTAGACATCGTTAAATCGTATTTAAGAGGAATTTTGGCGGGAGTCGAGGGATGGGTCGTGTTTAAACCTTTCCAAGCTATTCCTTATTATTGGTTTGAGTTTTGATACTCTTAACACATTTCTGAACTGATAGTCTGCTTTACTTTTTTCTCTCGTGGTCATGCAAAAAGCATGGATTTCTGAAAGCCACCATATAGCCACTCTTGCGTTACCTAGGACGAGAACGAGAACGAGAAAGAGAAAGATAACGATAACGGTAACAGCAACGGTAACGGCAACGACAGCGATACCGATAGCTCTAACGATAACGAGAACGAGAATGAGAACGCGGACGATGACGAGGCAGAGGACGATGACGATGACGATGACGATTACGAGGACGATGACGACGACAGCGACAGCGAGTGCGACATCGACTGCGACAGCGAGATTGAGAGCGAGAGCGAGAGCGAGAGCGAGAACGAGAACGAGAACGAGCACGATAGCGATAGCGAGAACGAGAACGAGGTTGAGGGCGAGGGCGAGGGCGAGGGCCAGGGCGACGGCGATAGCGATAACGATAACGGTGGCGGAGCCGTGGCCTCGCGGATAGCGCGCTCGCCTACCACCTAGGCGGCCCAGTTTCGATCCCAGGGACCCGCATGTGGTATTCGTGGTGGACGAAGCGGCGTCAGGGCGGGCTGTCTCCGGGTGCTCCGCTTTCCCCCGCCATCTCATTCCACCTGTGCTCCATCTTCATTTCATGTAATATCAGTGTCACCGCCTGCGGTGCCGTAGTAGTAAAAGCGGGCGTTAAACACAACATCGAGAACGAGAACCAGAACCAGAACGATAACGATAACGAGAACGAGGACGAGAACGAGGACGAGGACGAAGACGATGAGGATGACGAGGACGCGAACGATGAGGATGACGAGGACGCGAACGATAACGCAAACGATAACATTAACGGCGCCGTGGCCGAGCGGTTAGCGCTCTCGCCCACCCTCCTCACGCAGCGCTACCACCCCTCCAGGAGGCGGAATGAAGTGAGAGAACCATAAGGTGCCACAGGGTCGCAGTTAGACCGGCCACAGAGGTGTTTGGAGGTCCCTAACAAGCGCTAAGATCTGTTTATCTTGGTGCCAGGCCCTGCCAAGCAGCCACCACACATCGCGAGTGCGATGTCGCACAAGCGTCCCCAACGGACAGCCGTCACTCAGGAGAAGGAGAAGGAGATGGAGATGGAGATGGAGAAGGAGAAGGATAACGAGAAGGATAACGATACCGAGAACGAGAACGATAACGATAACGATAACGATGGCGTAGGCGAGGGCGAGGGCGAGGGCGATGGTGATGGCGATGTCGATGTCGATGGCGTTGGCGATGGCGATGGCGATGGCGATGGCGATGGCGATGGCGAGGGCGAGAGCGAGAGCGAGAGGGAGATGGACGCGACCCAGGTTCGATCCCAGGGACCCGCATGTGGTATTCGTGGTGGACGAAGCGGCGTCAGGGCGGGTTTTCAACGGGTGCTCCGGTTTCCCCCGCCATCTCATTCCACCGGTGCTCCATCTTCATTCCATGTATCGTCAGTGTCACCGCCTTCGGTGCCGTAGTAGCAAAAGCGGGCGTTAAACACTACAACAACGATAACGATAACGACGTGGAAATGAAATAGGTATATGTTTACGCTCTGGACCGTATTGGCTTAAAGAGAAAGGAGAGCGAATTCCATTTCTCATTACAGAACCCTTATCATGATTGGAAGTCATATGTTATTGGCTACTGCAACACACTTTAAAGGGGTTGTTAAAGTGGGGTCTCCTCCCAGCAGCAGCGGAGCAGCAGCACAGCGAAGAGCGAGAGGAAGCAGCGCAGAGATGGGAAAGAAGAAACATCGCCGGAAATCGCCGACCTCGCCGAGCTCTCGGGCCACATCGGCTCCCGTACAGGAAAACATCGCCGAGTCTCCCAGCGCAGTCGCCACCGCCAGCGCAGCCAATGTAGCCACAGCTGCCGCCGCGCCGAGCGCCACCAGCGATGCCAGCACTTGCACTTCACCGCAGCCAGATCGCCAGCCAGTCGAGCGACCGCCGCCATCCAGGCAGGAGGTCAGCTCCCCGGGAGGGGCAGTGGCAGTGCCCATCCCGGAGTTGCCGGCCCATCCACCGCCGTCTACGGAACATCGCCCGGCCATCACACCATCGCCGCCTGCACTCACTAGCCCCATTTCAGGGATTAGTGTCATCCTCCGAGGAGTGCCTCGCGATTTTCCGGCGAGGCACATACTGATAGCAGCACAACATGAGTGGCCGTCAGCTTTGAGGGCCACCCGTATCGTCACCTCACGCGGACCTTCAAGTTTGATGAGGATTATCTTCGCCGACACTGCAGACCAGGAAGCCGCCTTGAGGACAGGCTTGCCCTTACTTGGGCGGCGACTGCCTGCCGAGCCCAGCCGAACTACTCGCCGAGTGCCATGCCGCAGATGCTGCCGCTATGGGCACGACACCACTGCCTGCACCGCTGCACCAAAGTGCCATTACTGTGGAGCTTCATGCCTCACACTGCAATGCACCAACCACGACCTCCGCCGTCGACGCAGGTACTGCGCCACCTGCAATAGCCATGGGCACTTTACAGGACAGGCGCAGTGCCCACTCTACCCCAGGCAGTCAACCCCGACCAGCGCAGCCAGACAGCAACAACACATAGCAACACCTATCTCCGCCGACGCACCCACACTACGTGGAATAACTTCCTACGCCGCAGTAGCAACACATGGTGAGCTTCATAGCACAGAGACCCAGGAAGTTCATTCTATGGTCTCTGGACTCGATCACCGTCTTCGATGCATCGAAGACGCTTGCAAACAACTCACACACGCAGTCACCACATTAACTACAGCAGTCACCACTCAACCACAACCCGGGACCAACGAACAAGACACCACAACTGCACAAGAGGTTCGAGATATCGACGCAGAGAGCGTCCCAGCTCTCACTCACTCAATAACAACACTCAACGCTAAGATCAACAAGCAAATACGGACAAGCCGCCGGCGCCACGCAGCGATTGCCCGCCAACTAACTCATCACACGAAAGGATTTAACGCCGCAGCCAGACTACTCCATCAACTGCGTGCAGCTATAATCGAACTGGACAACAGCGACGTTCTCAACTCCATACAGCGCAAGCTGTATAGGATAGAGAATACACCTACCACTACTAAGAACGACACCGCAACACAATACAACGACACAGACATTGTTGAGCCACTGACACCACGGCAACTGAAGCGACTTCGCCGGGACGGTTACAGCATCCACAGCAATGATCAGCCTTGTACTGACGCGTGCAGGCGTCTACTCTGCAGCGCTCAAGGAGTAACATACATGCAATACTATACCTATGTGGAAAGCCAGACTGACCTCCTCTGAGAACAGACAAACATAAATCAAAAAATGACAAGAGCCTGTTGCAGCAGCAACTAGAAAAAACAAAAATCAAATCGTCTTCTTGAACAGAAACGGCGGGATGTGTGACCTGATAAAGAAAGAATCACCAAGAACAGCGCCACGCACACGCCAGGAAGCTTCTCCCACCCGACAAGCAAAAATACCAAGACGGGGCTGAAGAGGGACTGTCCCTAAACAGCCTGGGCATGTTGAAAAACATGCCCGAATTACCTTTTTCATTTCATTTCGGGTCTCCTCGCCGCCAAACTAATGATCAAATACATACACAACGCACACACCAGACAATACAGAAGAACACTCATCAACACCGCACAAAAAATGAAAACCATAACACAAACAGAAAAACACAAAAATCCTCCTCTCATAACACTAATCGACGTTTACGACAAATACCAGCAACAAGAAGAAGACAGACTACAACAACACCTTCAACACTTCCAAAACATCTAAACACATAATAAACATAAACACTTAAAATAAAAACACACAAAAACCTAACACACAAACACACAAGCATACAAAAGTAACCGAAGAGCTGTTGCAGTGGACATACAAACTTAACAAAACTACTAGCACAAACGACTTATACTTCCTGGCCTTTTCTTTTTCTCTCTTGGGTAGACGACAGGCCATGCAGCTAGGGATGACCAAACACACACATCACCCATCCAAACACAAAACCCACAACACCAACACGCATATAGGCACTCGCCACTGAAATCCGCCACACGACCAAAAATAAAAACGCAACCACTAGGCTGAAGAGGGGTGCCCCTGAACAGCCAGGGCATGTCGAAAGACATGCCCAAATAACTTTTTCATTCATTCCGAGTCTCCCAGCGCAGTCGCCACCGCCAGCGCAGCCAATGTAGCTACAGCTGCCGCCGCGCCGAGCGCCACCAGCGATGCCAGCACTTGCACTTCACCGCAGCCAGCTCGCCAGCCAGTCGAGCGACCGCCGCCATCCAGGCAGGAGGTCAGCTCCCCGGGAGGGGCAGTGGCAGTGCCCATCCCGGATTTGCCGGCCCATCCACCGCCGTCTACGGAACATCGCCCGGCCTTCACACCATCGCCGCCTGCACTCACTAGCCCCATTTCAGGGATTAGTGTCATCCTCCGAGGAGTGCCTCGCGATTTTCCGGCGAGGCACATACTGATAGCAGCACAACATGAGTGGCCGTCAGCTTTGAGGGCCACCCGTATCGTCACCTCACGCGGACCTTCAAGTTTGATAAGGATTATCTTCGCCGACACTGCAGACCAGGAAGCCGCCTTGAGGACGGGCTTGCCCTTACTTGGGCGGCGACTGCCTGCCGAGCCCAGCCGAACTACTCGCCGAGTGCCATGCCGCAGATGCTGCCGCTATGGGCACGACGCCACTGCCTGCACCGCTGCACCAAAGTGCCATTACTGTGGTGCTTCATGCCTCACACTGCAATGCACCAACCACGACCTCCGCCGTCGACGCAGGTACTGCGCCACCTGTAATAGCCATGGGCACTTTACAGGACAGGCGCAGTGCCCACTCTACCCCAGGCAGTCAACCCCGACCAGCGCAGCCAGACAGCAACAACACATAGCAACACCTATCTCCGCCGACGCACCCACACTACGTGGAAAAACTTCCTACGCCGCAGTAGCAACACATGGAGAGCTTCATAGCACAGAAACCCAGGAAGTTCTTTCTATGGTCTCTGGACTCGATCACCGTCTTCGATGCATCGAAGATGCTTGCAAACAACTCACACACGCAGTCACCACATTAACTACAGCAGTCACCACTCAACCACAACCCGGGACCAACGAACAAGACACCACAACTGCACAAGAGGTTCGAGATATCGACGCAGAGAGCGTCCCAGCTCTCACTCACTCAATAACAACACTCAACGCTAAGATCAACAAGCAAATACGGACAAGCCGCCGGCGCCACGCAGCGATTGCCCGCCAACTAACTCATCACACGAAAGGATTTAACGCCGCAGCCAGACTACTCCATCAACTGCGTGCAGCTATAATCGAACTGGACAACAGCGACGTTCTCAACTCCATACAGCGCAAGCTGTATAGGATAGAGAATACACCTACCACTACTAAGAACGACACCGCAACACAATATAACGACGCAGACACTGTTGAGCCACCGACACCAAAGCAACTGAAGCGACTTCGCCGAGACGGTTACAGCATCCACGGAGATGATGATCCTTGTACTAACATGTGCAGGGGTCTACTCTGCCCCGCTCAAGGAGTAACATACATGCAATACTATACCTATGTGGAAAACCAGACTGACTTCCTCTGAGAACAGACAAACATAAATCAAAAAACGACAAGAGCCTGTTGCAGCAGCAACTAGAAAAAAACAAAAATCAAATGGTCTTCTTGAACAGAAACGGCGGGATGTGTGACCTGATAAAGAAAGAATCACCAAGAACAGCGCCACGCACACGCCAGGAAGTTTCTCCCACCCGACAAGCAAAAATACCAAGACGGGGCTGAAGAGGGACTGTCCCTAAACAGCCTGGGCATGTTGAAAAACATGCCCGAATTACCTTTTTTCATTTCATTTCACGCAGCGCTACATTACATAAACATATTTACACATATTTGACAAACCAAAATATTTTTGTAAACATAAGACAATCTGCCATACGAACGCGCGCACGACGAAAGATGTCAGCACAACATAAGCACAGAAACTCAATACTAGGCTTAAGAGGGTTAAACCCTAAGAAGCCCGGGTATGAAATTCTTCATAACCCAAATTCCAAATTTTATTTTATTATTACGCAGCGCTACCACCCCTCCAGGAGGCGGAATGAAGTGAGAGAACCATAAGGTTTCACAGGGTCGCAGTTAGACAGGCCACAGAGGTGTTTGGAGGTCAATAACAAGCGCTAAGATCTGTTTATCTTGGTGCCAGGCCCCGCCAAGCAGCCACCACACATCACGAGTGCGATGTCGCATAAGCGTCCCCCAATGGACAGCCGTCACTCAAGAGCCACCCAGAGCCGAGAACAGCTGTATTCAAGCATTCCCGCCACCCGTCCGGCACCACCACCACCACTCGCCTGAAGGCACACCTGAAAGATGATGAAATGAAATGAAGGGGAACGATGGAAAGGAAACAGTTTTATAAAATCGTATTCCTTATTGTTGGTTTGAAGTTTGATACTCTTAACACATTTCTGAACTGATAGACTGCTTTACTTTTTTCTCTCGTGGTCATGCAAAAAGCGTAGATTTCTGAAAGCCACCATATAGTGACTTTTGCGTTACCTAGGACAAGAAAGATAACGATAACGGTAACGGCAACGATAGCAATAGCGATACCTATAACGATAACAAGAATGAATACGCGGACGAGGAGGAGGTTGAGGACGATGACGAGGACGAGGACGACGACATCAACGATAACGATAACGAGAACGAGAACGAGAAAGATAACAATAACGATAACGGTAACGGCAACGGAAACAGAAACGGTAACGCTAACGGCAACGATAACTATAAAAATAACGAGAACAGGAGCGATGACGATAACGATGACGATGACGAGGACCAGGACGAGGACGAGGACGATGATGATGATGACGATGACGACGAGGACGAGGGCGAGGGCGAGGGCGGCAGCGAGAGCGAGAGGGAGAGGGAGCGGGAGAGGGAGCGGGAGAGGGACCGGGAGAGGGAGGGGGAGAAGGATAACGATAACGATAACGAGAAGGATAAAGATAACGAGAACGAGAACGATGGCGGCGCCGTGGCCGCGCGGTTAGCGCGCTCTCCTACCACCTAGGCGACCCAGGTTCGATCCCAGGGACCCGCATGTGGTATTCGTGGTGGACGAAGCGGCGTCAGGGCGGGTTTTCTACGGGTGCTCCGGTTTCCCCCGCCATCTCATTCCACCGGTGCTCCATCTTCATTCCATGTATCATCAGTGTCACCGCCTTCGCTGCCGTAGTAGCAAATGCGGATGTTAAACACTACAACAACGAGAACGATAACGATAACGACGTGGAAATGAAATAGGTATATGTTTACGCTCAGGACCGTATTGGCTTAAAGCGAAAGGAGAGCGAATTCCATAAAACTTAAACTTAAACTTATTTATTGAACTAAAACATTTGCCTCGTGCCGGTACAAAAGGGCCCGGCTTACAGGCTAAAATTAACATTATTTATATTATTTACAAAGTTTACAAGTGGATTCAAGTTTTCTGTTTTTCCTTTAAAACCCATACAGTGGGCAGCTTTAGCCCACCGAGAACAGTTTTATTTTGTATGTTCAATGTCTTGTTTGTCTCTTTTGATCGTTTTTTGTTTATGTACACACATCCACGCGCTCATTCACTCCTGGGCATACCACACATATGTCCCATCGCACTCACGCACACACACACACGCTCGTATATACATATTTACACTCACTACACTATACACTTCACTTATTTACAGTTTTTTCCGCAGTTTTCCTGTGCGGACCAGGTTGCAGCTCCTGATTGGTTCCCTGGGATGCAGGCCTCTGAGGTAGCGTGTGTGCGGCCTAGGGCCCTTTTTTGCGTGGACGCACATCAGTCGGTGAGCCGAACGACGTCTAAAACATCTTAATTCTGTTGTGCTTCCGATGCTTCGGCTCACCTTTACCAATATTGGCAATGACGTAGTTGTCATGGTTTCTGATGCGCGCCCACGCGACAGTGGCTCTTTTCGCTATTGCCTCGGGAATGGATAGGATCTGGGTTTCCTGGTGAAGGGTTCGGTTAGTGGTTAGGATGGGAGCAGAGAGGATTTTCCTGAGAGAGAGGTTTTGGAGGGTTTGGAGAGTTTTCAGGGCGGTTTTAGAGGCGTTTGCCCAGGCCACACACGCGTATAGAACCACGGAGAGGATAAAAGCTTTATACAGTACGAGTTTGGACTTCAATTGCAGCTGTTTACTGCGGAAGATGGGGGCGCATAACTTTAGCCGCTGTCTGCCTTTGTTGGCGCTATTTTTTATGTGGGAGGACCAGCACATTGTGCGGTCCAAGGTAACCCCTAAGTATTTGACTTGCCGACGACAGTGCAATACTTGACCACCGACCGTTAGGTCCATTGCCAAAGTGTGATGCCGCTTAGAAAAATGGATCAGCTGGCATTTGTCGGGGTTAATTTTGATTTTCCAGTCATGTTGCCATGAGAGGAAGTTGTTGACATAACGTTGCATTTCTGCAAGGCCGAAACGTGGATTTCTATGGTGGTTGTATATTGCAGTGTCGTCAGCATACATGGCTACCTTACATCTGGCGTCCACTGGGAAATCGTTAGTGAATAATATATACAGAAAGGGTGACATGATTGCCCCTTGTGGGACGCCAGCCCGCATTACTCTCTCCCGTGAGGAGGAGCGGCCCACTTGGACGTAGAACTTGCGTTTTTCCAGAAAATTGTGCAGCAAGTACAGGTAATTTTGAAGAGCCGGGAAATTGTGGTGCAGTTTGTAAATAAGGCCATTGTGCCAGCACCGGTCGAATGCGGCTTCTACCTCCAGAAATAGCGCCAACGTTGAAGCCCCATTGTTAAATTGCTCTGTTACATCATCAGTTAGTCTAAGTAGCTGTAAGTCAGTAGAATGTCCTTTTCGAAAACCAAACTGTGAATTTGAAAGTTCATGAGATGCCGAAACTTGTTTTTGAAGTCGAAAAGGTATAAATTTTTCGAGCAATTTACCAATAGTAGACAAAAGACTAATGGGGCGGTAGTTTTGCGGTTGCCTGGTGCTTTTCCCTTGCTTTGGGAGCAAAATTACCTTGGCTCGTTTCCAGGTAGAGGGGAAATAGCCTTGCTGCAGACAGGCGTTAAAAATTTTAGTCAGTTGCACCAGGGCTTTTCTCGGGAGATGCTTAAGTTCCTCATTAGTCACTTTGTCTGGGCCGGCAGCTTTCCCATTAGGTAATTTCCTAATGAGCTTGTAGACTTCCTGCGGTGTTATGAGGGGTAGTTGTTGCTCTTGCTTCTGCGCCACCCAGGTTTGTACCCATGTCTGTACCTCCCGTTCTATATCGCGGTTGGTAACTGGGTTCTCGCTGAATCTATCTTCAAGACAGTCAGCGAAGACCTCGGCTTTCTCCTCTTCGGAGAAGTGCAGGCCGCCTTGAGTGTGCAGCGCCTCAGTTGCGGAGTTGACGTTCGTGGAGACTTTAAATGCCTTTAATAATTTCCACAAGGAAGAGTCCGAATGGGTGGTACTCAGCATTTTGTTTTCCCACTGTTCAGTTTTGTTAATTTTAATTTGATGCCGAATGATGTTGCGTAGCCATTTTGCTAGCGCTTTATATTCAGGCTGGCGGGTGTACCGCCATAGTCTTGTCAAACGTCGTCTCCGCGCAATGAGTTGCTCTACCTCGGGGTACGTGCAAAAACCGGGTGGTCTTGTGGTGTAAGTGGTAGCGCTTCTCTTGGCTGTGTGTAGCGAAGCAGTGAAGTTTTCAACGGCGACATCTATGTCTGCCTCGCTATAGTATGACAGCTTGGGTTGCGCCATCCCGTGCATTTCCATGGTGAACTTATTCCAGTCGGTCACAGCCCTCCTTCGAGGCCCAGAGGCACCGGCTGGAATGCCATCCTGTATATCGAAATGCACGGGAAGGTGGTCAGAGTCCAGGCTGTGATACACTGTAAAGTTAATTAAAGGTGTCGCATTTTTTGTCAGTACGAAGTCCAAAATTTCGGGGTCAAAGTGCCCCGTTCTGTGCCAAAATGTAGGGTCTGGGGGAAGGTGCACCTCTAAGTCGTCGTTATCTGTTATAAGTTCAACCAGGAGATTTCCAGCCGCGTTTGCCCGGCGTGAAAACCACCAGGGGTGCCGGGCGTTGAAATCTCCTGCAATTATAACGTGCTCCTCTAAAGCGAGGATTTGTTCGAGGTCTGGTATGAAATTTAAGGAGTTGGGGGGCCGGTAGAGCGCTACCAGCATCACCGTTTGATTATTTACACGGGTTTTAAGTGCTGTGCACTCTAACGCTACCATTGCAGGTAGCGTGACAGAAGCATGAGCAACAGTGTTTCTGAGCAAAATAGCAGTCCCTCCCCCCTGTCTGCCAATTCTGTCGTTCCGGAAGATTTGGTAACCCTGGAGCTTAAAAGTCTGCTCTTGCTGTAATTTTGTTTCGCAAATGAATGCGACGTCAATTTTGTTACGCCGCAGGTAGTTTTCAAGTTCATGTTGCTTCCTGTGGATGCCGTCTGCATTCCACAGGAGTGCACGCGTTAAAGTTATGCCTCCCCTTGAAGTTGCCATTTACTCGAAGAGAGTGGTGACTAAACATATGATGGTTTCCAGCTTCTCCATGGTATCGTTGCAGCTTTTTAATCTTGCGATTATGGGCCGCAACTTTGGTAATAGTACTGGGAGGTTTAAATCCTTAAAGAGGCTGAAAATTTCTTTCAAACCTCCCAGGTCACTGGTGGGTGCCTCTGAGGGCTGGGGTTGTGGAGGGGGACCATTTGGAGGTTGCTCAGGTGCATTTCGTCCTCCGGCGGCTCCTGCAAAAGAGGTGCCTTTTTTGACCAGGGCCGGGTTGAGGATGGGGCGTGGCCCTGGTTGAGTACCAGAAGAGTTCCTGGCTGCGGCGGCCAGTTGGCGGCGGTGACGTTCCATTTTGAAGGTCTCGCACCCCCTGTAGCTGGCAGGATGCGCCTCCCCACAGTTCGCACAGTGGGGTACAGCGTCTTCCTTAGCCTTTTTAGGGCAGTCAGCTAGGCGGTGGAGGTCACCGCAAAGGACACACCGGGAGGTCATGTGGCACATTTTGAATGTGTGGCCCAGTTGTTGGCAGTTAAAACATTGGGTTATATTTTGGAAGGTTTTTAAGACCTCCACGGTGACCATCATATGGCACACTTCTCTTTCCTGTATAAGCTTTTGGTTCTCGGTAGTTCTTTCCAGACTCACCTGATAGTTTGGAAGAGGCCTGCCGCGGGACACCATTTGTCGTACCTGAACGCCGGTGTATCCCTTCTGCTCCAGGTCCTCTTGTATATAGGCTACCTGCAGATCTGCAGGCAGGCGTTTGATGACAAACCGAAGGGGCTGGTCGCTTCTAGGTGTGAAGCTGTTGCTCTCTACACCGGCGTTCGTCAGGAGCTGCATTGTTGGAATGGCGTCCTGCTTCCTCTGGAGAAAGAGTTTCAGGCAGTCCCTTGTGGTTTGAGTCTTATATGTGCCAGTCGGTAATCTTGTTCGGAGTAATTCGAGGACCTTCACTGCTTTCTTGGTGTCCGGTATTATTATTCGTGGCGGTTTTTGGTTGTCTTGTGTTGCTGTGGTTGACTGAGCTGTTGGTGTGGCCGCTGAGGTGAAGGGAACAGGGTTTGAGGGGAGGGGAGAGGGGCGGGTTTTTGTTGGTGGTTTGTGTTGTATTATGTTTTTGGGTTTAGGTTTGGGAAGTTGTGGAAAGGAATCTTGTGCATTTGTTGGCAGTGAAAGGTCCTCTGTGACCTCGCGTTCTGCTGTTTCCAGGGCGGAGAAGGAATTTTTCAGAGTGAGGGGGTGTGGCGGCGTGGAGTGCCTCGGGATCCTTTTGTTTCCTGTGAGTTGGTCGGGGCGTTCACTGTCCGAATCACTCTCCCGGCCATTGTCACGGGAGCGTTTCTTCTTGTATGAGGCAGTCTTCCACCCCTCGTTCATCCTCACTAATTCTCTCTTCTTCACCGCGTAGTCCTTATAACAAAACGCGAGGTCCTGCGTAATTTTGTAGAACTTGTCCGAATCGGCATCCATGTTTGCCAATATGTTTGTGTAGTAGGTGATCTCTGATTTTATGTCGTCAACCTCCTTCTGTAATTTTTGCAGGGATTTTGCCCTACGCTCTTCCTCCATAGTTGTTGTCTGGTCGATGTCCATTCGTGACTGCGTCGTGCCGGCGGCCAGTAGTACTGTGGTGGGCTGGAGTAGTGGCGCTCCAGCTGGGGTGGCCGAGTCTATAAGTATTGGTGCTAGCATGTCCCTCTCGCCCGAGATGACAGATGAGTTCAAGTGAGACGAGAGCAGGTAGAGCGGTCGCATGTAAGTGAACAGCAGCAGGGAGCGCGAGTGATTCCGAGCCCGGCAGTCGGCCCGCCAACAACCGGCTAACCTACGCGGTCAGCGCCGTGGCGTAGCACTACACTTTGCCCGAAGTAAACCCGGGAGGAATCAAAGTGTAGTGCTTTACGCAACCGTGCCAAGGCACTGGAAATACAATTCCCGTGTTACACCCGGGAGGATAGTGTGCAGTATAGTTTCCCCGTGTTACACCCGGGAGGAGATAGCGTGTTAACCAGTGATAATTTTAGTGCCAGTGTTTTGCTTTTTTTATTTTTATTTATTTTTGTTTATTTATGTACTGTGACAGTGACACGTTTTTTAGTGAGTGTTCATAGTTATTAAGTCCGCGTGGGGCACATGCTAGCACCAATACTTAAAGACTCGGCCACCCCAACTGGAGCGCCAGTACACCAGCCCACCACAGCACTACTGGCCGCCGGCACGACGCAATCGCAAATGGATATCGACCAGACAACAATGGAGGAAGAGCGTAGGGCAATGTCCCTGCAAAAATTACAGAAGGAGGTTGACGACATAAAGTCAGAGATCTCCTACTACACCAACATATTGACTAACATGGATGCCGACTCGGACAAGTTTTACAAATTCACGCAGGACCTCGCGTTTTGCTATAAAGACTACGCGGTTAAGAAGAGGGAGCTAGTAAGGCTGAACGAGGGGTGGAAGACTGCCTCATACAAGAAGAAACGCTCACGTGACAATGGCCGGGAGAGTGATTCGGACAGTGAACGCCCCGGCCAACTCACAGGAAACAAAAGGATCCCGAGGCAGTCCACGCCGCCACACCCCCTCACTCTGAAAAATTCTTTCTCCGCCCTGGAAACAGCAGAACGCGAGGTCACAGAGGACCTTTCACTGCCAACAAATGCACAAGATTCCTTTCCACAACTTCCCAAACCTAAACCCAAAAACATAATACAACACAAACCACCAACAAAAACCCGCCCCTCTCCCCTCCCCTCAAACCCTGTTCCCTCCACCTCAGCGGCCACACCAACAGCTCAGTCAACCACAGCAACACAAGACAACCAAAAGCCGCCACGAATAATAATACCGGACACCAAGAAAGCAGTGAAGGTCCTCGAATTACTCCGAACAAGATTACCGACTGGCACATACAGGATTCAAACCACAAGGGACTGCCTGAAACTCTTTCTCCAGAGGAAGCAGGACGCCATTCCAACGATGCAGCTCCTGACGAACGCCGGTGTAGAGAGCTACAGCTTTACACCTAGAAGCGACCAGCCCCTTCGGTTTGTCATCAAACGCCTGCCTGCAGATCTGCAGGTAGCCTATATACAGGAGGACCTGGAGCAGAAGGGATACACCGGCGTTCAGGTACGACAGATGGTGTCCCGCGGCAGGCCTCTTCCAAACTACCAGGTGAGTCTGGAAAGAACTACCGAGAACCAAAAACTTATACAGGAAAGAGAAGTGTGCCATATGATGGTCACCGTGGAGGTCCTAAAAACCTTCCAAAATATAACCCAATGTTTTAACTGCCAGCAACTGGGCCACACATTCAAAATGTGCCACATGACCTCCCGGTGCGTCCTTTGCGGTGACCTCCACCGCCTAGCTGACTGCCCTAAAAAGGCTAAGGAAGACGCTGTACCCCACTGTGCGAACTGTGGGGAGGCGCATCCTGCCAGCTACAGGGGGTGCGAGACCTTCAAAATGGAACGTCATCGCCGCCAACTGGCCGCTGCAGCCAGGAACTCTCCTGGTACTCAACCAGGGCCACGCCCCATCCTCAACCCGGCCCTGGTCAAAAAAGGCACCTCTTTTTCAGGAGCCGCCGGAGGACGAAATGCACCTGAGCAACCTCCAAATGGTCCCCCTCCACAACCCCAGCCCTCAGAGGCACCCACCAGTGACCTGGGAGGTTTGAAAGAAATTTTCAGCCTCTTTAAGGATTTAAACCTCCCAGTACTATTACCAAAGTTGCGGCCCATAATCGCAAGATTAAAAAGCTGCAACGATACCATGGAGAAGCTGGAAACCATCATATGTTTAGTCACCACTCTCTTCGAGTAAATGGCAACTTCAAGGGGAGGCATAACTTTAACGCGTGCACTCCTGTGGAATGCAGACGGCATCCACAGGAAGCAACACGAACTTGAAAACTACCTGCGGCGTAACAAAATTGACGTCGCATTCATTTGCGAAACAAAATTACAGCAAGAGCAGACTTTTAAGCTCCAGGGTTACCAAATCTTCCGGAACGACAGAATTGGCAGACAGGGGGGAGGGACTGCTATTTTGCTCAGAAACACTGTTGCTCATACTTCTGTCACGCTACCTGCAATGGTAGCGTTAGAGTGCACAGCACTTAAAACCCGTGTAAATAATCAAACGGTGATGCTGGTAGCGCTCTACCGGCCCCCCAACTCCTTAAATTTCATACCTGACCTCGAACAAATCCTCGCTTTAGAGGAGCACGTTATAATTGCAGGAGATTTCAACGCCCGGCACCCCTGGTGGTTTTCACGCCGGGCAAACGCGGCTGGAAATCTCCTGGTTGAACTTATAACAGATAATGACGACTTAGAGGTGCACATTCCCCCAGACCCTACATTTTGGCACAGAACGGGGCACTTTGACCCCGAAATTTTGGACTTCGTACTGACAAAAAATGCGACACCTATAATTAACTTTACAGTGTATCACAGCCTGGACTCTGACCACCTTCCCGTGCATTTCGATATACAGGGTGGCATTCCAGCCGGTGCCTCTGGGCCTCGAAGGAGGGCTGAGACCGACTGGAATAAGTTCACCATGGAAATGCACAGGATGGCGCAACCCAAGCTGTCATACTATAGCGAGGCAGACATAGATGTCGCCGTTGAAAACTTCACTGCCTCGCTACACACAGCCAAGAGAAGCGCTACCACTTACACCACAAGACCACCCGGTTTTTGCACTTACCCAGAGGTAGAGCAACTCATTGCGCGGAGACGACGTTTGACAAGACTATGGCGGTACACCCGCCAGCCTGAATATAAAGCGCTAGCAAAATGGCTACGCAACATCATTCGGCATCAAATTAAAATTAACAAAACTCAACAGTGGGAAAACAAAATGCTGAGTACCACCCATTCGGACTCTTCCTTGTGGAAATTATTAAAGGCATTTAAAGTCTCCACGAACGTCAACTCCGCAACTGAGGCGCTGCACACTCATGGCGGCCTGCACTTCTCCGAAGAGGAGAAAGCCGAGGTCTTCGCTGACTGTCTTGAAGATAGATTCAGCGAAAACCCAGTTACCAACCGCGACATAGAACGGGAGGTACAGACATGGGTACAAACCTGGGTGGCGCAGAAGCAAGAGCAACAACTACCCCTCATAACACCGCAGGAAGTTTACAAGCTCATTAGGAAATTACCTAATGGGAAAGCTGCCGGCCCAGACAAAGTGACTAATGAGGAACTAAAGCATCTCCCGAGAAAAGCCCTGGTGCAACTGACTAAAATTTTTAACGCCTGTCTGCAGCAAGGCTATTTCCCCTCTACCTGGAAACGAGCCAAGGTAATTATGCTCCCAAAGCAAGGGAAAAGCACCAGGCAACCGCAAAACTACCGCCCCATTAGTCTTTTGTCTACTATTGGTAAATTGCTAGAAAAACTTATACTTTTTCGACTTCAAAAACAAGTTTCGGCATCTCATGAACTTTCAAATTCACAGTTTGGTTTTCGAAAAGGACATTCTACTGACTTACAGCTTCTCAGACTAACTGATGATGTAACAGAGCAATTTAACAATGGGGCTTCAACGTTGGCGCTATTTCTGGACGTAGAAGCCGCATTCGACCGGTGCTGGCACAATGGCCTTATTTACAAATTGCACCACAATTTCCCGGCTCTTCAAAATTACCTGTACTTGCTGCACAACTTTTTGGAAAAACGCAAGTTCTACGTCCAAGTGGGCCGCTCCTCCTCACGGGAGAGAGTAATGCGGGCTGGCGTCCCACAAGGGGCAATCATGTCACCCTTTCTGTATATATTATTCACTAACGATTTCCCAGTGGACGCCAGATGTAAGGTAGCCATGTATGCTGACGACACTGCAATATACAATCACCATAGAAATCCACGTTTCGGCCTTGCAGAAATGCAACGTTATGTTAACAACTTCCTGTCATGGCAACATGACTGGAAAATCAAAATTAATCCTAACAAATGCCAGCTGATCCATTTTTCTAAGCGGCATCACACTTTGGCAATGGACCTAACGGTCGGTGGTCAAGTATTGCACTGTCGTCGGCAAGTCAAATACTTAGGGGTTACCTTGGACCGCACAATGTGCTGGTCCTCCCACATAAAAAATAGCGCCAACAAAGGCAGACAGCGGCTAAAGTTATGCGCCCCCATCTTTCGCAGTAAACAGCTGCAATTGAAGTCCAAACTCGTACTGTATAAAGCTTTTATCCTTTCGGTGGTTCTATACGCGTGTGTGGCCTGGGCAAACGCCTCAAAAACCGCCCTGAAAACTCTCCAAACCCTACAAAACCTGTCTCTCAGGAAAATCCTCTCTGCTCCCATCCTAACCACTAACCGAACCCTTCACCAGGAAACCCAGATCCTATCCATTCCCGAGGCAATAGCGAAAAGAGCCACTGTCGCGTGGGCGCGCATCAGAAACCATGACAATTACGTCATTGCTAATATTGGTAAAGGTGAGCCGAAGCATCGGAAGCACAACAGAATCAAGATGTTTTAGACGTTGTTCGGCTCACCGACTGATGTGCGTCCACGCAAAGAAGGGCCCTAGGCCACACACACGCTACCTCAGAGGCCTGCATCCCAGGGAACCAGTCAGGAGCTGCAACCTGGTCCGCACAGGAAAACTGCGGAAAAAACTGTAAATAAGTGAAGTGTACAGTGTAGTGAGTGTAAATATGTATATACGAGCGTGTGTGTGTGTGTGCGTGTGTGAGTGTGATGGGACATATGTGTGGTATGCCCAGGAGTGAATGAGCGAGTGGATGAGTGTATATAAACAAAAAACGATAAAAAAAAAGAGACAGATAAACATTGAACATACAAAATAAAACTGTTCTCGGTGGGCTAAAGCTGCCCACTGTATGGGTTTTCAAGAAAAAAACAGATAATGAATTAACTTGTAAAAAATGTAAATATTATAATTAATGTTAATTTGAGCCTGTAAGCCGGGCCCTTTTGTACCGGCACCAGGCAAATGTGTCTTCTTCAATAAATAAGTTCAAGTTCCTCTCGCCCAGTTCGTTGCCGGCCGTCGATGTTGTAGGAAGCGTTGTGGCGGACGCCATTCCTTGTATGCGCGGGGGAACGCTGAGCGTGCCCCACGCGGACTTAAAAAACTAAAAACACTCGCTAAAAACGTGTCACTGTCACAGTACATAAATAAACAAAAATAAAAAACCAAATCACTGGCACTAAAATTATCACGGATCAGCACTTTACTTGGCACTTCAATCTCCTCCCGGGTGTAACACGGGGAAACAAAACTGTACACTATCCTCCCGGGTGTAACACGGGAATTGGACTTCCAAGTGCTACGGCACGGCGCTGACCGCGTAGGTTAGCCGGTTGTTGGCGGGCCGACTGCCGCGCTCGGAATCACTCGCGCTCCCTACTGCTGTTCACTTACATGCGACCGCTCTACCTGCTCCGAACCGACTCTCCTGAACCCATGAACTGAACTCGAAGCAGACGTGATAACCGCTACACCACGGAACCACTGATGAACCGAACTTTCGAACTGCGACTAACTCGAACTCAGAACATCTGACAACTGAACTGAACCTAATCGGCGCGAATTCCATTTCTCATTACAGAACCCTTATCATGTTTGGAAGTCATATGTTATTGGTTACTGCAACACACTTTAAAGGGGTTAACTTTAACTTTAACTTTAACTTATTTATTGAACTAAAACATTTGCCTGGTGCCGGTACAAAAGGGCCCGGCTTACAGGCTCAAATTAACATTATTTATATTATTTACAAAGTTTACAAGTGGATTCGTGTTATCTGTGTTTCCTTTAAAACCCATACAGTGGGCAGCGTTAGCCCACCGAGAACAGTTTTATTTTGTATGTTCAATGTCTTGTTTGTTTGTTTTGATCGTTTTTTGTTTATGTACACTCGTCCACGCGCTCATTCACTCCTGGGCATACCACACATATGTCCCATCACACGCACACACACACACACACACACACACACACACACACTCGTATATACATATTTACACACACTGCATTATATACACTTTACTATATACAGTTTTTCCGCAGTTTTCCTGTGCGGACCAGGTTGCAGCTCCTGACTGGTTCCCTGGGATGCAGGCCTCTGAGGTAGCGTGTTAAAGAGGTTGTTAAAGTGGGGTCTCCTCACGTAGCGCTACCACCCCTCCAGGAGGCAGAATGAAGTGAGAGAACCATAAGGTGCCACAGGGTCGCAGTAAGACAGGCCACAGAGGTGTTAGAAGGTCAATAACAAGCGCTAACATCTGTTTTTCTTGGTGCCAGGCCCTGCCAAGCAGCCACCACACATCGCGAGTGCGGTGTCGCACAAGCATCCAAAATGGACAGCCGTCACTAAGGAGCTACCCAGAGCCGATAACAGCTGTATTCAAGCATTCACGCCACCCGCCCGGCACCACCAACACCACTCGCCTGAAGGCACACCTAAAAGATGATGAAATGAAAAAAGGGGAATGATGCAAAGGAAACCGTTTTATAAAATCGTACACCCAAGTGCCTAAATGTCATTGGAAAGCTACCGAAAAACCCGTGTCAGAGTGCGTGGCCACGGCGATCGAACCCATCACCTCCCGAATGCGGGCCACAGGCCTTACCGCCCGAGCCTGCGGCTCCGTTGAAAAGGTTCAATCTAAATGGAAAACTTGATGAGAGTCCTATTAGTGGTCAAGCTCAAGTCTCAAAAGACCCCAGAAAATGATACGAAATACGCAAAAATTTTCTTTGGCACTCTTTGTACAACATGCAAACCAAACGTGATTCCTCATATCTTACTGCCCATCAAAGTAGACATCGTTAAATCGTATTTAAGGGGAATTTTGGCGGGAGTCGGGGCATGGGTCGTGTTTAAACCTTTCAAAATTATTCCTTATTGTTGGTTCGAAGTTTGATACTCTTAACACATTTCTGAACTGATAGTCTGCTTTACTTTTTTCTCTCGTGGTCATGCAAAAAGCATAGATTTCTGAAAGCCACCATATAGTGACTGTTGCGTTACCTAGGACAAGAAAGATAACGATAACGCTAACGGCAACGATAGCGATAGCAATACATATAACGAGAACGAGAACGAGAATGAATACGCGGACGAGGAAGAGGTTGAGGACGATGACGAGGACGAGGACGACGACGATAAGGCGAACGATAACGATAACGATAACGATAACGGTAACGGCAACGGCAACAGAAACAGAAACAGAAACAGAAACGGTAACGGAACGGTAACGATAACGATAACGGCAACGATAACGGCAACGATAACGGCAACGATAACGATAAAATGAACGAGAACGAGAACGATGACGATGACGAGGACGATGACTAGGACGATAACGAGGACGATAACGAGGACGATGAAGAGGAATGGACGATGACGATGACGATAACCATAACGAAGTTGAGGGCGCGGGACAGGGCGATGGCGAGGGCGCGGGCCATGGCGATGGCGAGGGCGCGCGCCAGGGCAATTGCGAGTTGCGGGCCAGGGTGATGGCGAGGGTGCGGGCCAGGGCGATGGCGAGGGACAGGGCGACGGCGATGGCGAGGGCCAGGGCGATAACGAGAACGAGAACGACAACGATGATGATAACGATTACGATTACGATAACGATAACGATAGCGATAGCAATGGCGATAGCGATAGCGATGGCGATGACGATGACGATGGCGATTACGATGACGACGACGATGACGACGACTTTGACGACAACGTTGACGACGTTGACGACGACGTTGACGACGACATTGACGACGACGTTGACGACGACGTTGACGACGACGTTGACGACGATGTTGAGGATGACGTTGACGATGACGATGACGTTGGCGATGACGACGATAATGACGACGACGATGACGACGACAACGACGACGACAACGACGACGACAACGACGACAACGACAACGACGACGATAACGACGACGATAACGTAAACGATAACGATAACGGGAACTGGAACGGGTACGGGAAGGAGAAGGAGAAGGAGAAGGGGAAGGAGAAGGAGAAGGTGGTTGAGGGCGCGGGCCAGGGCGAGGACGATAGCGATAGCGATAGCGATAGCGATAACGAGGTTGAGAGCGCGGGCCAGGGCGAGGGCGATAGCGATAACGATAACGGTGGCGGCGCCGTGGCCGAGCGGTAAGCGCGCTCGCCTACCACCTAGGCGGCCCAGTTTCGCTCCCAGGGACCCGCATGTGGTATTCGTGGTGGACGAAGCGGCGTCAGGGCGGGTTTTCTCCGGGTGCTCCGGTTTCCCCCGCCATCTCATTCCACCTGTGCTCCATCTTCATTTCATATATTATCTGTGTCACCGCCTGCGGTGCCGTAGTAGTAAAAACGGGCGTTAAACACTACAACAACGAGAACCAGAAAGAGAACGATAACGAGAACGATAAAGATAACGAGAACCATAATCTAAACCAGGACGATGACGAAGACGAGGACGAGGACGATGACGAAGCCGAGGACGAGGACGATGACGAGGACGCAAACGATAATGCGAACGATAACGATAACGGCGGCGTGGCCGAGAAGTTAGCGCGCTCGCCTACCAGCTAGGGGATCCAGCTTCGATGAGGTTCCTATTAGTGGTCAAGCTCACCTCTCAAATACCCCAGAAAATGATACGAAATACGCGAAAAATTTCCTTGACACTCATTGTACAACATGCAAACCAACGTGATTCCTCATATCTTACTGCCCATCAAAGTAGACATCGTTAAATCGTATTTAAGGGGCATTTTGTCGGGAGTCGGAGGATGGGTCGTGGTTAAACCTTTCCAAGCTATTCCTTATTATTGGTATGAATTTTGATACTCTTAACACATTTCTGAACTGATAGTCTGCTTTACTTTTTGCTCTCGTTGTCATGCAAAAAGCATGGGTTTCTCAAAGCCACCATATAGCGACTCTTGCGTTACCTAGGACGAGATAGATAACGCTGACGGTAACGGCAACGATAGCGATAGCGTTAGCTATAACGATAACGAGAACGAGAATGAGAACGCGTACGAGGACGAGGTCAAGGACGATGATGATGACGATGACGCAGACGATGACGATGACGATAACGATAACAATAACGATAAGGATAACGAGACCGAGAACGAGATCGAAATCGAGAGCGATAACGATAACCATAACGAGAACGAGAACGATAGCGTTAGCGATAGCAACAGCGGCAGCGGCAGCGACAGCGACAGCGACAGCGAGAGCGAGAGGGTGAGGGAGAGATAGATGGAGCGGGAGCGGGAGAGGGTGAGGGAGAGATAGAGGGAGCGGGAGCGGGAGAGGGTGAGGGAGAGTTAGAGGGAGAGATAGAGGGAGCGGGAGCGGGAGTGGTAGAGGGAGAGGTAGAGGGAGAGGGAGAGGGAGAGGGAGATGGAGATGGAGATGAAGATGGAGATGGAGAAGGATAACGAGAAGGATAACGAGAACGAGAAGGATAACGATAACGAGAACCAGAACGATAGTGGCGCCGTGGCCGAGCGGTTAGCGCGCTCGCCTACCACCTAGTTGACCCAGGTTCGATCCCAGGGACCCGCATATGGAATTCGTGGTGGACGAAGCGGCGTCAGGGCGGGTTTTCTACGGGTGCTCCGGTTTCCCCCGCCATCTCATTCCACCGGTGCTCCATCTTCATTCCATGTATCATCAGTGTCACCGCCTTCGCTGCCGTAGTAGCAAAAGCGGGCGTTAAACACTACAAGAACAAGAACGAGAACGACAACGACGTGGAAATGAAATAGGTATACGTTTACGCTCTGGACCGTATTGGCTTAAAGAGAAAGGAGAGCGAATTCCATTTCTCATTACAGAACCCTTATCATGTTTTGAAGTCATATGTTATTTGCTACTGCAACACACTTTAAAAGGGTTGTTAAAGTGGGGTCTCCTCACGCAGCGCTACCACCCCTCCAGGAGGTGGAATGAAGTGAGAGAACCATAAGGTGCCACAGGGTCGCAGTTAGACAGGCCGCAGAGGTGATTGGAGGTCTCTAACAAGCGCCAAGGTCTGTTTATCTTGGTGCCGGGCCCTGCCAAGCAGCTACCACAAATCGCGAGTGCGGTGTCGCACAAGCGTCCCCAATGGACAGCCGTCAATCAGGAGCCACCCAGAATAAAATAAATGAAATAAGGAATTCGGGTATGTTAAAACATACCCAGGCTGCTTAGGAGGTTATTCCTCTTCAGCCGAGATGTGGTTTTTAAATTTTTTGTGGGCTGAGGTTTCGGCGGTTGCGTCACGGCTGGCAGCGGTTGCGTCACAGCTGATCAATTTGGTTTATTTAGGAACAATATTTGTATATTGTTCCCTGTGGGTACTTGGCATTTAGGCTTATTCTAAGGACCCAAGAAGACTGATTTTAGTTGTTTGGGAAGGTTTTTGTTTGCCACCCAGAGCCGAGAACAGCTGTATTCAAGCATTCGCGCCACCCGTCCGGCACCACCAACACCACTCGCCCTGAAGGCACACCTGAAAGATGATGAAATGAAATGAAGGGGAATGATGCAAAGGAAACCGTGTTATAAAATCGTACACCCAAGTGCCTAAATGGCGTTGGAAAACTACCGAAAAACACGTGTCAGAGTGCGTGGCCACGGGGATCGAACCCCGTGGCCATTGGCCCGAATGCGGGCCAATGGCCTTACCGCCCGAGCCTTCCACTCCGTTGAAAAGGTTCAATCTGAATGGAAAACTTGATGAGAGTCCTATTAGTGGTCAAGATCACGTCTCAAAAGACCCCAGAAAATTATACGAAATACGCGAAAAATTTTCTTTGGCATTCTTTGTACAACATGCAAACCAAACGTGATTCCTCATATCTTACTGCCCATCAAAGTAGACATCGTTAAATCGTATTTAAGGGGAGTTTTGGCGGGAGTCGGGGATGGGTGGTGTTTAAACGTTTCCAAATTATTCCTTATTGTTGGTTTGAAGTTTGATACTCTTAACACATTTCTAAACTGATGGTCTGCTTTATTTTTTCGTCTTGTGGTCATGCAAAAAGCATAGATTTCTGAAAGCCACCATGTAGTGACCCTTGCGTTACCTAGGACAAGAAAGATAACAATAACGGTAATGGTAACGGCAACGATAGCGATAGTGATACCTATAACGATAACGAGAACGAGAATGAATACGCGGACGAGGAGGAGGTGGAGGACGATGACGATGACGATGACGAGGACGAGGACGACGACAAAGATAACGAGAACGAGAACAATAACGATAACGATAACAGCAACGGTAACGGTAACGATAACGGTAGCGGTAGCGGTAGCAGAAACGCTAACGGTAACGGTGACGGTGACGGTGACGGTTACGTCGACGGTGACGATGACGGTGACGGTGACGATGACGATGACGATGACGGTGAAGGTGACGGTGAAGGTAACGAGAACGGTGACGAGAAAGGTGACGAGAAAGGTGACGAGAACGGTGACGAACACGGTGGCGAGAACGGTGGCGAGAACGGTGGCGAGAACGGTGACGATAACAGTGACGAGAATGGTAACGAGAATGGTAACGGTAACGAGGGCGGCAACGAGGGCGGTGGCGGTAACAGCAGCTTTAACAATAGCGTTAACGATATCGTTAACGATAGCGGTAACGATAGCGGTAACGATAGCGGTAACGATAGCGGTAACGATAGCGGTAACGATAGCGGTAACGATAGCGGTAACGATAGCGGTAACGATAGCGGTAACGATTACGGTAACGATTACGGTAACGATAACGCGTTTGAGGGCGTGGGCCAGGGCGACGGCCAGGGCGACAGGGATAGCGATTACGATAACGGTGGCGGCGACGTGGCCGAGCGGTTAGCGCGCTCGCCTAACACCTAGGCGGCCCAGTTTCGATCCCGGGACCCTCACGTGGTATTCGTGGTGGACGAAGCGGCGTCAGGGCGGGTTTTCTCCGGGTGCTCCGCTTTCCCCCGCCATCTCATTCCACCTCTGCTCCATCTTCATTTCATGTAATATCAGTGTCACCGCCTACGGTGCCGTAGTAGTAAAAGCGGGCGTTAAACACTACAACAACGAGAACGAGAACGAGAACCAGAACGAGAACGATAACGAGAACGATAACGATATGAATAACGATAACGAGGACGAGGACGATGACGATGTCGATGATGAGGACGCGGACGATGATGACGAGAACGAGAACGAGGATGAGGACGAGGACGAGGACGAGGAGGAGGACGATGAGATGAAGACGATGACGATGTCGAGAACGGTAGCGGTAAAGGTAACGGTAACGTCAAAGAGAACGGTAAAGAGAACGGTAAAGAGAACGGTAACGAGAACGGTAACAAGAACGGTACCTAGAACGGGAACGGGAACGGGAACGGTAACGGTAACGGTAACGGAAATGGGAACGGGGAGGGGGAGGGGGACGGAGACGGGGACGATGACGATGACGGTGACATGAACAGGGATGGGGACTGGGACGGGGACGGTGACGCTAACGGTGGCGAGTTTGAGGGCGCGGCCCAGGGCGAGGGGCAGGGCCAGGACGACGGGGATAGCGATAACGATAACGGTGGCGGCGCCGTGGTCGAGCGGTTAGCGCGCTCGCCTACCACCTAAGCGGCCTAGTTTCGTACCCGATAACGATAACGTTAACCTTAGCGATAGCGAGAGCGGTAGCGGTAGCTGTAGCTGTAGCTCTAGCGGTAGCGGTAGCGGTAGTGGTAGCGGAAGGGGTAGCGGTAGCGAGAACGAGAACGGTGACGATGGCGGTGACGGTGACGGTGACGAGGACAAGTACAGCGGTAGCGGTGACGGTACCGGTGACAGTGACGGTGAAGGTAATGGTAACGAGTTTGAGGGCGCGGGACAGGGCGAGCGCGAGGGCCAGGGCGACGGGGATAGCGATAACGATAACGGTGGTGCCGCCGTGGCCAAGTGGTTACCGCGCTCGCCTACCACCTTGGCGGCCCAGTTTCGATCCCAGGGACCCTCATGTGGTATTCGTGGTGGACGAAGCGGCGTCAGGGCGGGTTTTCTCCGGGTGCTCTGCTTTCTCAAGCCATCTCATTCCACCTGTGCTCCATCTTCATTTCATGTAATATCAGTGTCACCGCCTGCGGTGCCGTAGTAGTAAAAGCGTGCCTTAACCACTACAATAACGAGAACCAGAACGAGAACGATAACGATGACGAGGACGAGGACGCGGACGAGGACGACGATGACGATGACGATGGCGACGTCGATGAGGATGACGATAACGATAACGAGAACGAGTAAGAGAAAGAGGACGAGGACGAGGACGGTAGCGGAAGGGAGAGGGAGAGGGAGAGCGGCAACGGTTACGGTAACGGTAACGGTTACGATAACGGTATCGGTACGATAACGGTAACGGTTACGATAACTGTAACGGTTACGATAAAGATAACGGTAACGGTTACGATAATGAGTTTGAGGGTTCGGGCCAGGGCGAGGGCCAGGGCGACGTGAATAGCGATAACGATAACGGTGGCGGCGCCGTGGCCGAGCGGTTAGGGTGCTCTCCTACCGTCTAGGCGCGGCCCAGTTTCGATCCCAGGGACCCTCATGTGGTATTCGTGGTGGACGAAGCGGCGTCAGGGCGGCTTTTCTCCGGGTGGTCCGCTTTCCCCCGCCATCTCATTCCACCTGTGCTCCATCTTCATTTCATGTAATATCAGTGTCACCGCCTGCGGTGCCGTAGTAGTAAAAGCGGGCGTTAAACGCTACAACAACGAGATCGATAACCAGAAGGAGAATGATAACGAGAAGTATAACGATAACAGAAACGATAACGAGGACGAGGTCTCGGACGATGACGATTTCGATGATGAGGACGCGGACGATGACGATAACGATAACGAGAACGAGAACGAGGATGAGGACGAGCACGAGGAGGATGATGACGATGAAGGCAATGATGATGACGAGAACGGTAGCGGTAACGGTAACAGTAAAGAGAACGGTAAAGAGAACGGTAACGAGAACGGTAACTAGAACGGTAACGTGAACGGTAACGAACACGGGAACGAAAATGGGAACGGTAACGATAACGGTATAGGGATCGGGAACGGTAACGGTAACGGAAATGGTAACGGGAACGTTAAAGGGAACGGGAACGGGGAGGGTGTGGGGGAGTTGGACGGGGACGGTAACGATAACGATGACGGTGACGGTGACTGTGACGGGAACCCTAACGAGAACGGAACGGTACCGGAAGGGGAGGGGGACGGGGAGTGGCACGGGTACGGTGACGGTGACGGTGACGAGTTTGAGGGCGCGGCCCAGGGCGACGGCGAGGGCCAGGACGACGGGGATAGCGATAACGATAGCGGTGGCGGCGCCGTCGCCGAGCGGTTAGCGCGCTCGCCTACCACCTAAGCGACCCAGCGGTAGCGGTAGCTGTAGCTGAAGCGGTAGCGGTAGCTGTAGCGCTAGCGGTAGCGGTAGCGAGAACGAGAACGGTGACGGTGGCGGTGAGGGTGACGAGGACGAATACAACGGTAGCGGTAGCGGTGACGGTACCGGTGAGGACGAAGCGTGCTCCGTTTTCCCACGCCATCTCATTCCACCTTTGCTCCATCTTCATTTCACGTAATATCAGTGTCACCGCCTGCGTTGCCGTAGTAGTAAAAGCGGGCGTTAAAAACTACAAGAACGAGAACGAGAACCAGAACGATAACGAGGACGAGGACGATGACGATAACGATTACGATAACGAGGACGAGGACGAAGACGACGACGATGACGATGACGAGAATGAGAATGAGAATGTGAACGGTAGCGGTAGCGGTAGGGTAACAGTAACGATAACTGTAACGTGAACGAGAGCGGGAACGGTAAAGGGACCGGGAACGGAAACGGGTACGAGACCGGGAACTGGGACGGGGACGTGGTCTATGGTGGCGGTGGCGGTGACGGTGACTAGTTTGAGGGCGCCGGCCAGGTCGAGGCGAGGGCCAGGGCGACGGGGATAGCGATAACGATCACGGTGGCGGCGCCGTGGCGGACCGGTTAGCGCGCTCGCCTACCACCTAGGCGGCCCAGTTTCGATCCCAGGGACCCTCATGTGGTATTCGTGGTGGACGAAGCGGCGTCAGGGAGGGTTTTCTCCGGGTGCTCTGCTTTCTCAAGCCATCTCATTCCACCTGTGCTCCATCTTCATTTCATGTAATATCAGTGTTACCGCCTGCCGTGCCGTAGTAGTAAAAGCGGGCGTTAAACACTACACTAACGAGAACGAGAACCAGAACGAGAACGATAACGATGACGAGGACGATGACGATTACGATGACGATGACGAGAACGAGGACGAGGACGAGGACGATGTCGAGGACGAGGACGATGACGAGGACGATGACGATGACGAGAACGAGAAAGATAACGATAACGATAACGAAAACGATAGCTATAGCGATAGCGATAGCGTCAAGGATAACAGGAACGAGACCGAGGACGTGGACGAGGACGAGGACGCGAACGAGAACGAAGACGAGGACGAGGACGAGGACGAGGACGAAGACGAAGACGAAGACGAAGACGAAGACGAAGACGAAGACGAAGACGAAGACGAAGACGAAGACGAAGACGAAGACGAAGACGAAGACGAAGACGAAGACGAAGACGAGGACGAGGACGGGGACGGGGACGGGGACGGGGACGGGGACGGGGACGGGGACGGGGACGGGGACGGGGACGGGGACGGGGACGGGGACGGGGACGGGGACGGGGACGGGGACGGGGACGGGGACGGGGACGGGGACGGGGACGGGGACGGGGACGGGGACGGAGACGGAGACGGAGACGGAGACGGAGACGGAGACGGAGACGGAGACGGAGACGGAGACGGAGACGGAGACGGAGACGGAGACGGAGACGGAGACGGAGACGGAGACGGAGACGGAGACGGAGACGGAGACGGAGACGGAGACGGAGACGGAGACGGAGACGGGGACGGGGACGGGGACGGGGACGGGGACGGGGACGGGGACGGGGACGGGGACGGGGACGGGGACGGGGACGGGGACGGGGACGGGGACGGGGACGGGGACGGGGACGGGGACGGGGACGGGGACGGGGACGGGGACGGGGACGGGGACGGGGACGGGGACGGGGACGGGGACGGGGACGGGGACGGAGACGGAGACGGAGACGGAGACGGAGACGGAGACGGAGACGGAGACGGAGACGGAGACGGAGACGGAGACGGAGACGGAGACGGAGACGGAGACGGAGACGGAGACGGAGACGGAGACGGAGACGGAGACGGAGACGGAGACGGAGACGGAGACGGGGACGGGGACGGGGACGGGGACGGGGACGGGGACGGGGACGGGGACGGGGACGGGGACGGGGACGGGGACGGGGACGGGGACGGGGACGGGGACGGGGACGGGGACGGGGACGGGCACGGTAACGAGAGGGTAAAGGTAAACGTAACATTAACGGTAACGAAGACGGTAACGGTAACGAGAACGGTAACGGTAACGAGAACGGTAACGAGAACGGAAACGGTAACGAGAACGGTTACCGTAACGAGTACGGTAACGCTAACGAGAAGGGTAACGGTAACGATAACGTTAAGGGTAACGAGAACGATAACGGTAACGAGAACAGTCACGGTTACGAGAACGGTCACGGTAACGAGAACGGTCACGGTAACGAGAACGGTAAAGAGAACGAGTACGGTAACGAGAACGAGAACGGTAACGAGAACGAGAACGGTAACGAGAACGGTAGTGGCAACAATAACGAGGACGAAGACGAGAACGGTAGCGGTAGCGGTAACAAGAACGAGGACGAGGACGAGAACGAGAACGAGGACGAGAAAGAAAACGGGAACGGGGACAAGAACAGGTACGGTTACGGGGTGGGGCCGAGGACGAGGACAAAGGTGGTGGCGGCGATGACGGTGACGAGTTTGAGGACGAGAACAAAGGTGGCGGCGGCGATGACGGTGACGAGTTTAAGGGCACCGGCCAGTGCGAGGGCCAGGGCGACGGGGATAGGTATAACGATAACGGTGGCAGCGCCGTGGCCGAGCGGTTAGCGCTTTCGCCTACCACCTAGGCGGCCCAGTTTCGATCCCAGGGACCCTCATGTGATATTCGTGGTGAACGAAGCGGCGTATGGGCGGGTTTTCTCCGGGTGCTGCGCTTTCCCACGCCATCTCATTCCACCTGTGCTCCATCTTCATTTATGTAATATCAATGTCACCGCCTTCGGTGCCGTTGTAGTAAAAGCGGGCATTAAAAACTACAATAACGAGAACGAGAACCAGAACGAAAACGAGGACGAGGACGCGGACCAGGCCGATTACGATGACGATGACGATAACGATGACGATTACGACGACGAGGACGATAACGATAACGAGAACGAGGACGAGGACGACGACGAGAACGGTAGCGGTAGGGGTAACGGTAACGATAACTCTAACGGGAACGGGACCGGGAACGGGAACGCGTACGCGAACGTGAACGCCTAGGAGGTGGAGGAGGAAGAGAAGGAAATGGAGAAGGGGAAGGGGAAGTGGAAGGGGAAGGGGACGTGGAAGGAGAAGGAGGAAGAGGAGGAGAAGATGAAGATGGAGATGATGGAGATGGAGATGAAGATGGAGATGAAAATGGAGATGGAGATGGAGGAGGAGGAGAAGGAGAAGGAGAAGGAGGAGGAGAAGGAGAAGGAGAAGGAGAACGCTAGGGGTAGAGGTAGAGGTAGCGGTAGCGAGAACGGTGACGAGAACGGTGACGAGAACAATGACGGTGACAGTGACGAGGACGAGTACAACGGTAGTGGTAGCGGTGACGGTGATGATGAAGGTAACGGTAAAGGTAACGAGTTTGAGGGCGCGGGCGAGGGCGAGGGCCAGGGCGACGGGGACAGCGATAACGATAACGTTGGCGGCGCCGTGGCCGAGCAGTTAGCGCGCTCGCCTACCACCTAGGCGGCCCATTTTCGATCCCAGGGACCCTCATGTGGTATTCGCGGTGGACGAAGCGGCGTCAGGGCGGGCTTTCTCCGGGTGCTCCGCTTTCCCCCGCCATCTCATTCCACCTGTGCTCCATCTTCATTTCATGTAATATCAGTGTCACCGCCTGAGGTGCCGTAGTAGTAAAAGCGGGCGTCAAACACTACAATAACAAGAACGAGAACCAAAACGATAACGATAACGAGTACGAGTACGAGGACGCTGACGGTGACGATGACGATGACGATGACGAGAACGAGAACGAGTACGTTAGCGGTAGGGGTAACGTTAACGGTAACGAAACGGTAACGGTAACGTAAACGATAACGATAACCATAACGATACGAACACGATGACAATGACGAGGAAGATGACGATGACGATGACGAGGACGATGGCGATGACGAGAACGGTAGCGGTAGCGGTAGTGGTAATGCTAACTGTAACGGTTCCGTTGCCGTTGTTGACACCGCCGCTGTTGCCGTTGCCGCTGCCATTGTTGCCGTTGCCGCCGTTGTTGACGTTGCCGTTGTCACCGCCGTTGTTGCCGTTGCCGCCGTTGTTGCAGTTGCTGTTGTTGCCGTTGCCGCTGGCGTTGTTGCCGTATTTGCCGTTGGTTCCGTTGTTTCCGTTGCCACGGCCGTTGTTGCCGTTTTTGCCGTTGGTTCCGTTGTTTCCGTTGCCACGGCCGTTGTTGCCGTTGCCGTTGCCGCTGCCGTTGTTGCCGCCGCCGCTGGCGTTTGTTTCCATTGCCGCCGCCGTTGTTTCCGTTGCCGTTGCCACCGCCGTTGTTGCCGTTGCCGCCGTTGTTGCCGTTGCCGTTGCCGTTGTTGCCGTTGCCGCTGCCGTTGATGCCGTTGCCGTTGTTACCGTTTTTGCCGTTTCTGCCGTTGTTTCCGTTGTTTCCGTTGCCCCTGCCGTTGTTGCCGTTGCCGTTGTTGCCGTTGCCGCTGCCGTTGTTGCCGCCGCCGCTGCCGTTTGTATCCGTTGCCGCTGCCGTTGTTGCCGTTGTTGCCGTTGCCGTTGTTGCCGTTGTTTCCGTTGTTGCCGTTGCCGTTGGCGTTGCCGTTGGTGCCGCCGCCGCTGCCGTTTGTTTCCGTTGCCGCTGCGGTTGTTTCCGTTTTTGCCATTGTTGCCGTGTTTGCCGTTGTTTCCGTTGTTTCCGTTGCCGCTGTCGTTGTTGCCGTTGTTGCCGTTGCCGCTGCCGTTGTTGCCGCCGCCGCTGCCGTTTGTTTCCGTTCCCGTTGCCGTTGTTGCCGTTGCCGTTGTTGCCATTGTTTCCGTTGCCGCTGCCGTTGTAGCCGTTGCTGTTGCCGCCGTTGTTGCGGTTGCCGTTGTCACCGAAGTTGTTGCCGTTGCCGGCGTTGTTGCAGTTGCCGTTGTTGCCGTTGTTGCCGTTGCCGCTGCCGTTGTTGCCGTTTTTGCCGTTGGTTCCGTTGTTTCCGTTGCCACGGCCGTTGCCGTTGCCGCTGCCGTTGTTGCCGTTGCTGTTGCCGCCATTTTTGCGGTTGCCGTTGTCACCGCCGTTGTTACCGTTGCCGCCGTTGTTGCAGTTGCCGTTGTTGCCGCTGTTGCCGTTGCCGCTGCCGTTGTTGCCGTTTTTGCCGTTGGTTCCGTTGTTTCCGTTGCCGCTGTCGTTGTTGCCGTTGTTGCCGTTGCCGCTGCCGTTGTTGCCGCCGCCGCTGCCGTTTGTTTCCGTTCCCGTTGCCGTTGTTGCCGTTGCCGTTGTTGCCATTGTTTCCGTTGCCGCTGCCGTTGTAGCCGTTGCTGTTGCCGCCGTTGTTGCGGTTGCCGTTGTCACCGAAGTTGTTGCCGTTGCCGGCGTTGTTGCAGTTGCCGTTGTTGCCGTTGTTGCCGTTGCCGCTGCCGTTGTTGCCGTTTTTGCCGTTGGTTCCGTTGTTTCCGTTGCCACGGCCGTTGTTGCCGTTGCCGCTGCCGTTGTTGCCGTTGCTGTTGCCGCCATTGTTGCGGTTGCCGTTGTCACCGCCGTTGTTACCGTTGCCGCCGTTGTTGCAGTTGCCGTTGTTGCCGCTGTTGCCGTTGCCGCTGCCGTTGTTGCCGTTTTTGCCGTTGGTTCCGTTGTTTCCGTTGCCACGGCCGTTGTTGCCGTTGCCGTTGCCGCTGCCGTTGTTGCCGCCGCCGCTGCCGTTTGTTTCCGTTGCCGCCGCCGTTGCTTCCGTTGCCGTTGCCGCCGCCGTTGTTGCCGTTGCCGCCGTTGTTGCCGTTGCCGCCGTTGTTGCCGTTGCCGTTGTTGCCGTTGCCGTTGCCGCTGCTACTGTTGCCGTTTTTGCCGTTGTTTCCGTTGATTCCGTTGCCGCTGCCGCTTTTGCCGTTGTTGCCGTTGCCGCTGCCGTTGTTGCCGCCGCCACTGCCGTTTGATTCCGTTGCCGCTGCCGTTGTAGCCGTTGCCGTTGCCGCCGTTGTTGCCGTTGCCGTTGCCGCCGCCGTTGTTGCCGTTGTTGCCGTTGCCGTTGTTACCGATTTTGCCATTGTTGCTGTTTTTGCCGTTGTTGCCGTTGTTTCCGTTGCCGCTGCCGTTCTTGCCGTTGTTGCCGTTGCCGCTGCCGTTGTTGCCGCCGCCGCTGCCGTTTGTTTCCGTTGCCGCTGCCGTTGTTGCCGTTGCCGTTGTTACCATTGTTTCCGTTGCCACTGCCACTATAGCTTTTGCCGTTGCCGCCGTTGTTGCCGTTGCCGTTGCCAGCGCCGTTGTTGCAGTTGCCGCCGATGCCGCCGTTGTTGCCGTTGCCGCTGCCGTTGTAGCCGTTTTTGCCGTTGGTTCCGTTGTTTCCGTTGTCACTGCCGTTGTTGCCGTTGCCGCTGCCGTTTGTTCCCGTTCCCGCTGCCGTTGTTGCCGTTGCCGTTGTTGCCATTGTTTCCGTTGCCGCTGTTGTTGTAGCCGTTGCCGTTGCCGCCGTTGTTGCCGTTGCCGTTGTCACCGCCGTTGTTACCGTTGCCGCCGTTGTTGCAGTTGCCGTTGTTGCCGTTGCCGCTGCCGTTGTTGCCGTATTTGCCGTTGGTTCCGTTGTTTCCGTTGCCACGGCCGTTGTTGCCGTTTTTGCCGTTGGTTCCGTTGTTTCCGTTGCCACGGCCGTTGTTGCCGTTGCCGTTGCCGCTGCCGTTGTTGCCGCCGCCGCTGGCGTTTGTTTCCGTTGCCGCCGCCGTTGTTTCCGTTGCCGTTGCCGCCGCCGTTGTTGCCGTTGCCGTTGCCGTTGTTGCCGTTACCGTTGCCGTTGTTGCCGTTGCCGCTGCCGTTGATGCCGTTGCCGTTGTTACCGTTTTTGCCGTTTCTGCCGTTGTTTCCCTTGTTTCCGTTGCCGCTGCCCTTGTTGCCGTTGCCGCTGCCGTTGTTGCCGCCGCCGCTGCCGTTTGTATCCGTTGCCGCTGCCGTTGTTGCCGTTGTTGCCGTTGCCGTTGTTGCCGTTGTTTCCGTTGTTGCCGTTGCCGTTGGCGTTGCCGTTGGTGGCGCCGCCGCTGCCGTTTGTTTCCGTTGCCGCTGCGGTTGTTTCCGTTTTTGCCATTGTTGCCGTTTTTGCCGTTGTTTCCGTTGTTTCCGTTGCCGCTGTCGTTAATGCCGTTGTTGCCGTTGCCGCTGCCGTTGTTGCCGCCGCCGCTGCCGTTTGTTTCCGTTCCCGCTGCCGTTGTTGCCGTTGCCGTTGTTGCCATTGTTTCCGTTGCCGCTGCCGTTGTAGCCGTTGCTGTGGCCGCCGTTGCTGCGGTTGCCGTTGTCACCGAAGTTGTTGCCGTTGCCGTCGTTGTTGCAGTTGCCGTTGTTGCCGTTGTTGCCGTTGCCGCTGCCGTTGTTGCCGTTTTTGCCGTTGGTTCCGTTGTTTCCGTTGCCACGGCCGTTGTTGCCGTTGCCGCTGCCGTTGTTGCCGCCGCCGCTGACGTTTGTTTCCGTTGCCGCCGCCGTTGCTTCCGTTGCCGTTGCCACTGCCGATGTTGCCGTTTCCGCCGTTGTTGCCGTTGCCGTTGTTGCCGTTGCCGCTGCCGTTGATGCCGTTGCCGTTGTTACCGTTTTTGCCATTGTTGCCGTTTTTACCGTTGTTTCCGTTGCCGCTGCCGTTGTTGCCGTTGTTGCCGTTGCCGCTGCCGTTGTTGCCGCCGCCACTGCCGTTTGTTTCCGTTGCCGCTGCCGTTGTAGCCGTTGCCTTTGCCGCCGTTGTTGCCGTTGCCTCTGCCGCCGCCGTTGTTGCCGTTTCCGCCGTTGTTGCCGTTGTAGTTGTTGCCGTTGCCGCTGCCGTTGTTGCCGTTTTGTCGTTGTTTCCGTTGATTCCGTTGCCGCTGTCGTTGTTGCCGCTGTTGCCGTTGCCGTTGCCGCTGCCGTTGTTGCCGCCGCCACTGCCGTTTGTTTCAGTTGCCGCTGCCGTTGTAGCCGTTGCCGTTGCCGCCGTTGTTGCCGTTGCCGTTGCCGGCGCCGTTGTTGCCGTTGTTGCCGTTGCCGTTGTTACCGATTTTGCCATTGTTGCTGTTTTTGCCGTTGTTGCCGTTGTTTCCGTTGCCGCTGCCGTTGTTGCCGTTGTTGCCGTTGCCGCTGCCGTTGTTGCCACCGCCGCTGCCGTTTGTTTCCGTTGCCGCTGCCGTTGTTGCTGTTGCCGTTGTTACCATTGTTTCCGTTGCCACTGCCGCTATAGCCGTTGCCGGTGCCGCCGTTGTTGCCGTTGCCGTTGTTGCCTTTGCCGCTGCCGTTGTTGCCGTTTTTGCCGTTGGTTCCGTTGTTTCCGTTGTCACTGCCGTTGTTGCCGTTGCCGTTGCCGCTGCCGTTGATGCCGCCGCCGCTGCCGTTTGTTTCCGTTCCCGCTGCCGTTGTTGCCGTTGCCGTTGTTGCCAATGTTTCCGTTGCCGCTGCCGTTGTTGCCGTTGCCGTTGCCGCCGCCGTTGTTGCCGTTGCAGTTGTTACCGATTTTGCCATTGTTGCTGTTTTTGCCGTTGTTGCCGTTGTTTCCGTTGCCGCTGCCGTTGTTGCCGTTGCCGCTGCCGTTGCTGCCGCCGCCGCTGCCGTTTGTTTCCGCTGCCGCTGCCGTTGTTGCCGTTGCCGTTGTTACCATGGTTTCCGTTGCCACTGCCGCTATAGCCGTTGCCGTTGCCGCCGTTGTTGCCGTTGCCGTTGCCAGCGCCGTTGTTGCAGTTGCCGCCGTTGCCGCCGTTGTTGCCGTTTTTGCCGTTGGTTCCGTTGTTTCCGTTGCCACTGCCGTTGTTGCCGTTGCCGTTGCCGCTGCCGTTGATGCCGCCGCCGCTGCCGTTTGTTTCCGTTCCCGCTGCCGTTGTTGCCGTTGCCGTTGTTGCCATTGTTTCCGTTCCCGCTGCCGTTGTAGCCGTTGCCGTTGCCGCCGTTGTTGCCGTTGCCGTTGTCACCGCCGTTGTTGCCGTTGCCGCCGTTGTTGCAGTTGCCGTTGTTGCCGTTGCCGATGCCGTTATTGCCGTTGCCGTTGTTGCCGTTGCCGTTGTTGCCGTTGCCGCTGCCGTTGTTGCCGTTTTTGCCGTTGGTTCCGTGGTTTCCGTTGCCACCGCCGTTGTTGCCGTTGGCGCTGCCGTTGTTGCCGCCGCCGCTGCCGTTTGTTTCCGTTGCCGCTGCCGTTGTTTCCGTTTTTGCCATTGTTGCCGTTTTTGCCATTGTTTCCGTTTTTGCCGTTGTTGCGTTTTTGCCGTTTCCGTTGTTTCCGTTGCCGCTGTCGTTGTTGCCGTTGTTGCCGTTACCGCTGCCGTTGTTTCCGCCGCCGCTGCCGTTTTTTTCCGTTCCCGCTGCCGTTGTTGCTGTTGCCGTTGTTGCCATTGTTTCCGTTGCCGCTGCCGTTGTAGCCGTTGCCGTTGCCGCCGTTGTTGCAGTTGCCGTTGTTGCCGTTGCCGCTGCCGTTTTTGCCGTTTTAGCCGTTGGTTCCGTTGTTTCCGTTCCCACTGCCGTTATATCCGTTGGCGTTGCCGCTGCGTATGTTGCCGCCGCCACTGCCGCTGTTGCGGTTGCCGCCGTTGTTGCCGTTGTTGCCGTTGGTGCCGTTGTTGCCGTTGTTGCCGTTGCCGTTGCCGCTGCCTATGTTACCCCCGCCGCTGCCGCTGTTGCCGTTGCCGCCGATCTTGCCGTTGTTGCCGTTGTTGCCGTTGGTGCCGTTGTTGCCGTTGTTGCCGCCGCCGCTGCCGTTGTTTCCGTTGCGGCTGCCGTTGTTAACGTTGTTGTCTTTGTTACCGTTGTTGCCGTTGTTGCCGTTGTTACCGTTATTGCCGTTGCGGTTGCCATTGTTGACGTTGCCCTTGTTGAAGTTCCGCTGCCGTTGTTGCCGTTGTTGCCGTTGTTGCCGTTGTTGCCGCCGCTGAAGTTGTTTCCGTTGCTGTTGCCGTTGTTGCCCTTGTTGCCGTTGTTGCCGTTGTTGCCCTTGTTGCCGTTGTGACCGTACTTGCCCTTGCCACCTTTGTTGACCTTGCCGTTGTTGCCATTGCCATTGTTCCCGCCGCCCCTGTTGCCTTTGCCGCCAATGTTGCCGTTGCCGCCACCGTTGTTGCCCTTGCCGCCACCGTTGTTGCCGTCGCCGCTGCCTTGGATTCCGTTGCCGCTGCCGTTTCTGCCGTTCAAGCCGTGGGTACCGTTGTTGCCGTAGTTGCCGTTGTTGCATTTGTTGCCATTGTTGACGTTGTTACCGTTGTTGCCGCTGCCGTTGCCGCTGCCATTGCTGCCGCCGCCGCTGCCGTTGTTGACGTTACCGTTGCCGTGGCCGCGGCCGGTGGCGCTGCCGTTTTCGCCGACGCCGCCGTTGTTGCCGTTGCCACCGTTGTTGCCGTTGCCGTTGTTGACGTTGCCGTTGTTATCGTTGCCGCTGCCGTTGTTGCCGTTGTTGCCGTTTGCGTTGTTGCCGCCGCCGCTGTTGCCGTTGTTTCCGTTGCCGCTGCCGTTGTTGCCGTTGCCGTTGTTGCCGCCGCTGCTGTTGCCGTTGTATCCGTTGCCGCTGCCGTTGTTGCCGTTCTTGCCGTTCTTACCGTTGCCGTTGCCACTGCCGTTGTTGAAACCAGCGCCGTTGTTGTTGCCGTTGCCACCGTTGTTGCCGTTGCCGTTGTTGCCGTTGCCGCTGCTGTTTTTGCCGCGTTTGCCGTTGTTGCCGTTGTTGCCGTTTGTGCCGTTGTTGCCGTTGTTGCCGTTGTTGCCATTGTTGCCATTGTTGCCATTGTTACCGTTGTTGCCGTTGCCGCTGCCGTTTTTGCCGCCGCCGCTGCCGTTGTTGCCGCTGCCGTTGCCGCTGCCGTTGTTGCCGCCGCCGTTGTTGCCGTTGCCACCGTTGTTGCCGTTGCCATTCTTGACGTTGCCGTTGTTGCCGTTTCCTCTGACGTTGTTGCCGTAGCGGCTGCCTTTGTTGCCGCCGCCACTTTCGTTTTTGCCGTTGCCGCTGCCGTTGTTGCTGTTGTTGCCGTAGTTGCCGTTGCCGTTGCCGTTGTTGCCGCCGCCGCTGTTGCCGTTGTGTCCATTGCCGCTGACGTTGTTGCCGTTGTTGCCGTTGCCGTTGTTGCCGTTGTTGCCGTTGCCGTTTTTGCCGCCGCCGCTGGCGTTGTTGCCGTTGTTGCCGTTGCCGTTGTTGCCGCCGCCGCTGCCGTTGTTGCCGTTGTTGCCACAGCCGCTGCCGTTGTTTCCGTTGCCGCTGCAGTTGTTGCCATTGCCGCTGCCGTTGCCGATGACTATGCCGTTGCCGTTGCCGCCGCCGATGCCGTTGCCGCCACCGCTGCCGCTGCCATTGTTGCCGTTGCCACCGTTGTTGCCGTTGCCGCTGCCGTTGTTGCCGTTGCCGCTGCCGTTGTTTTCCGCGTTTCCCGTTGTTGCCGTTGTTGCCGATGTTGCCGTTGTTTCAGTATTGTCCGTTTTTGCCGTTGTTGCCGTTGCCGTTGCTAAATTTGCCGTTGCCTCTGTCGTTGCTGCTGCCGTTGTTGCGGCCGCCGCTGCGGTTGCCGTTGCCGTTGCTGTTGCCGCTTCCGTTGCCGTTGCCGCTTCCGTTGTTGCCGCCGCCGTTGTTGCCGTTGCCACCGTTGTTGCCGTTGCCGTTGTTGACGTAGCCGTTGTTGCCGTTGCCGCTGCCGTTGTTGCCGTTGTTGCCGTGGCCGCTGCCTTTCTTGCCGCCGCCACTGCCGTTTGTTTCCGTTGCCGCTGCCGTTGTTGCCGTTGTTGCCTTTGCCGTTGCCGTTGCCGCTGCCGTTGTTGCCGTTGTTTCCGTTGCCGTTGCCGTTGTAGCCGTTGCCGTTGCCGTTGTTGCCGCCCGCGCTGCCGTTGTTGCCGTTGTTGCCGTTGCCGCTGCCGCTGCCGTGGTTGCCTTTGCGGCTACCGTTGTTGGTGTTGCTCTTGCCACCGCCGTTGTTGCCGCTTCCCCTGCCTTAGTTTCCGTTGCCGCTGCCGTTTATCCGTTTCCGTTGTCGCCGTTGTTGCTATTGTTGCCGTTATTACGGTTGTTGCCGTTGCCGTTGCCGCTGCCGTTGTTGCCGCCGCCGCTGCCGTTGTTGCCGTTGCCGTTTCCGCTGCCGTTGTTACCGTTGCCAACGTTGTTGCCGTTGTGACCGTTGGTGCCGTTGCCGTTGTTGACGTTTCCTTTGTTGCGGTTACCGCTGCCGTTGTTGGCGTTGCCGCTGCCGTTGTTGCCGTTGCCATTGTTGCCGCCGCCGCTGTTACCATTGTTTCCGTTGCCACTGCCGTCGTTGCCGTTGTTGCCGCCGCCGTTGTTGCCGTTGTTTGCGCTGCCGCTACCGTTGTTGCCGTTTCCTTTTCCGTTGCCGCTTCCGTTGTTGCTGCGCCGCTGCTGTTGTTTCCGTTACCGCTGCCGTTGTAGTCGTTGCCGTTGCCGCCGTTGTTGCCGCTGCCGTTGCCGCCGCCGTTGTTGCCGTTGACGCCGCCGTTGTTGCCGCTGCCGTTGGCGCCACCGTTGTTGCCGCCGCCGCTGCCTTGGTTTCCGTTGCCGCTGCCGTTTTTGCCGTTGCCGCCGTGGGTACCGTTGTTGTCGTTGTTGCCGTTGCTGCCATTGTTGCCGTTGTTACCGTTGTTACCGTTGCCGCTGTCTTTGTTGCCGTTGTTGCCGCCGTCGCTGTTGCCGTTGTTTCCGTTGCCGCTGCCGTTGTTTACGTTGTTGCCCAAGCCGTTGCCGTTGTTGCAGCCGCCGCTGTTGCCGTTGTTTCCGTTGTTGCCGTTTTTGCCGTTGCCGTTCCCGCACCCGCTGCCGCTGCCGTTGTAGCCGCCGCCGTTGCCGTTTGTTTCCGTATCCGCTGCCGTTGTTGCTGTTGCCGTTGTCGCCGTTGTTGCTGTTGTTGATGTTGTTTCCGTTGTTGCCGTTGTTGCCGTTGTTGCCGTTGTTGCCCTTGACGTTGCAGTTGCCGCTGCCGTTGCCGTTGCCGTTGTTGCCGCCGCCGCTGCCATTGTTTCTGTTGCCGCTGTCGTTGTAGCCGTTGCCGTTGCCGCCGCTGTTGCCGTTGGTGCCGTTGTTGCCGTTGTTACCGTTGTTGCCGTTGCCTTTGCCGTTGTTGCCGCCGCCGCTGCCGTTGCCGTTGCCGTGGTTGCCGCCGCAGTTGTTGCAGTTGCCACCGTTGTTGCCGTTGCCGTTGTTGTCGTTGCCGTTCCCGCTGCCGTTGTCGCCGTTGCCGCTTCGTATTTGCCGTTGTTGCCGTTGTTGCCGTTGCCGTTGTTGCCGCCGCCGCTGTCGCTACCGCTCCTGCCACTACCGTTGTTGCCGTTGTTGCCGTGGCCGTTGCCGCTGCCGCTGCCGATTGGTTCGGGTGCCGTTAAGCCGTTGTTGCCGTTGCCGGTTCCGTTGCCGCTGCCGTAGTCGCTGCCGTTGTTGCCGCCGCCGCTGCCGTTGTTTCCGTTGCCGCTGCCGTTATAGTCTTTGCCGCCGTTGTTGCCGTTGCCGTTGACGTTGCCGTTGCCTTTGCCGTTCCCATTTTCGTTGCCGCCGCTGCTGCCGCTTTTGCCGCCACCGCTGCCGTTGTTGCCGCCGCCGCTGCTGATGTTTCCGTTACCGCTGCCGTTGTAGTCGGTTGCCGTTGCCGCCGTTGTTGCCGTTGCTGTTGCAGCCACCGTTGCTGCTGCCGCCGCTGCCTTGGTTTCCGTTGCCGCTGCCGTTTTTGGCGTTGCCGCTGTGGGTACCGTTGTTGTCGTTGTTGCCGTTGTTGCCATTGTTGCCATTGTTACCGTTGCTGCCGTTGCCGTTGCCGCTACCGTTGTTGCCGCCGCCGCTGCCTTTGTTGGCCTTGCCGATGCCGTCGCCGCTGCCGTTGCCGCTGCCGTTGTTGCCGCCGCCGTTGTTGCCGTTGCCGTTGTTGACGTTGCCGTTGTTGCCGTTGCCGCTGCCCTTGTTGCCGTTGCCGCTGCCGTTGTTGCCGTTGTTGCCCAAGCCGTTGCCGTTGTTGCCGCCGCCGCTGTTGCCGTTGTTTCCGTTGCCGCTGCCGTTGTTTCCGTTGTTGCCGTTGTTGCCGTAGTTGCCGTTGCCGTTGCCGTTGTTGCCGGCGCCGCTGTTGCCCTTGTTTCCATTGCCGCTGCCGTTGTTGCCGTTGTTGCCGTTGTTGCCGCCGCCGCTGTCGTTGTTTCCGTTGCCGCTGCCGTTGTTGCCGCCACCGCTGCCGTTGTCTTCGCCACCGCTGCCGTTGTCGCTGCCGCCGCTGCCGTTGTTGCCGTTGCCGCTGCCGTTGTTGCCGTTGCAGCTACCGTTGTTGCCGTTGCCGCCGCCGCTGTTGCCCTTGTTTCCATTGCCGCTGCCGTTGTTGCCGTTGTTGCCGTTGTTGCCGCCGCCGCTGCCGTTGTTTCCGTTGCCGCTGCCGTTGTTGCCGCCACCGCTGCCGTTGTTTTTGCCACCGCTGCCGTTGTCGCTGCCGCCGCTGCCGTTGTTGCCGTTGCCGCTGCCGTTGTTGCCGTTGCAGCTACCGTTGTTGCCGTTGCCGCCGCCGTTGTTGCCGCTGCCATTTGCCTTAGTTTCTGTTGCCGCTATCGTTTATCCGTTGCCGTTGCCGCCGTTGTTACCGTTTTTGCCATTCTTGCCGTTGTTACGGTTGTTGCCGTTGCCGCTGCCATTGTTGCCGTTGCCGCTGCCGTTGTTGCCGTTGCGGCTACCGTTGTTGCCGTTGCCGTTGCCGCCGCCATTGTTCCGTTGTTACCGTTGTTGCCGTTGCCGTTTCCGCTGCCGTTCTTGCGCCGCCGCTGCCCGTTTTGCCGTTGCCGTTGCCGCTGCCGTTGCCGCCGCCGTTGTTGCCGTTGCCACCGTTGTTGACGTTGCCGTTGCTGCTGCCGTTATTGCCGCCGGTGCCGTTTTTGCCGTTGCCAACGTTATTGCCATTTCCAACGTTGTTGCCGTTGCCGTTGTTTACGTTTCCGGTGTTGCCGTTGCCGTTGCCGTTGTTGCCGTTGACGCTGCCGTGGTTGCCGTTGTTGCCCTTGCCGTTGCCGTTGCCGCTGCCGTTGCCATTTCCGTTGTTGCCGCCGCTGCTGTTGTTTCCGTTGCCGCTGCCGTTGCAGCCGTTGCCGTTGCCGCCGTTGTTGCCGTTGTTGCCATTGTTGCCGTTGTTACCGTTGTTGCCGTTGCCGCTGCCGTTTTTGCCGTTGCCGCTGCCGTTGTTGCCTTTGCGGCTGCTGTTGTTGCCGCTTTCGCTGCCTTAGTTTCCGTTGCCGCCGTTGTTGCCGTTGTTACCGTTGCCGCCGTTGTTGCCAAGGTTGCCGTTGTTACCGTTGTTGCCGTTGCCGTTGCCGCTGCAGTTTTTGCCCCCGCCGCTGTGGTTGTTGCCGCTGCCGCTGCCGCTGCCGTTGTTGCCGCCGCCGTTGTGGCCGTTGCTACCGTTGTTGCCATTGCCGTTTCCGTTATTGCCGCCGCACCTGCCGTTTTTGCCGTTGACAACGTTGTAGCCCTTGGCACCGTTGGTACCGTTGCCGTTGTTGACGTTTCCGTTGTTGCCGTTGCCGCTGCCGTTCTTGCCGTTGTTGCCGTTGCCGCTGCCGTTGTTCTCGTTGTTGCCGTTGCCATTGTTGCCACCGACGCTGTAGCCGTTGTTTCCGTTGTCGCCGCCGTCGTTGCCGTTGTTGCCGTTGCCGTTTCCGGTACCATTGTTGCCGCCCCCGCTGTTGCCGTTGTTTGCGCTGCCGCTGCCGTTGTTGCCGTTGTTGCCTAAGCCGTTTCCGTTGCCGCTGCCGTAGTTGCCGCCGCCGCCGCCGTTGTTTCCGTTACCGCTGCCGTTGTAGTCGTTGCCGTCGCCGCCGTTGTTGCCGTTTCCGTTGCCGCTGCTGTTGTTGCTGTTGCCATTGTTGCCGTTGCCGCTGCCGTTGTTGCCGTTGTAGCCTTTGCTGCTGCCGTTGTTACCGTTGCCGCTGCCATTTTTCCCTTGCCGCCGAGGGTACGGTTGTTGCCGTTGTTGCCGTTGTTGCCGTTGTTGCCGTTGTTGCCGTTGTTGCCGTTGTTGCCATTGTTGCCGTTTTTACCGTTGCCGCAGCCGTTGTTGCCGCCGCCGCTGTCGCTGTTGCCGTTGCTGTCGCCGCTGCCGTTGCCGCTGCCGTTGTTGCCGCCGCCGTTGTTGCCCTTGCCCACGCTGTTGCCGTTCCCGTTGTTGACAATGCCGTTTTTGCCGTTGCCGCTGCCGCTGCCGTTGTTTCCGTTGTTGCCGTTGTTTCCGTTGCCGTTGTTGCCGCCGCCGCTGTTGCCGTTGTTTCCGTTGCCGCTGCCGTTGTTGCCGTTGTTGCCGTTTTTGCCGTTGCCGTTGCCGCTGCCGTTGTTGCTGTTGTTGCCGTTGTTGCCGTTGTTTCCGTTGCCGCTGCCGTTGTAGCCATTGCCGTTGCCGCCGTAGTTGCCGTTACCGTTTTGCCGTTACCGTTTTGCAGTTGACGCTGCTGTTGCTGCCGTTGGTACCGTTGTTACCATTGTTTCCGTTGCCGCTGCCGCTGTGGCTGTTGCCGTTGCCGTTGCCACCGCACTTTTTGCCGTTGCCGCCGTTGCCACCGTTGTTGCCAATGCCGTTGTTGCCGCTGCCGTTGTTGCCGTTGGTTCCGTTGTTTCCGTTGCCACTGCCGTTGTTGCGGTTGCCGTTGCCGCTGCCGTTGATGCCGCCGCCGCTGCCGTTTGTTTAGGTTGCCGCTGCCGTTGTTGCCGTTGTTTCCGTTGTTGCCGTTGCCGTTGGCGTTGCCGCTGCCGTTGGTGCCGCCGCCGCTGCCTTTGTTTCCGTTGCCGCTGCAGTTGTTTCCGTTTTTGCCCTTCTTGCCGTTTCCGCTGCCGTTGTTGCCGTTGCCGCTGCCGTTGTTTCCGGTTTTGCCATTGTTGCCGTTTTTGTCGTTGTTTCCGTTGTTTCCGTTGCCCCTGCCGTTGTTGCCGTTTTTGCCGTTGCCGTTGCTGCTGCCGTTGTTGCCGCCGCCACTACCGTTTATTTCCGTTGCCGCTGCCGTTGTAGCCGTTGCCGTTGCCGCCGTTGTTACCGTTGCCGCCGTTGTTACCGTTGCCGCCGTTGTTGCCGTTGTCGCTGCCGTTGTTGCCGCTTTTGCCCTTGGTTCGGTTGTTTCCGTTGCTACTGCCGTTGTTGCCGTTGGCGTTGCCGCTGCCGTTGTTGCCGCCGCCGCTGCCGTTTGTTTCCGTTGCCGCTGCCGTTGTTCCAGTTGTTGCCGTTGCCGTTGTTGCCGTTGTTTCCGTTGTTGCCGTTGCCGTTGGTGCCGCCGCCGCTGCCGTTTGTTTCCGTTGCCGCTGCCGTTGTTTCCGTTTTTGACATTGTTGCCGTTTTTGCCGTTGTTTCCGTTGTTTCCGTTGCCGCTGCCGTTGTTGCCGTTGCCATTGTTGCCGTTGCCGCTGCCGTTGTTGCCGTTGCTGCTGCCGTTGTTTCCGTTTTTGCCATTGTTGCCGTTTTTGCCGTTTTTTCCGTTGTTTCCGTTGTTTCCGTTGCCGCTGCCGTTGTTGCCGTTGTTGCCGTTGTTACCGTTGCCGCCGTTGTTGCCCAGGTTGCCGTTGTTACCGTTGTTGCCGCTACCGTTGCCGCTGCAGTTTTTGCCGCCGCCGCTGTGGTTGTTGCCGCTGCCGCTGCCGCTGCCGTTGTTGCCGCCGCCGTTGTGTCCGTTGCTACCGTTGTTGCCGTTGCCGTTCCGTTATTGCCGCCGCAGCTGCCGTTTTTGCCGTTGCCAACGTTGTAGCCCATGCCACCGTTGGTACCGTTGCCGTTGTTGACGTTTCCGTTGTTGCCGTTGCCGCTGCCGCTGCCGTTGTTGCCGTTGCCGCTGCCGTTGTTGCCGCCGCCGCTGCCGTTTGTTTCCGTTCCCGCTACCGTTGTTGCCGCTGCCGTGGTTGCCATTGTTTCCGTTGCCGCTGCCGTTGTAGCCGTTGCCGTTGCCGCCGCCTTTGTTGCCGTTGCCGCCGTTGTTGCCGTGGCGTTGCCGCTGCCATTGTTGCCGCCGCCGCTGCCGTTAGTTTCCGTTGCCGCCGCCGTTGTTTCCGTTGCCGTTGCCGCCGCCGTTGTTGCCGTTGCCACCGTTGTTGCCGTTGCCGTTGTTGGCGTTGCCGCTGCCGTTGATGCCGTTGCCGTTGTTACCGTTTTTGCCATTGTTGCCGTTTTTGCCGTTGTTTCCGTTGTTTCCGTTGCCGCTGCCGTTGTTGCCGTTGTTGCCGTTGCCGCTGCCGTTGTTCCCGCCGCTGCCGTTTGTTTCCGTTGCCGCTGCCGTTGTTGCCGTTGCCGTTGTTACCATTGTTTCCGTTGCCCCTGCCGCTGTAGCCGTTTCCGTTGCCGCCGTAGTTGCCGTTGCCGTTGCCGCCGCCGTTGTTGCCGTTACCGTTTTGCCGTTACCGTTTTGCCGTTGACGCTGCTGTTGCTGCCGTTGGTACCGTTGTTACCATTGTATCCGTTGCCGTTGCCGCTGTAGCTGTTGCCGTTGTTGCCGTTGCCGTTGCCACCGCCCTTGTTCCCGTTGCCGCCGTTGCCACCGTTGTTGCCAATGCCGATGTTGCCAATGCCGTTGTTGCCGTTGCTGCTGCCGTTGTTGCCGTTGGTTCCGTTGTTTCCGTTGCCACTGCCGTTGTTGCGGTTGCCGTTGCCGCTTCCGTTGATGCCGCCGCCGCTGCCGTTTGTTTAGGTTGCCGCTGCCGTTGTTGCCGTTGTTTCCGTTGTTGCCGTTGGCGTTGCCGCTGCCGTTGGTGCCGCCGCCGCTGCCGTTTGTTTCCGTTGCCGCTGTAGTTGTTTCGGTTTTTGCCCTTGTTGCCGTTTCCGCTGCCGTTGTTGCCATTGCCTGCTGCCGTTGTTTCCGGTTTTGCCATTGTTGCCGTTTTTGTCGTTGTTTCCGTTGTTTCCGTTGCCCCCGCCGTTGTTGCCGTTTTTTCCGTTGCCGTTGCTGCTGCCGTTGTTCCCGCCGCCGCTGCCGTTTATTTCCATTGCCGCTGGCGTTGTAGCCGTTGCCGTTGCCGCCGTTGTTACCGTTGCCGCCGTTGTTGCGGTTGTCGCTGCCCTTGTTGCCGCTTTTGCCCTTGGTTCGGTTGTTTCCGTTGCCACTGCCGTTGTTGCCGTTGGCGTTGCCGCTGCCGTTGTTCCCGCCGCCACTGCCGTTTGTTTCCGTTGCCGCTGCCGTTGTTCCCGTTGTTGCTGTTGCCGTTGTTGCCTTTGTTTCCGTTGTTGCCGTTGCCGTTGGTGCCGCCGCCGCTGCCGTTTGTTTCCGTTGCCGCTGCCGTTGTTTCCGTTTTTGCCATTGTTGCCGTTTTTGCCGTTGTTTCCGTTGTTTGCGTTGCCGCTGCCGTTGTTGCCGTTGCCGCTGCCGTTGTTGCCGTTGCCGCTGCCGTTGTTGCCGTTGCCGCTGCCGTTGTTGCCGTTGCTGCTGCCGTTGTTTCCGTTTTTGCCATTTTTGCCGTTTTTGCCGCTTTTTCCATTGTTTCCGTTGTTTCCGTTGCCGCTGCCGTTGTTGCCGTTGTTGCCGCCGCCACTGCCGTTTGTTTACGTTGCCGCTGCCGTTGTAGCCGTTGCCGTTGCCGCCGTGGTGGCCGTTGCCGTTGCCGCCGCCGTTGTTGCCGTTGCCGCCGTTGTTGCCGTTGCCGCCGTTGTTGCCGTTGCCGTTGTTGCCGTTGCCGTTGTTGCCGCTGCCGCTGCCGTTGTTGCCGTTTTTGCCGTTGGTTGCGTTGTTTCCGTTGCCACTGCCGTTGGTACCGTTGCAGTTGCCGCTGCCGTTTGTTTCCGTTGCCGCTGCCGTTTGTTTCCGTTGCCGCTGCCGTTTGTTTCCGTTGCCGCTTCCGTTGTTGCCGTTCTTGCCGTTGCCGTTGTTGCCGTTGTTTCTGTTGTTGCCGTTGCCGTTGGTGTCGCCGCCGCTGCCGTTTGTTTCCGTTGCCGCTGCCGTTTTTTTCCGTTTTTGCCATTGTTCCCGTTTTTGCCTTTGTTTCTGTTGTTTCCGTTGCCGCTGTCGTTTTCGCCGTTGTTGCCGTTGCCGCTGCCGTTGTTGCTGTTGCCGCTGCCGTTGTTGCCGTTGCCGCTGCCGTTGTTGCCGCCGCCGCTGCCGTTTGTTTCCGTTCCCGCTGCCGTTGTTGCCGCTGCCGTTGTTGCCATTGTTTCCGTTGCCGCTGCCGTTGTAGCCGTTGCCGTTGCCGCCATTCTTGCGGTTGCCGTTGTCACCGCCGTTGTTACCGTTGCCGCCGTTGTTGCAGTTGCCGTTGTTGCCTTTGTTGCCGTTTTTGCCGTTGGTTCCGTTGTTTCCGTTGCCACGGCCGTTGTTGCCGTCGCGTTGCCGCTGCCGTTGTTGCCGCCGTCGCTGCCGTTTGTTTCCGTTGCCGCCGCCGTTGTTTCCGTTGCCGTTGCCGCAGCCGTTGTTGCCGTTGCCGCAGTTGTTGCCGTTGCCGTTGTTGGCGTTGCCGCTGCCGTTGATGCCGTTGCCGTTGTTACCGTTTTTGCCATTGTTGCCGTTTTTGCCGTTGTTTCCGTTATTTCCGTTGCCGCTGCCGTTGTTGCCGTTGCCGCTGCCGTTGTTCCCGCCGCTGCCGTTTGTTTCCGTTGCCGCTGCCGTTGTTGTCGCCGCCGCTGCCGTTTGTTTCCGTTGCCGCTGCCGTTGTTCCAGTTGTTGCCGTTGCCGTTGTTGCCGTTGTTTCCGTTGTTGCCGTTGCCGTTGGTGCCGCCGCCGCTGCCGTTTGTTTCCGTTGCCGCTGCCGTTGTTTCCGTTTTTGACATTGTTGCCGTTTTTGCCGTTGTTTCCGTTGTTTCCGTTGCCGCTGCCGTTGTTGCCGTTGCCATTGTTGCCGTTGCCGCTGCCGTTGTTGCCGTTGCTGCTGCCGTTGTTTCCGTTTTTGCCATTGTTGCCGTTTTTGCCGTTTTTTCCGTTGTTTCCGTTGTTTCCGTTGCCGCTGCCGTTGTTGCCTTTGTTGCCGTTGTTACCGTTGCCGCCGTTGTTGCCCAGGTTGCCGTTGTTACCGTTGTTGCCGCTACCGTTGCCGCTGCAGTTTTTGCCGCCGCCGCTGTGGTTGTTGCCGCTGCCGCTGCCGCTGCCGCTGCCGTTGTTGCCGCCGCCGTTGTGTCCGTTGCTACCGTTGTTGCCGTTGCCGTTCCGTTATTGCCGCCGCAGCTGCCGTTTTTGCCGTTGCCAACGTTGTAGCCCATGCCACCGTTGGTACCGTTGCCGTTGTTGACGTTTCCGTTGTTGCCGTTGCCGCTGCCGCTGCCGTTGTTGCCGTTGCCGCTGCCGTTGTTGCCGCCGCCGCTGCCGTTTGTTTCCGTTCCCGCTGCCGTTGTTGCCGCTGCCGTGGTTGCCATTGTTTCCGTTGCCGCTGCCGTTGTAGCCGTTGCCGTTGCCGCCGCCTTTGTTGCCGTTGCCGCCGTTGTTGCCGTGGCGTTGCCGCTGCCGCTGTTGCCGCCGCCGCTGCCGTTAGTTTCCGTTGCCGCCGCCGTTGTTTCCGTTGCCGTTGCCGCCGCCGTTGTTGCCGTTGCCACCGTTGTTGCCGTTGCCGTTGTTGGCGTTGCCGCTGCCGTTGATGCCGTTGCCGTTGTTACCGTTTTTGCCATTGTTGCCGTTTTTGCCGTTGTTTCCGTTGTTTCCGTTGCCGCTGCCGTTGTTGCCGTTGTTGCCGTTGCCGCTGCCGTTGTTCCCGCCGCTGCCGTTTGTTTCCGTTGCCGCTGCCGTTGTTGCCGTTGCCGTTGTTACCATTGTTTCCGTTGCCCCTGCCGCTGTAGCCGTTTCCGTTGCCGCCGTAGTTGCCGTTGCCGTTGCCGCCGCCGTTGTTGCCGTTACCGTTTTGCCGTTACCGTTTTGCCGTTGACGCTGCTGTTGCTGCCGTTGGTACCGTTGTTACCATTGTTTCCGTTGCCGTTGCCGCTGTAGCTGTTGCCGTTGTTGCCGTTGCCGTTGCCACCGCCCTTGTTCCCGTTGCCGCCGTTGCCACCGTTGTTGCCAATGCCGATGTTGCCAATGCCGTTGTTGCCGTTGCTGCTGCCGTTGTTGCCGTTGGTTCCGTTGTTTCCGTTGCCACTGCCGTTGTTGCGGTTGCCGTTGCCGCTTCCGTTGATGCCGCCGCCGCTGCCGTTTGTTTAGGTTGCCGCTGCCGTTGTTGCCGTTGTTTCCGTTGGCGTTGCCGCTGCCCTTGGTGCCGCCGCCGCTGCCGTTTGTTTCCGTTGCCGCTGTAGTTGTTTCGGTTTTTGCCCTTGTTGCCGTTTCCGCTGCCGTTGTTGCCATTGCCTGCTGCCGTTGTTTCCGGTTTTGCCATTGTTGCCGTTTTTGTCGTTGTTTCCGTTGTTTCCGTTGCCCCCGCCGTTGTTGCCGTTTTTTCCGTTGCCGTTGCTGCTGCCGTTGTTCCCGCCGCCGCTGCCGTTTATTTCCATTGCCGCTGGCGTTGTAGCCGTTGCCGTTGCCGCCGTTGTTACCGTTGCCGCCGTTGTTGCCGTTGTCGCTGCCGTTGTTGCCGCTTTTGCCCTTGGTTCGGTTGTTTCCGTTGCCACTGCCGTTGTTGCCGTTGGCGTTGCCGCTGCCGTTGTTCCCGCCGCCGCTGCCGTTTGTTTCCGTTGCCGCTGCCGTTGTTCCCGTTGTTGCTGTTGCCGTTGTTGCCTTTGTTTCCGTTGTTGCCGTTGCCGTTGGTGCCGCCGCCGCTGCCGTTTGTTTCCGTTGCCGCTGCCGTTGTTTCCGTTTTTGCCATTGTTGCCGTTTTTGCCGTTGTTTCCGTTGTTTGCGTTGCCGCTGCCGTTGTTGCCGTTGCCGCTGCCGTTGTTGCCGTTGCCGCTGCCGTTGTTGCCGTTGCCGCTGCCGTTGTTGCCGTTGCTGCTGCCGTTGTTTCCGTTTTTGCCATTTTTGCCGTTTTTGCCGCTTTTTCCATTGTTTCCGTTGTTTCCGTTGCCGCTGCCGTTGTTGCCGTTGTTGCCGCCGCCACTGCCGTTTGTTTACGTTGCTGCTGCCGTTGTAGCCGTTGCCGTTGCCGCCGTGGTGGCCGTTGCCGTTGCCGCCGCCGTTGTTGCCGTTGCCGCCGCCGTTGTTGCCGTTGCCGCCGTTGTTGCCGTTGCCGTTGTTGCCGTTGCCGTTGTTGCCGCTGCCGCTGCCGTTGTTGCCGTTTTTGCCGTTGGTTGCGTTGTTTCCGTTGCCACTGCCGTTGGTACCGTTGCAGTTGCCGCTGCCGTTTGTTTCCGTTGCCGCTGCCGTTTGTTTCCGTTGCCGCTGCCGTTTGTTTCCGTTGCCGCTTCCGTTGTTGCCGTTCTTGCCGTTGCCGTTGTTGCCGTTGTTTCTGTTGTTGCCGTTGCCGTTGGTGTCGCCGCCGCTGCCGTTTGTTTCCGTTGCCGCTGCCGTTGTTGTCGCCGCCGCTGCCGTTTGTTTCCGTTGCCGCTGCCGTTGTTCCAGTTGTTGCCGTTGCCGTTGTTGCCGTTGTTTCCGTTGTTGCCGTTGGTGCCGCCGCCGCTGCCGTTTGTTTCCGTTGCCGCTGCCGTTGTTTCCGTTTTTGACATTGTTGCCGTTTTTGCCGTTGTTTCCGTTGTTTCCGTTGCCGCTGCCGTTGTTGCCGTTGCCATTGTTGCCGTTGCCGCTGCCGTTGTTGCCGTTGCTGCTGCCGTTGTTTCCGTTTTTGCCGTTGTTGCCGTTTTTGCCGTTTTTTCCGTTGTTTCCGTTGTTTCCGTTGCCGCTGCCGTTGTTGCCGTTGTTGCCGTTGTTACCGTTGCCGCCGTTGTTGCCCAGGTTGCCGTTGTTACCGTTGTTGCCGCTACCGTTGCCGCTGCAGTTTTTGCCGCCGCCGCTGTGGTTGTTGCCGCTGCCGCTACCGCTGCCGTTGTTGCCGCCGCCGTTGTGTCCGTTGCTACCGTTGTTGCCGTTGCCGTTCCGTTATTGCCGCCGCAGCTGCCGTTTTTGCCGTTGCCAACGTTGTAGCCCATGCCACCGTTGGTACCGTTGCCGTTGTTGACGTTTCCGTTGTTGCCGTTGCCGCTGCCGCTGCCGTTGTTGCCGTTGCCGCTGCCGTTGTTGCCGCCGCCGCTACCGTTTGTTTCCGTTCCCGCTGCCGTTGTTGCCGCTGCCGTGGTTGCCATTGTTTCCGTTGCCGCTGCCGTTCTAGCCGTTGCCGTTGCCGCCGCCTTTGTTGCCGTTGCCGCCGTTGTTGCCGTGGCGTTGCCGCTGCCGCTGTTGCCGCCGCTGCCGTTAGTTTCCGTTGCCGCCGCCGTTGTTTCCGTTGCCGTTGCCGCCGCCGTTGTTGCCGTTGCCACCGTTGTTGCCGTTGCCGTTGTTGGCGTTGCCGCTGCCGTTGATGCCGTTGCCATTGTTACCGTTTTTGCCATTGTTGCCGTTTTTGCCGTTGTTTCCGTTGTTTCCGTTGCCGCTGCCGTTGTTGCCGTTGTTGCCGTTGCCGCTGCCGTTGTTCCCGCCGCTGCCGTTTGTTTCCGTTACCGCTGCCGTTGTTGCCGTTGCCGTTGTTACCATTGTTTCCGTTGCCCCTGCCGCTGTAGCCGTTTCCGTTGCCGCCGTAGTTGCCGTTGCCGTTGCCGCCGCCGTTGTTGCCGTTACCGTTTTGCCGTTACCGTTTTGCCGTTGACGCTGCTGTTGCTGCCGTTGGTACCGTTGTTACCATTGTTTCCGTTGCCGTTGCCGCTGTAGCTGTTGCCGTTGTTGCCGTTGCCGTTGCCACCGCCCTTGTTCCCGTTGCCGCCGTTGCCACCGTTGTTGCCAATGCCGATGTTGCCAATGCCGTTGTTGCCGTTGCTGCTGCCGTTGTTGCCGTTGGTTCCGTTGTTTCCGTTGCCACTGCCGTTGCTGCGGTTGCCGTTGCCGCTTCCGTTGATGCCGCCGCCGCTGCCGTTTGTTTAGGTTGCCGCTGCCGTTGTTGCCGTTGTTTCCGTTGGCGTTGCCGCTGCCGTTGGTGCCGCCGCCGCTGCCGTTTGTTTCCGTTGCCGCTGTAGTTGTTTCGGTTTTTGCCCTTGTTGCCGTTTCCGCTGCCGTTGTTGCCATTGCCTGCTGCCGTTGTTTCCGGTTTTGCCATTGTTGCCGTTTTTGTCGTTGTTTCCGTTGTTTCCGTTGCCCCCGCCGTTGTTGCCGTTTTTTCCGTTGCCGTTGCTGCTGCCGTTGTTCCCGCCGCCGCTGCCGTTTATTTCCATTGCCGCTGGCGTTGTAGCCGTTGCCGTTGCCGCCGTTGTTACCGTTGCCGCCGTTGTTGCCGTTGTCGCTGCCGTTGTTGCCGCTTTTGCCCTTGGTTCGGTTGTTTCCGTTGCCACTGCCGTTGTTGCCGTTGGCGTTGCCGCTGCCGTTGTTCCCGCCGCCGCTGCCGTTTGTTTCCGTTGCCGCTGCCGTTGTTCCCGTTGTTGCTGTTGCCGTTGTTGCCTTTGTTTCCGTTGTTGCCGTTGCCGTTGGTGCCGCCGCCGCTGCCGTTTGTTTCCGTTGCCGCTGCCGTTGTTTCCGTTTTTGCCATTGTTGCCGTTTTTGCCGTTGTTTCCGTTGTTTGCGTTGGCGCTGCCGTTGTTGCCGTTGCCGCTGCCGTTGTTGCCGTTGCCGCTGCCGTTGTTGCCGTTGCCGCTGCCGTTGTTGCCGTTGCCGCTGCCGTTGTTGCCGTTGCTCCTGCCGTTGTTTCCGTTTTTGCCATTTTTGCCGTTTTTGCCGCTTTTTCCATTGTTTCCGTTGTTTCCGTTGCCGCTGCCGTTGTTGCCGTTGTTGCCGCCGCCACTGCCGTTTGTTTACGTTGCCGCTGCCGTTGTAGCCGTTGCCGTTGCCGCCGTGGTGGCCGTTGCCGTTGCCGCCGCCGTTGTTGCCGTTGCCGCCGTTGTTGCTGTTGCCGCCGTTGTTGCCGTTGCCGTTGTTGCCGTTGCCGTTGTTGCCGCTGCCGCTGCCGTTGTTGCCGTTTTTGCCGTTGGTTGCGTTGTTTCCGTTGCCACTGCCGTTGGTACCGTTGCAGTTGCCGCTGCCGTTTGTTTCCGTTGCCGCTGCCGTTTGTTTCCGTTGCCGCTGCCGTTTGTTTCCGTTGCCGCTTCCGTTGTTGCCGTTCTTGCCGTTGCCGTTGTTGCCGTTGTTTCTGTTGTTGCCGTTGCCGTTGGTGTCGCCGCCGCTGCCGTTTGTTTCCGTTGCCGCTGCCGTTTTTTTCCGTTTTTGCCATTGTTCCCGTTTTTGCCTTTGTTTCTGTTGTTTCCGTTGCCGCTGTCGTTTTTGCCGTTGTTGCCGTTGCCGCTGCCGTTGTTGCTGTTGCCGCTGCCGTTGTTGCCGTTGCCGCTGCCGTTGTTGCCGCCGCCGCTGCCGTTTGTTTCCGTTCCCGCTGCCGTTGTTGCCGCTGCCGTTGTTGCCATTGTTTCCGTTGTCGCTGCCGTTGTAGCCGTTGCCGTTGCCGCCATTCTTGCGGTTGCCGTTGTCACCGCCGTTGTTACCGTTGCCGCCGTTGTTACAGTTGCCGTTGTTGCCCTTGTTGCCGTTTTTGCCGTTGGTTCCGTTGTTTCCGTTGCCACGGCCGTTGTTGCCGTCGCGTTGCCGCTGCCGTTGTTGCCGCCGTCGCTGCCGTTTGTTTCCGTTGCCGCCGCCGTTGTTTCCGTTGCCGTTGCCGCCGCCGTTGTTGCCGTTGCCGCAGTTGTTGCCGTTGCCGTTGTTGGCGTTGCCGCTGCCGTTGATGCCGTTGCCGTTGTGACCGTTTTTGCCATTGTTGCCGTTTTTGCCGTTGTTTCCGTTATTTCCGTTGCCGCTGCCGTTGTTGCCGTTGCCGCTGCCGTTGTTCCCGCCGCTGCCGTTTCTTTCCGTTGCCGCTGCCGTTGTTGCCGTTGCCGTTGTTACCATTGTTTCCGTTGCCACCGCCGTTGTTGCCGTTGCCGCCGTTGCCGCATTTGTTGCCGTTGCCGTTGCCGTTGTTGCCGTTGCCGCTGCCGTTGTTGCCATTTTTCCGTTGGTTCCATTGCTTCCGTTGCCACAGCCTTTGTTGCCGTTGTTGCCGTTGCCGTAGGCGTTGCCGCTGCCGTTGGTGCCGCCGCCGCTGCCGTTTGTTTCCGTTGCCGCTGCAGTTGTTTCCGTTTTTGCCCTTGTTGCCGTTTTTGCCGTTGTTTCCGTTGTTTCCGTTGCCGCTGCAGTTGTTGCCGTGGCCGCTGCCGTTGTTTCTGTTTTGGCCATTGTTGCCGTTGTTTCCGTTGTTTCCGTTGCCGCTGCCGTTGTTGCCGTTGTTGCCATTGCCGTTGCTGCTGCCGTCGCTGCCGCCGCCGCTGCCGTTTGTTTCCGTTGCCGTTGCCGCCGCCGTTGTTGCCGCCGCCGCTGCCGTTTGTTTCCGTTGCCGCTGCCGTTGTTGCCGTTGCCGTTGTTTCCATCGTTTCCGTTGCCGCTGCCGTTGTAGCCGTTGCCGTTGCCGCCGTTGTTGCCGTTGCCGCTGCCGTTGTTGCCGTTTTTGCCGTTGGTTCCGTTGTTTCCGTTGTCACTGCCGTTGTGGCCGTTAACCCCGCCGTTGTTGCCGTTGCCGTTGTTGCCGTTGCCGTTGTTGCCGTTGCCGTTGCCGCCGATTTTGCCGTTGCCGTTGTCACCGCCGATGTTGCCGTTGCCGCCATTGTTGCAGTATCCATTGTTGCCGTTGTTGCCGTTGCCGCTGCCGTTGTTACCGTTTTTGCCGTTGGTTCCGTTGTTGCCGTTGCCGCCGTTGAAGCCGTTGCCGTTGCCGTTGTTGCCGTTGCCGCTGCCGTTGTTGCCGTTGTTGCCGTTGCCGCAACCGTTGTTGCCGCCGCCGCTGCCGTTTGTTTCCTTTGCCGCTGCCGTTGTTTCCGTTTTTGCCATTGTTGCCGTTTTTGCCGTTGTTTCCGTTGTTTCCGTTGCCGTTGCCGTTGTTGCCGTTGCCGTAGTGGCCGTTGCCGCTGCCACTGTTGCTGTTGCCGTTGCCGTTTTTGCCGTTGCCTCTGCCGTTGTTGCCGTTCCCGCTGTCGCCGTTGCCGTTGCCGTTGTTGCCGTTGCCGCAGTTGCCGTTGCCGCTGCCATTGTTGCCGTTGCCGCTGCCGTTGTTGCCGTTGTCACCGTTGTTGCCATTGTTGCCGCTGCCGTTGTTGCCGTTGTTACCGTTGCCGCTGCCATTGTTGCCGTTGACGCTGCCGTTGTTACCGTTGTTGCCATTGTTGCCGTTCTTACCGTTTACATTGTTGCCGTTGCAATTGTTGCCGTTGCCGCTGCCGTTGTTACCGTTGTTGCCATTGTTGCCGTTGTTTTCGTTCTTGTGGTTGCCGTTGCCGCTTTTGCCGCCGCCGGTGCCGCTCCCGCTGTCGCCGCTGCCGTTGTTGCCGTTGTTGCCGTTGCCGCTTCCGTTGCTGCCGTTGCCGCTGCCGTTGTTGCCGTTGCCGCTGTTGCCGCTGCCGTTGTTGCCGTTGCCGTTGCCGCTGTCGCCGCTGCCGTTGTTGTCGTTGCCGTTGCCGTTGTTGCCGTTGCCGCTGCCATTGTTGAACTTGGCGCTGCCGTTGTTACCGTTGTTGCCATTGTTGCCGATCTAACCGTTGTTGCCGTTGCAGTTGTAGCCGTTGCCATTGCCGTTGCCGTTGTTGCCGTTGCCGCTGTCGCCGCTGCCGTTGTTGCCGTTGCCGTTGTTGCCGTTGCCGCTGCCATTGTTGCCGTTGACGCTGCCATTGTTACCGTTGTTGCCATTGTTGCCGTTCTTACCGTTGTTGCCGTTGCCGTTGTTGCCGTTGCCACAGTTGCCGTTGCCGCTGCCGTTGTTGCCGTTGTTACCGTTGTTGCCATTGTTAACGTTGCCGTGGATGCCGTTGCCGATGCCGTTGTTGCCGTTGCCGCTCCCATTGGAGCCGTTGCCGCTGCCGTTGTTGCCGTTGTTGCCGTTGCCGCTGTTGCCGCTGCCGTAGTTGCCCTTGCCGCTGCCATTGTTGCCGTTGACGCTGCCGTTGTTACCGTTGTTGCCATTGTTGCCGCCCTTACCGTTGTTGCCGTTGCCGTTGTTGCCGTTGCCGCAGTTGCCGTCGCCGCTGCCATTGTTGCCGTTGCCGCTGCCGTTGTTACCGTTGTTGCCATTGTTAACGTTGCCGTGGTTGCCGTTGCCGCTGCCGTTGTTGCCGTTGCCGCTGACGTTGTTGCCGTTGTTGCCGTTGCCGCTGTTGCCGCTGCCGTTGTTGCCGTTGTTGCCGTTGCCGCTGTCGCCGCTGCTGTTGTTGCCGTTGCCGTTGTTGCCGCTGCCGCTGTCGCCGCTGCCGTTGGTGCCGTTGCCGTTGCCGCTGTCGTTGTTGCCGTTGCCGCTGCCATTGTTGCCGTTGACGCTGCCGTTGTTACCGTTGTTGCCATTGTTGCCGTTCTTATCGTTGTTGCCGTTGCCGTTGTTGCCGTTGCCGCAGTTGCCGTTGCCACTGCCATTGGTGAAGTTGACGCTGCCGTTGTTACCGTTGTTGCCACTGTTGCCGATCTAACCGTTGTTGGCGTTGCCGTTGTTGCCGTTGCCGCAGTTGCCGTTGCCGCTGCCATTGTTGCCGTTGCCGCTGCCGTTGTTGCCGTTGTTACCGTTGTTGCCATTGTTTCCGTTGTTGTCGTTGCCGTGGTTGCCGTTGCCGTTGATGCCGTTGCCGCTGTTGCCGCCGCCGGTGCCGCTGCTGCTGTCGCTGTCGCCGCTGCAGTTGATGCCGTTGCCGCATCCGTTGTTGCCGTTGCCGCATCCGTTGTTGCCGTTGCCGCTGCCGTTGTTGCCGTTGCCGCATTTGCCGCTGCCGTTCTTCCCGTTGCCGCTGTCGCCGCTGCCGTTTTTGCCGCTGTCGCCGCTGCCGTTGTTGCCGTTGGCGCTGTCGCCGCTGCCGTTGTGGTCGTTACCGCTGTCGCCGCTGCCGTTGTTGTCGTTGCAGTTGCCGTTGTTGCCGTTGCCGCTGCCGTTGTTGCCGTTGTTGCCGTTGCCGCTGCCATTGTTGCCGTTGACGCTGCCGTTGTTACCGTTGTTGCCATTGTTGCTGTTCTTACCGTTGCCGTTGCCCCTGCCGTTGTTGCCGTTGCCGTAGTGGCCGTTGCCGCTGCCACTGTTGCCGTTGCCGTTTTTTGCCGTTGCCGCTGTCGCCGCTGCCGTTGTTGCCGTTGCCGTTGTTGCCGTTGCCGCTGCCGTTGTTACCGTTGTTGCCATTGTTGCCGTTCTTACCGTTGTTGGCGTTGCTGTTGCCGTTGTTGCCGTTGCCGCAGTTGCCGTTGCCGCTGCCATTGTTGCCGTTGTTGCCGTTGTTACCGTTGTTGCCATTGTTGCCGCTGCCGTGGTTGCCGTTTCCGTTGTTGCCGGAGCCGCTGTCGCCGCTGCCGTTGTTGCCGTTGCCGTTTTTGCCGTTGCCGCTGTCGCCGCTGCCGCTGTTGCCGTTGCCGTTGTTGCCGTTGCCGCTGCCATTGTTGCCGTTGACGCTGCCGTTGTTACCGTTGTTGCCTTTGTTGCCGTTCTTACCATTGTTGCCGTTGCCTTTGTCGTATTTGCCGTTGCCGCAGTTGCCGTTGCCGCTGCCATTGTTGCCGTAGCCGCTGCCGTTGTTGCCGCTGTCGCTGCTGCCGTTGTTGCCGTTGTTGCCGTTGCCGCTGCCGTTGTTGCCGCTGCCGTTGTTGCCGTTGCTATTGCCGTTGTTGCCGTGGTTACCGTTGTTGCCGTTGTTGCCGTTGCCGTTGTTGCCGTTGCCGCTGCTGCCGCCGCTGCCTATGTGGCCGCTGCCGTTGTTGCCGCTGCCGCTGCCGCTGTTGCCGTTGCCGTTGTTGCCGTTATTGCCATTGCCGCTGCCGTTGTTGCCGCTGGCGCCGCTGCCGTTGTTGCCGTTGCTACTGCCGTGGTTGCCGTTGCTGCTGCCGTTGTTGCCGCTGCCGTTGTTGCCATTGTTGCCGTTGCCGCTGCCGTGTTTGAAGTTGACGCGGCCGTTGTTACCATTGTTGCCATTGTTGCCAATCTAACCGTTGTTGCCGTTGCCGTTGTTGCCGTTGCCGTTGTTGCCGTTGCCGCTGCCATTGTTGCCGTTGTTGCCGTTTCCGATGCCGTTGTTGCCGTTGCAGCTGCCGTTGTTGCCGTTGTTGCCGTTGCCGCTGCCGTTGTTGCCGTTGTTGCCGTTGCCGCTTCCGTTGTTGCCGTTGCCGCTGCCGTTGTTGCCGTATTGCCGTTGCCGCTACCGTTGTTGCCGTTGCCGCTGCCGTTGTTGCCGTTGCCGTTGCCGCTGTTGCCCGTGCCGTTGTTGCCGTTGCCGTTGATGCCGTTGTTACCGTTGTTGCCCTTGTTGCCGTTGTTGCCGTTGCCGCTGTTGCCGCCGCTGGCGCTGTCGCCGCTGCCGTTGTTGCCGTTGTTGCCGTTGCCGCTGCCGTTGTTACCGTTGCCGCTGCCGTTGTGGCCGTTGTTGCCGTTGCTGCTGCCGTTGTTGCCGTAGTTGCTGTTGTTGCCGTTGCCGCTGCCGTTGTTGCCGTTGCCACTGCCCATGTTGCCGCTGTCGTTGTTGCCGCTGTCGCCGCTGCCGTTGTTGCCGTTCCCGCTGCCGTTGTTGCAGTTGTTGCCGTTGTTGCCGTTGTTGCTGTTGCCGCTGCCGTTGTTGCCGCTGTCACCGCTGCCGTTGTTGCCGTTGTTACCGTTGTTGCCATTGTTGCCGTTGTTGTCGTTGCCGTGGTTGCCGTTGCCGTTGATGTCGTTGCCGCTGTTGCCGCCACCGCTGCCGCTACCGCTGTTGCCGCTGCCGTTGTTGCCGTAGTTGCCGTTGCCGCTGCCGTTGTGGCCGTTGATGTCGTTGCCGCTGTTGCCGCTGCCGTTGTTGCCGTTTCCGCTGCTGTTGTTGCCGTTGCCGCTGCCGTTGTTGCCGTTGCCGTTGCCGCTGTCACCGCTGCCGTTGTTGCCGTTGTTTTTGCCGTTGTTGCCGTTGCCGCTGCCATTGTTGAAGTTGACGCTGCCGTTGTTACCGTTGTTGCCATTGTTGCCCATCTAACCGTTGTTGCCGTTGCCGTAGTTGCCGTTGCCGCTGCCATTGTTGCCGTTGCCGCTGCCGTTGATGCCGTTGTTACCGTTGTTGCCATTGTTTCCGTTGTTGCCGTTGTTGTCGTTTCCGTTGTTGCCGTTGCCGCTGCGTTGTTGCCGTTGTTGCCGTTGCCGCTGCCTTTGTTGCCGTTGTTGCTGTTGCCGCTTCCATTGTTAACGTTGTTGCCGTTGTTGCCGTTGCCGCTGCGTTGTTGCCGTTGCCGCTGCCGTTGTTGCTGTAGTTGCCGTTGCCACTACCGTTGCTGCCGTTGTTACCGTTGTTACCGTTGTTGCCATTGTTGCCGTTGTTGTCGTTGCCGTGGTTGCCGTTGCCGTTGATGCCGTTGCCGCTGTTGCCGCCGCCGCTGCCGCTGGCGCTGCCCCTGTTGCCGCTGTTGCAGATGCCGTTGTTGCCGTTGTTGCCGTTGCCGCAGCCGTTGTTGCCGCTGTCGCCGCTGCCGTTGTTGCCGTTGTTACCGTTGTTGCCATTGTTGCCGTTGTTGTCGTTGCCGTGGTTGCCGTTGCCGTTGATGCCGTTGTTGCCGTTGCCAATGCCGTTGTTGCCGCTGCCGTTTTTGCCGTTGCCGTTGTTGCTGTTGCCGCTGCCGTTGTTGTCGTTGCCGTTGCCGCTGTCGCCGCTGCCGTTGTTGCCGTTGCCGTTTGTTGCCGTTTCCGCTGCCATTGTTGAAGTTGACGCTGCCGTTGTTGCCGTTGTTACCGTTGTTGCCATTGTTGCCGTTGTTTTCGTTGTTGTGGTTGCCGTTGCCGCTGTTGCCGCCGCCGGTGCCGCTCCCGCTGTCGCCGCTGCCGTTGTTGCCGTTGTTGCCGTTGCCGCTTCCGTTGCTGCCGTTGCCGCTGCCGTTGTTGCCGTTGCCGCTGTTGCCGCTGCCGTTGTTGCCGTTGCCGTTGCCGCTGTCGCCGCTGCCGTTGTTGTCGTTGCCGTTGCCGTTGTTGCCGTTGCCGCTGCCATTGTTCAACTTGGCGCTGCCGTTGTTACCGTTGTTGCCATTGTTGCCGATCTAACCGTTGTTGCCGTTGCCGTTGTAGCCGTTGCCATTGCCGTTGCCGTTGTTGCCGTTGCCGCTGTCGCCGCTGCCGTTGTTGCCGTTGCCGTTGTTGCCGTTGCCGCTGCCATTGTTGCCGTTGACGCTGCCATTGTTACCGTTGTTGCCATTGTTGCCGTTCTTACCGTTGTTGCCGTTGCCGTTGTTGCCGTTGCCGCAGTTGCCGTTGCCGCTGCCATTGTTGCCGTTGCCGCTGCCGTTGTTGCCGTTGTTACCGTTGTTGCCATTGTTAACGTTGCCGTGGTTGCCGTTGCCGATGCCGTTGTTGCCGTTGCCGCTCCCATTGGTGCCGTTGCCGCTGCCGTTGTTGCCGTTGTTGCCGTTGCCGCTGTTGCCGCTGCCGTAGTTGCCGTTGCCGCTGCCATTGTTGCCGTTGCCGCTGCCGTTGTTACCGTTGTTACCGTTGTTGCCATTGTTAACGTTGCCGTGGTTGCCGTTGCCGCTGCCATTGTTGCCGTTGACGCTGCCGTTGTTACCGTTGTTGCCATTGTTGCCGTCCTTACCGTTGTTGCCGTTTCCGTTGTTGCCGTTGCCGCAGTTGCCGTTGCCGCTGCCATTGTTGCAGTTGCCGCTGCCGTTGTTACCGTTGTTGCCATTGTTAACATTGCCGTGGTTGCCGTTGCCGCTGCCGTTGTTGCCGTTGCCGCTGACGTTGCCGTTGCCGCTTCCGTTGTTGCCGTTGCCGTTGCCGTAGTTGCCGTTGCCGCTGTCGCCGCTGCTCTTGTTGCCGTTGCCGTTGTTGCCGCTGCCGCTGTCGCCGCTGCCGTTGTTGCCGTTGCCGTTGCCGCTGTCGTTATTGCCGTTGCCGCTGCCATTGTTGCCGTTAACGCTGCCGTTGTTACCGTTGTTGCCATTGTTGCCGATCTTATCGTTGTTGCCGTGGCCGTTGCCGTTGTTGCCGTTGCCGTTGCCGCTGCCATTGTTGCCGTTGCCGCTGCCGTTGTTGCCGTTGTTACCGTTGTTGCCATTGTTAACGTTGCCGTGGTTGCCGTTGCCACTGCCGTTGTTGCCGTTGCCGCTGCCGTTGTTGCCGCTGTCGCCGCTGCCGTTGTTGCCGTTGCCGCTGCCGTTTTTGCCGCTGTCGCCGCTGCCGTTGTTGCCGTTGTTGCGGATGCCGCTGCCGTTGTTGCCGCTGTCGCCGCTCCCGTTGTTGCCGTTGTTACCGTTGTTGCCATTGTTGCCGTTGTTGTCGTTGCCGTGGTTGCAGTTGCCGTTGATGCCGTTGCCGCTGTTGCCGCCGCCGCCGCTGCCGCTGTTTCCGCTGCCGTTGTTGCCGTTGTTTTCGTTGCCGCTGCCGTTGTGGCCGTTGTTGCCGTTGCCGCTGTTGCCGCTGCCGTTGCCGCTGCCGTTGTTGCCGCTGCCGTTGTTGCCGTTGCCGCTGCCGTTGTTGCCGATGCCGTTGCCGCTGTTGCCCCTGCCGTTGTTGCCGTTGCCGCTGTTGCCGCTGCCGTTGTTGCCGTTGCGGTTGCCGTTGTTGCCGTTGCCGCTGCCATTGTTGAAGTTGACGCTGCCGTTGTTGCCGTAGTTACCGTTGTTGCCATTGTTGCCGTTGTTGTCGTTGCCGTGGTTGCCGTTGCCGTTGATGCCGTTGCCGCTGTTGCCGCCGCCGGTGCTGCTGCCGCAGTCGCCGCTGCCGTTGTTGCCGTTGTTGCCGTTGCCGCTGCCGCTGCCGTTGTTGCCGTTGCCGCTGCCGCTGCCGTTGTTGCCGCTGTCGCCGCTGGCGTTGTTGCCGTTGCCGCTGCTGTTGTTGCCGTTGCCGTTGCCGCTGTTGCCGCTGCCGCAGTCGCCGCTGCCGTTGTTGCCGTTGTTGCCGTTGCCGCTGCCGCTGCCGTTGTTGCCGTTGCGGCTGCCGCTGCCGCTGCTGTTGTTGCCGCTGTCACCGCTGCCGTTGTTGCCCTTGTTACCGTTGTTGCCATTGTTGCCGATGTTGTCCTTGCCGTGGTTGCAGTTGCCGTTGATGCCGTTGCCGCTGCTGCCGCCACCGCTGCCGCTGCCGCCGCCGCTGCCGCTGCCGCTGTAGCCGCAGCCGTTGTTGCCGTTGTTGCCGTTGCCTTGCCGTTGTGGCCGTTGTTGCCGTTGCCGCTGCCGTTGTTGCCGTTGCCGCTGCCGTTGTTCCCGTTGCCGTTGCCGCTGCCGTTGTTGCCGTTGCTGTTGCCGCTGTCGCCGGTGCCGTATTTGCCGTTGCCGTTGTTGCCGTTGCCGCTGCCATTGTTGAAGTTGACGCTGCCGTTGTTGAAGTTGACGCTGCCGTTGTTGCCGTTGTTAGCGTTATTGCCATTGTTGCCGTTGTTGTCGTTGCCGTGGTTGCCGTTGATGCCGTTGCCGTTGATGCCGTTGTTGCCGTTGCCGCTTCCGTTGTTGCCGTTGCCGCTGCCGTTGTTGCCGTTGCCGCTGTTGCCGCTGCCGTTGTTGCCCTTGCCGTTGTTGCCGTTGCCGCTGTCGCCTCTTCCGTTGTTGCCGTTGCCGTTGCCGTAGTTGCCGTTGCCGCTGCCATTGTTGCCTTTGACGCTGCCGTTGTTACCGTTGTTGCAATCGTTGCCGTTCTTACCGTTGTTGCCGTTGCCGCAGTTGCCGTTGCTGCTGCCATTGTTGCCGTTGCCGCTGCCGTTGTTGCCGTTGTTACCGTTGTTGCCATTGTTAACGTTGCCGTGGTTGCCGTTGCCGCTGCCGTTGTTGCCGCTGCCGCCGCTGCCGTTGTTGCCGATATTGCCGTTGCCGCTGCCGTTGTTGCCGTTGCCGCTGCCGTTGTTGCCGTTGCCGCTGCCGTTGTTGCCGTTGTTGCCGTTGCCGCTGTCGCCGCTGCTGTTGTTGCCTTTGCCGTTGCCGCTGCCATTGTTGCCGTTGACGCTGTCGTTGTTGCCATTGTTGCCGTTCTTACCGTTGTTGCTGTTGCCGTTGTTGCCGTTGCCGCAGTTGCCGTTGCCGCTGCAATTGTTGGCGTTGCCGCTGCCGTTGCTGCCGTTGTTACCGTTGCCGTTGCCGCTGTCGCCGCTGCCGTTGTTGCCCTTGCCGTTGCCGTTGTTGCCGTTGCCGCAGTTGCCGTTGCCGCTGCCATTGTTGCCGTTGCCGCTGCCGTTGTTGCCGTTGTTACCGTTGCCGTTGCCGTTGTTGCCGTTGCCGCTGTCGACTCTGCCATTGTTGCCGTTGCCGCTCTAGCCGTTGCCGCAGTTGCCGTTGCCGCTGCCATTGTTGCCGTTGCCGCTGCCGTTGTTGCCGTTGTTACCGTTGTTGCCATTGTTAACGTTGCCGTTGTTGCCGTTGCCGCTGCCGTTGTTGCCGTACCTGCTTCCGTTGTTGCCGCTGTCGCCGCTGCCGTTGTTGCCGTTGCCGCTGCCGTTGTTGCCGCTGCCGCTGCTGCCGGTGTTGCCGGTGTTGCCGTTGTTGCCGTTGTTGCCGTTGCCCCTGCTGTTGTTGCCGCTGTCGCCGCTGCCGTTGTTGCCGTTGTTACCGTTGTTGCGATTGTTGCCGTTGTTGCCGTTGCCGTTGATGCCGTTGCCGCTGTTGCCGCCGCCGCTGCTGCTGCCGCTGTTTCCGCTGCCGTTGTTGCCGTTGTTTTCGTTGCCGCTGCCGTTGTGGCCGTTGTTGCGGTTGCCGCTGTTGCCGCTGTTGCCGCTGTCGTTGTTGCCGTTACCGCTGCCGTTGTTGCCGTTGCCGCTGCCGTTGTTGCCGTTGCCGTTGCCGCTGTTGCCGCTGCCGTTGTTGCTGTTGCCTTTGCCGCTGCCGTTGTTGCCGTTGCCGTTGTTGCCGTTGCCGCTGCCATTGTTGAAGTTGACGCTGCCGTTGTTGCCGATGTTACCGTTGTTGCCATTGTTGCCGTTGTTGTCGTTGCCGTGGTTGCCGTTGCCGTTGATGCCGATGCCGCTGTTGCAGCCGCCGCTGCCGCGGCCGCTGTTGCCGCTGCCGTTGTTGCCGTTGTTGCCGTTGCCACTGCCGTTATGGCCGTTGTTGCCGTTGCAGCTGTTGCCGCTGCCGTTGTTGCCGTTGCCGCTGCCGTTATTGCCGTTGCCGCTGCCGTTGTTGCCGTTGCCGTTGCCGCTGTCGCCGCTGCCGTTGTTGCCGTTGCCGCTGTCGCCGCTGCCGTTGTTGCCGTTGTTACCGTTGTTGCCATTGTTGCCGATGTTGTCGTTGCCGTGGTTGCCGTTGCCGTTGATGCCGTTGCCGCTGTTGCCGCCGCTGCCGCTGTTGCCGCTGCCGTTGTTGCCGTTGTTGCTGTTGCCGCTGCCGCTGCCGTTGTGGCCGTTGTTGCCGTTGCAGCTGTGGCCGCTGCCGTTGTTGCCGTTGCCGCTGCCGTTTTTGCCGTTGCCGCTGCGGTTGTTGCTGTTGCCGTTGCCGCTGTCGCCGCTGCGATTGTTGCCGCCGCCGGCGCCGCTGCCGCTGTCGCCGCTGCCGTTATTGCCGTTGGCGCTTCCGTTGTTGCCGTTGCCGCTGCCGTTGTTGCCGTTGATGCCGTTGCCGCTGTTGCCGCTGCCGTTGTTGCCGTTGCCGTTGTTGCCGTTGCCGCTGTCGCCGCTGCCGTTGTTGCCGCTGCCGCTGCCAGTGTTGCCGTTGACCCTGCCGTTGTTACCGTTGTTGCCATTGTTGCCGTTCTTACCGTTGTTGCCGTTCCCGTTGTTGCCTTTGCCGCAGTTGCCGTTGCCGCTGCCATTGTTGACGTTGCCGCTGCCGTTGTTACCCTCGATGCCATTGTTAACGTTGCCGTTGTTGCCGTTGCCGCTGCCGTTGTTGCCGTTGCCGCTGTCGTTGTTGCCGTTGCCGTTGTTGCCGTTGTTGGCGTTGCCGCTGCCGTTGTTGCCGTTGTTTCCGTTGTTGCCGTTGCCGCTGCCGCTACCGTTGTTGCCGTTGCCGTTGCCGCTGTTGCCGTTGCCGCTGCCATTGTTGCCGTTGTTGCCGTGGCCGCTGCCATTGTTGCCGTTGTTGCCGTTGCCACTGCCGTTGTTGCCGTTGCCGCTGCCGTTGTTGCCGTTGCTGGTGCCGTTGTTGCCGTTGCCGTTGCCGCTGTTGCCGCTGCCGTTGTTGCCGTTGCTGGTGCCGTTGTTTCCGTTGCCGCTGTCGCCGCTGCCGTTGTTGCCGTTGTTGCCGTTGCCGCTGCCATTGTTGCCGTTGTTGCCGTTGCCGTTGTTGCCGTTGTTGCCGTTTTTGCCGTTGGCGCCGTTGTTGCCGTTGCCGCTGTCGCCGCTGCCGTTCTTGCCTTTGCCGTTCTTGCCGTTGTTGCCGTTGTTGCCGTTGTTGCCGTTGTATCCGTTGTTGCCGTTATGCCGTTGCCGCTGTTGCCGCTCCCGCTGTCGCCGCTGCCGCTGCCGTTGTTGCCGTTGTTGCCATTTTTGCCGTTGTTGCCGTTGTTGCCGCTGTTGCCGTTGTATCCGTTGTTGCCGTTGTTGCCGTTCACGTTGCCGCTGTTGTCGCCGCTGTCTCCGCTGCCGTTCACGTTGCCGCTGTTGCCGCTGCCGTTGTTGCCGTGGCCGTTATTGCCGTTGCCGCTGCCGTTGTTGCCGTTGGCGCCGTTGTTGCCGTTGCCGTTGCCGGTGTTGCCGTTGCCGCTGCCGTTGTTGCCGTTGCCGCTGCCGTTGTTGCCGTTGCCGCTGCCGTTGTTGCCGTTGCCGCTGTCGCCGCTGCCGTTGTTGCCGTTGCCGTTCTTGCCGTTGTTGCCGTTGTTGCCGTTGTTGACGTTGTTGCCGCTGTTGCCGTTGTATCCGTTGTTGCCGTTGTTGCCGTTCACGTTGCCGCTGTTGTCGCCGCTGTCTCCGCTGCCGTTCACGTTGCCGCTGTTGCCGCTGCCGTTGTTGCCGTGGCCGTTATTGCCGTTGCCGCTGCCGTTGTTGCCGTTGGCGCCGTTGTTGCCGTTGCCGTTGCCGGTGTTGCCGTTGCCATTCCCGTTGTTGCCGTTGCCGCTGCCGTTGTTGCCGTTGCCGCTGCCGTTGTTGCCGTTGCCGCTGTCGCCGCTGCCGTTGTTGCCGTTGCCGTTCTTGCCGTTGTTGCCGTTGTTGCCGTTGTTGACGTTGTTGCCGCTGTTGCCGTTGTATCCGTTGTTGCCGTTGTTGCCGTTCACGTTGCCGCTGTTGCCGCCGCCGCTGTCTCCGCTGCCGTTGTTGCCACTGCCGTTGTTGCCGCTGCCGTTATTGCCGTTGCCGCTGCCGTTGTTGCCGTTGTTGCCGTAATTGCCGTTGGCGCCGTTGTTGCCGTTGCCGGTTACGTTACCGTTGCCGTTATTGCTGTTGCCGCTGCCGTTGTTGCCGTTGCAGCAGAGTTGTTGCGGTAGCCGTTGCCGCTGTTGCCGCTGCGGTTTTTGCCATTGCCGTTGCCGTTGTCGTTTTTGCCGTTGCCGCTGTCGCCGCTGCCGTTGTTGCCGTTGCCGTTGCCGTTGTTCCCGTTGCCGCTGCCATTTTTGCCGTTAACGCTGCCGTTGTTACCGTTGTTGGCATTGTTGCCGTTCTTTCCGTTGTTGCCGTTGCCGTTGCCGTTGTTGCCGTTGCCGCTGCCGTATTTGCCGCTGTCGCCGCTGCCGTTGTTGCCGCTGTCGCTGCTGTCGCCGCTGTCGCCGCTGCCATTGTTGGCGTTGCCGCTGCCGTTCTTGCCGTTGCCGATTCCGTTGTTACCGTTGTTACCGTTGCCGCTGCCGTTGTGTCCGTTGTTGCCGTTGCCGCTGCCGTTGTTGCCGTTGTTGCCGTTGTTGCCGTTGCCGCTGCCGTTGTTGCCGTTGCCGTTGCCGCTGTTGCCGCTGCCGTTGTTGCCGTTATTGCCGTTGCCGCTGCCGTTGTTGCCGTTGTTGCCGTTTTTGACGTTGGCGCCGTTGTTGCCATTGTCGTTGCGTGTTACGTTGCCGTTGCCGTTGTTGCAGTTGTCGCTGCCGTTGTTGCCGTTGACGCTGCCGTTGTTGCCGTTGTTGCCGTTGCAGCTGCCGTTGTTGCCGTTGCCGTTGCCGCTGTTGCCGCTGCGGTAGTTGCTGTTGCCATTGCCGTTGTCGTTTTTGCCGTTGCCGCTGTCGCCGCTGCCGTTGTTGCCGTTGCCATTGCCGTTGTTGCCGTTGCCGCTGCCATTGTTGCCGTTGACGCTGCCGTTGTTACCGTTGTTGCCGTTTTTGCCGTTGGCGCCGTTGTTGCCATTGTCGTTGCCGGTTACGTTGCCATTGCCGTTGTTGCAGTATTCGCTGCCGTTGTTGCCGTTGACGCTGCCGTTGTTGCCGGTGTTGCCGTTGCAGCTGCCGTTGTTGCCGTTGCCGCTACCGTTGTTGCCGTTGCCGCTGCCGTTGTTGCCGTTGCCGCTGTCGCCGCTGCCGTTGTTGCCGTTGCCGTTCTTACCGTTCTTGCCGTTGTTGCCGTTGTTGACGTTGTTGCCGCTGTTGCCGTTGTATCCGTTGTTGCCGTTGTTGCCGTTCACGTTGCCGCTGTTGCCGCCGCCGCTGTCTCCGCTGCCGTTGTTGCCACTGCCGTTGTTGCCGCTGCCGTTATTGCCGTTGCCGCTGCCGTTGTTGCCGTTGTTGCCGTTATTGCCGTTGGCGCCGTTGTTGCCGTTGCTGGTTACGTTACCGTTGCCGTTATTGCTGTTGCCGCTGCCGTTGTTGCCGTTGCAGCTGAGTTGTTGCGGTAGCCGTTGCCGCTGTTGCCGCTGCGGTTTTTGCCATTGCCGTTGCCGTTGTCGTTTTTGCCGTTGCCGCTGTCGCCGCTGCCGTTGTTGCCGTTGCCGTTGCCGTTGTTCCCGTTGCCGCTGCCATTGTTGCCGTTGACGCTGCCGTTGTTACCGTTGTTGCCATTGTTGCCGTTCTTTCCGTTGTTTCCGTTGCCGTTGCCGTTGTTGCCGTTGCCGCTGCCGTTTTTGCCGCTGTCGCTGCTGCCGTTGTTGCCGCTGTCGCTGCTCTCGCCGCTGCCATTGTTGGCGTTGCCGCTGCCGTTCTTGCCGTTGCCGCTTCCGTTGTTTGCCGTTGTTACCGTTGCCGCTGCCGTTGTGTCCGTTGTTGCCGTTGCCGCTGCCGTTGTTGCCGTTGTTGCCGTTGTTGCCGTTGCCGTTGCCGTTGTTGCCGTTGCCACTGCCGCTGCCGCTGTCGCTGTCGACGCTGCCGTTGTTGCCGTTGCCGTTGTTGCCGTTGCCGCTGCCCTTGTTGCCGTTGTGACCGTTGTTGCCGTTGGCGCCGTTGTTGCCGTTGTAGCCGCTGTCGCCGCTGTCGCCGCTGCCGTTGTTGCCGCTGTTGCCCTTGCCGCTGCCGTTGTTGCCGCTGCCGCTGCCGTTGTTGCCGTTGTTGCCGTTGCCACTACCCTTGTTGCCGTTGTTTCCGTAGCCGCTTCCGTTGTTGCCGTTGTTGCCGTTGCCGCTGCCGTTGTTGCCGTTGTTGCCGTTGCCGATTCCGTTGTTGCCGTTGTTGCCGCTGTCGCCGCTGCCGTTGTTGCCTTTGCCGTTTCCGTTGTTGCCGTTGCCGCTGTTACCGCTGTTGCCGCTGCCGCTGTAGCCCCTGCCGCTGCCGTTGTTGCCGTTGTTGCCATTGTTGCCGTTCTTGCGGTTGTTGGCGTTGTTGCCGATTTATCCGTTGTTGCCGTTGTTGCCGTTCACGTTGCCGCTGTTGCCGCCGCCGCTGTCTCCGCTGCCGTTGTTGCCGTTGCCGTTATTGCCGTTGCCGCTGCCGTTGTTGCCGTTGTTGCCGTTTTTGCCGTTGGCGCCGTTGTTGCCGTTGCCGCTGTCGCCGCTGCGGTTCTTGCCTTTGCCGTTCTTGCCGTTGTTGCCGTTGTTTCCGTTGTTGCCGTTGTTGACGTTGTTGCCGTTGTTGCCGTTGTATCCGTTGTTGCCGTTATGCCGTTGCCGCTGTTGCCGCTGTTGCCGCTCCCGCTGTCGCCGCTGCCGCTGCCGTTGTTGCCGTTGTTGCCATTTTTGCCGTTGTTGCCGCTGTTGCCGTTGTATCCGTTGTTGCCGTTGTTGCCGTTCACGTTGCCGCTGTTGTCGCCGCTGTCTCCGCTGCCGTTCACGTTGCCGCTGTTGCCGCTGCCGTTGTTGCCGTGGCCGTTATTGCCGTTGCCGCTGCCGTTGTTGCCGTTGGCGCCGTTGTTGCCGTTGCCGTTGCCGGTGTTGCAGTTGCCGCTGCCGTTGTTGCCGTTGCCGCTGCCGTTGTTGCCGTTGCCGCTGCCGTTGTTGCCGTTGCCGCTGTCGCCGCTGCCGTTGTTGCCGTTGCCGTTCTTGCCGTTGTTGCCGTTGTTGCCGTTGTTGACGTTGTTGCCGCTGTTGCCGTTGTATCCGTTGTTGCCGTTGTTGCCGTTCACGTTGCCGCTGTTGCCGCCGCCGCTGTCTCCGCTGCCGTTGTTGCCACTGCCGTTGTTGCCGCTGCCGTTATTGCCGTTGCCGCTGCCGTTGTTGCCGTTGTTGCCGTAATTGCCGTTGGCGCCGTTGTTGCCGTTGCCGGTTACGTTACCGTTGCCGTTATTGCTGTTGCCGCTGCCGTTGTTGCCGTTGCAGCAGAGTTGTTGCGGTAGCCGTTGCCGCTGTTGCCGCTGCGGTTTTTGCCATTGCCGTTGCCGTTGTCGTTTTTGCCGTTGCCGCTGTCGCCGCTGCCGTTGTTGCCGTTGCCGTTGCCGTTGTTCCCGTTGCCGCTGCCATTGTTGCCGTTAACGCTGCCGTTGTTACCGTTGTTGCCATTGTTGCCGTTCTTTCCGTTGTTGCCGTTGCCGTTGCCGTTGTTGCCGTTGCCGCTGCCGTATTTGCCGCTGCCGCCGCTGCCGTTGTTGCCGCTGTCGCCGCTGTCGCCGCTGCCATTGTTGGCGTTGCCGCTGCCGTTCTTGCCGTTGCCGCTTCCGTTGTTACCGTTGTTACCGTTGCCGCTGCCGTTGTGTCCGTTGTTGCCGTTGCCGCTGCCGTTGTTGCCGTTGTTGCCGTTGCCGCTGCCGTTGTTGGCGTTGCCGCTGCCGTTGTTGCCGTTGCCGTTGCCGCTGTTGCCGCTGCCGTTGTTGCCGTTATTGCCGTTGCCGCTGCCGTTGTTGCCGTTGTTGCCGTTTTTGCCGTTGTTGCCATTGTCGTTGCGTGTTACGTTGCCGTTGCCGTTGTTGCAGTTGTCGCTGCCGTTGTTGCCCTTTACGCTGCCGTTGTTGCCGTTGTTGCCGTTGTTGCCGTTGCCGTTGCCGCTGTTGCCGCTGCGGTAGTTGCTGTTGCCATTGCCGTTGTCGTTTTTGCCGTTGCCGCTGTCGCCGCTGCCGTTGTTGCCGTTGCCGTTGCCGTTGTTGCCGTTGCCGCTGCCATTGTTGCCGTTGACGCTGCCGTTGTTACCGTTGTTGCCGTTTTTGCCGTTGGCGCCGTTGTTGCCATTGTCGTTGCCGGTTACGTTGCCATTGCCGTTGTTGCAGTTGTCGCTGCCGTTGTTGCCGTTGACGCTGCCGTTGTTGCCGGTGTTGCCGTTGCAGCTGCCGTTGTTGCCGTTGCCGCTGCCGTTGTTGCCGTTGCCGCTGCCGTTGTTGCCGTTGCCGCTGTCGCCGCTGCCGTTGTTGCCGTTGCCGTTCTTGCCGTTCTTGCCGTTGTTGCCGTTGTTGACGTTGTTGCCGCTGTTGCCGTTGTATCCGTTGTTGCCGTTGTTGCCGTTCACGTTGCCGCTGTTGCCGCCACCGCTGGCTCCGCTGCCGTTGTTGCCGCTGCCGTTATTGCCGTTGCCGCTGCCGTTGTTGCCGTTATTGCCGTTGGCGCCGTTGTTGCCGTTGCTGGTTACGTTACCGTTGCCGTTATTGCTGTTGCCGCTGCCGTTGTTGCCGTTGCAGCTGAGTTGTTGCGGTAGCCGTTGCCGCTGTTGCCCCTGCGGTTTTTGCCATTGCCGTTGCCGTTGTCGTTTTTGCCGTTGCCGCTGTCGCCGCTGCCGTTGTTGCCGTTGCCGTTGCCGTTGTTCCCGTTGCCGCTGCCATTGTTGCCGTTGACGCTGCCGTTGTTACCGTTGTTGCCATTGTTGCCGTTCTTTCCGTTGTTGCCGTTGCCGTTGCCGTTGTTGCCGTTGCCGCTGCCGTTTTTGCCGCTGTCGCCGCTGCCGTTGTTGCCGCTGTCGCTGCTGTCGCCGCTGCCATTGTTGGCGTTGCCGCTGCCGTTCTTGCCGTTGCCGCTTCCGTTGTTACCGTTGTTACCGTTGCCGCTGCCGTTGTGTCCGTTGTTGCCGTTGCCGCTGCCGTTGTTGCCGTTGCCGCTGCCGTTGTTGCCGTTGCCGTTGCCGCTGTTGCCGCTGCCGTTGTTGCCGTTATTGCCGTTGCCGCTGCCGTTGTTGCCGTTGTTTTCGTTTTTGCCGTTGGCGCCGTTGTTGCCATTGCCGTTGCCGGTTACGTTGCCGTTGCCGTTGTTGCAGTTGTCGCTGCCGTTGTTGCCGTTGCAGCTGCCGTTGTTGCCGTTGCCGTTGCCGCTGTTGCCGCTGCGGTAGTTGCTGTTGCCATTGCCGTTGTCGTTTTTGCCGTTGCCGCGGTCGCCGCTGCCGTTGTTGCCGTTGCTGTTGTTGCCGTTGCCGCTGCCATTGTTGCCGTTGACGCTGCCGTTGTTACCGTTGTTGCCGTTTTTGCCGTTGGCGCCGTTGTTGCCATTGTCGTTGCCGGTTACGTTGCCATTGCCGTTGTTGCAGTTGTCGCTGCCGTTGTTGCCGTTGACGCTGCCGTTGTTGCCGTTGTTGCCGTTGCAGCTGCCGTTGTTGCCGTTGCCGTTGCCGCTGTTGCCGCTGCGGTAGTTGCTGTTGCCATTGCCGTTGTCGTTTTTGCCGTTGCCACTGTCGCCGCTGCTGTTGTTGCCGTTGCAGTTGCCTTTGTTGCCGTTGCCGCTGCCATTGTTGCCGTTGACGCTGCCGTTGTTACCGTTGTTGCCATTGTTGCCGGTCTTACCGTTGTTGCCGTTGCCGTTGCCGTTGTTGCCGTAGCCGTTGTTGCCGTTGCCGTAGTTGTCGTTGCCGCTGCCATTGTTGTCGTTGCCGCTGCCGTTGTTGCCGTTGCTACCGTTGTTGTCATTGTTGCCGTTGTTGTCATCGCCGTGGCTGTGGTTGCCGTTGATGCCGTTGCCGCTGTTGCCGCCGCCGCTACCGCTGCCGCTGTCGCCGCTGCCGTTGTTGCCGTTGCCGTTGTTGCCGCTGTCGCGGCTGCCGTTGTTGCCGTTGCTGCCGTTGCCGCTGCCGTTGTTGCCGTTGTTGCCGTTTCCGCTGGCGTTGTTGCCGTTGTTGCCGTTGCCGCTGCCGTTGTTGCCGTGGTTGCACTTGTTGCCGTTGTTGCCGTTGCTGTTGCCGCTGCCGTTGTTGCCGCTGCCACTGCCGTTGTACCCGTTGCCGTTGCTTCCGTTGTTACCGTTGTCGTTGCCACTGCCGTTGCCGCTGCCGCTTCCGTTGTTACGGTTGTTGCCGTTGCCGCTGCCGTTGTGTACGTTGTTGCCGTTGCCGCTGCCGTTGTTGCCGTTGTTGCCGTTGTCGCTGCCGTTGTTGCCGTTGTTGCCGTTGCCACTGCCGTTGTTGCCGTTGCCGCTGCCGTTGTTGCCGTTGCCGCTGTCGCCGCTGCCGTTGTTGCCGTTGCCGTTCTTGCCGTTCTTGCCGTTGTTGCCGTTGTTGACGTTGTTGCCGCTGTTGCCGTTGTATCCGTTGTTGCCGTTGTTGCCGTTCACGTTGCCGCTTTTGCCGCCACCGCTGGCTCCGCTGCCGTTGTTGCCGCTGCCGTTATTGCCGTTGCCGCTGCCGTTGTTGCCGTTGTTGCCGTTATTGCCGTTGGCGCCGTTGTTGCCGTTGCTGGTTACGTTACCGTTGCCGTTATTGCTGTTGCCGCTGCCGTTGTTGCCGTTGCAGCTGAGTTGTTGCGGTAGCCGTTGCCGCTGTTGCCCCTGCGGTTTTTGCCATTGCCGTTGCCGTTGTCGTTTTTGCCGTTGCCGCTGTCGCCGCTGCCGTTGTTGCCGTTGCCGTTGCCGTTGTTCCCGTTGCCGCTGCCATTGTTGCTGTTGACGCTGCCGTTGTTACCGTTGTTGCCATTGTTGCCGTTCTTTCCGTTGTTGCCGTTGCCGTTGCCGTTGTTGCCGTTGCCGCTGCCGTTTTTGCCGCTGTCGCCGCTGCCGTTGTTGCCGCTGTCGCTGCTGTCGCCGCTGCCATTGTTGGCGTTGCCGCTGCCGTTCTTGCCGTTGCCGCTTCCGTTGTTACCGTTGTTACCGTTGCCGCTGCCGTTGTGTCCGTTGTTGCCGTTGCCGCTGCCGTTGTTGCCGTTGACGTTGCCGCTGTTGCCGCTGCCGTTGTTGCCGTTATTGCCGTTGCCGCTGCCGTTGTTGCCGTTGTTTTCGTTTTTGCCGTTGGCGCCGTTGTTGCCATTGTCGTTGCCGGTTACGTTGCCGTTGCCGTTGTTGCAGTTGTCGCTGCCGTTGTTGCCGTTGCAGCTGCCGTTGTTGCCGTTGCCGTTGCCGCTGTTGCCGCTGCGGTAGTTGCTGTTGCCATTACCGTTGTCGTTTTTGCCGTTGCCGCGGTCGCCGCTGCCGTTGTTGCCGTTGCTGTTGTTGCCGTTGCCGCTGCCATTGTTGCCGTTGACGCTGCCATTGTTACCGTTGTTGCCGTTTTTGCCGTTGGCGCCGTTGTTGCCATTGTCGTTGCCGGTTACGTTGCCATTGCCGTTGTTGCAGTTGTCGCTGCCGTTGTTGCCGTTGACGCTGCCGTTGTTGCCGTTGTTGCCGTTGCAGCTGCCGTTGTTGCCGTTGCCGTTGCCGCTGTTGCCGCTGCGGTAGTTGCTGTTGCCATTGCCGTTGTCGTTTTTGCCGTTGCCGCTGTCGCCGCTGCTGTTGTTGCCGTTGCAGTTGCCGTTGTTGCCGTTGCCGCTGCCATTGTTGCCGCTGTATCCGTTGTTGCCGTTGTTGCCGTTGCCGTTGCCCCAGTTGCCGCTGCCGCTGTCGCCGCTGCCGCTGCCGTTGTTGCCGTTGTTGCCTTTGTTGACGTTGCCGCTTACGTTGTTGCCGTTGCCGCTGCTGTAGTTTCCGTTGTTGCCGTTGACGCTGCCGTTGTTGCCGCTGTCGTCGCTGCCTTTGTTGCCGTTGTTGTCGTTGCCGCTGCCGTTGTTGCCGTTGTTGCCGTTGCCGCTGCCGTTGTTGCCGCTGTCGCCGCTGCCGTTGTTGCCGTTGCCGCTGCCGTGATTGCCGTTGCCGCTGCCGTTGTTGCCGTTGCCGTTGCCGCTGTCGCCACTGCCGTTGTTGCCGTTGCCGCTGCCATTTTTGCCGTTGACGCTGCCGTTGTTACCGTTGTTGCCGTTGTTGCCGTTCTTACCGTTGTTGCCGTTGTTGCCGTTGCCGGTGTTGCCGTTGCCATAGTTGCCGTTGCCGCTGCCATTGTTGTAGTTGCCGCTGCCGTGGTTGCCGTTGTTGCCGTTGTCGTTGTTGCCGTTGCCGCTGCCATTGTTGCCGTTGCCGCTGCCGTTGTTGCCGTTGTTGCCGTTGCAGCTGCCGTTGTTGCCGTTGCCGTTGCCGCTGTTGCCGCTGCGGTAGTTGCTGTTGCCATTGCCGTTGTCGTTTTTGCCGTTGCCGCTGTCGCCGCTGCTGTTGTTGCCGTTGCAGTTGCCGTTGTTGCCGTTGCCGCTGCCATTGTTGCCGTTGACGCTGCCGTTGTTACCGTTGTTGCCATTGTTGCCGTTCTTACCGTTGTTGCCGTTGCCGTTGCCGTTGTTGCCGTAGCCGTTGTTGCCGTTGCCGTAGTTGTCGTTGCCGCTGCCATTGTTGTCGTTGCCGCTGCCGTTGTTGCCGTTGCTACCGTTGTTGTCATTGTTGCCGTTGTTGTCATCGCCGTGGCTGTGGTTGCCGTTGATGCCGTTGCCGCTGTTGCCGCCGCCGCTACCGCTGCCGCTGTCGCCGCTGCCGTTGTTGCCGTTGCCGTTGTTGCCGTTGCCGCTGCCCTTGTTGCCGTTGTGACCGTTGTTGCCGTTGGCGACGTTGTTGCCGTTGTTGCCGCTGTCGCGGCTGCCGTTGTTGCCGTTGCTGCCGTTGCCGCTGCCGTTGTTGCCGTTGTTGCCGTTTCCGCTGGCGTTGTTGCCGTTGTTGCCGTTGCCGTTGCCGTTGTTGCCGTGGTTGCACTTGTTGCCGTTGTTGCCGTTGCTGTTGCCGCTGCCGTTGTTGCCGCTGCCACTGCCGTTGTACCCGTTGCCGTTGCTTCCGTTGTTACCGTTGTCGTTGCCACTGCCGTTGCCGCTGCCGCTTCCGTTGTTACGGTTGTTGCCGTTGCCGCTGCCGTTGTGTACGTTGTTGCCGTTGCCGCTGCCGTTGTTGCCGTTGTTGCCGTTGTCGCTGCCGTTGTTGCCGTTGTTGCCGTTGCCACTGCCGTTGTTGCCGTTGCCGCTGCCGTTGTTGCCGCTGTCGCCGCTGCCGTTGTTGCCGTTGCCGCTGCCGTTGTTGCCGTTGTTGCCGTTGCCGCTGCCGTTGTTGCCGTTGTCACCGTTGTCACCGTTGCCGTTACCGCTGCCGTTGTTGCCGTTTTTGCCGTTGCCGCCGCCGTTGATGCCGTTGTTGCCGTTGCCGTTCTTGCCGTTGTTGCCGTTGCCGCTGCCGTTGTTGCCGTGGTTACCGTTGTTACCGTTGCCGTTGCCGCTGCCGTTGCCGTTGTTGCCACCGCTGCCGTTGTTGCCCTTGTTGCCGTTGTTGCCATTGTTGCCGTTGTTGCCTTTGTCATCGTTGTTGCCGTTTATGCCGTTGACGTTGCCGCTGTTGCCGCCTTTGCCGCCGCCGCTGCCGCTGCCGTTGCCACTGTTGCCGCCGCTGCCGCTGCCGCTGTCACCGCTGCCGTTGTTTCCGTTGCCGTTATCTCCGTTGTTGCCGTTGTTGCCGTTGTTGTCGTTTTTGTCGTTGTTGCCGTTGTTGCCGCTGCATCCGTTGTTGCCGTTGTTGCCGTTGCCGTTGCCCCAGTTGCCGCTGCCGCTGTCGCCGCTGCCGCTGCCGTTGTTGCCGTTGTTGCCTTTGTTGACGTTGCCGCTTACGTTGTTGCCGTTGCCGCTGCTGTAGTTTCCGTTGTTGCCGTTGCCGCTGCCGTTGTTGCCGCTGTCGTCGCTGCCTTTGTTGCCGTTGTTTTCGTTGCCGCTGCCGTTGTTGCCGTTGTTGCCGTTGCCGCTGCCGTTGTTGCCGCTGTCGCCGCTGCCGTTGTTGCCGTTGCCGCTGCCGTGATTGCCGTTGCCGCTGCCGTTGTTGCCGTTGCCGTTGCCGCTGTCGCCACTGCCGTTGTTGCCGTTGCCGCTGCCATTTTTGCCGTTGACGCTGCCGTTGTTACCGTTGTTGCCGTTGTTGCCGTTCTTACCGTTGTTGCCGTTGTTGCCGTTGCCGGTGTTGCCGTTGCCATAGTTGCCGTTGCCGCTGCCATTGTTGTAGTTGCCGCTGCCGTGGTTGCCGTTGTTGCCGTTGTCGTTGTTGCCGTTGCCGCTGCCGTTGTTGCCGTTGTTGCCGTTGCAGCTGCCGTTGTTGCCGTTGCCGTTGCCGCTGTTGCCGCTGCGGTAGTTGCTGTTGCCATTGCCGTTGTCGTTTTTGCCGTTGCCGCTGTCGCCGCTGCTGTTGTTGCCGTTGCAGTTGCCGTTGTTGCCGTTGCCGCTGCCATTGTTGCCGTTGACGCTGCCGTTGTTACCGTTGTTGCCATTGTTGCCGTTCTTACCGTTGTTGCCGTTGCCGTTGCCGTTGTTGCCGTAGCTGTTGTTGCCGTTGCCGTAGTTGTCGTTGCCGCTCCCATTGTTGCCGTTGCCGCTGCCGTTGTTGGCGTTGCTACCGTTGTTGTCATTGTAGCCGTTGTTGTCATCGCCGTGGCTGTGGTTGCCGTTGATGCCGTTGCCGCTGTTGCCGCCGCCGCTACCGCTGCCGCTGTCGCCGCTGCCGTTGTTGCCGTTGCCGTTGTTGCCGTTGCCGCTGCCCTTGTTGCCGTTGTGACCGTTGTTGCCGTTGCCGACGTTGTTGCCGTTGTTGCCGCTGTCGCGGCTGCCGTTGTTGCCGTTGCTGCCGTTGCCGCTGCCGTTGTTGCCGTTGTTGCCGTTTCCGCTGCCGTTGTTGCCGTTGTTGCCGTTGCCGTTGCCGTTGTTGCCGTGGTTGCACTTGTTGCCGTTGTTGCCGTTGCTGTTGCCGCTGCCGTTGTTGCCGCTGCCACTGCCGTTGTACCCGTTGCCGTTGCTTCCGTTGTTACCGTTGTCGTTGCCACTGCCGTTGCCGCTGCCGCTTCCGTTGTTACGGTTGTTGCCGTTGCCGCTGCCGTTGTGTCCGTTGTTGCCGTTGCCGCTGCCGTTGTTGCCGCTGTCGTCGCTGCCTTTGTTGCCTTTGTTGTCGTTGCCGCTTACGTTGTTGCCGTTGCCGCTGCTGTAGTTTCCGTTGTTGCCGTTGCCGCTGCCGTTGTTGCCGCTGTCGTCGCTGCCTTTGTTGCCGTTGTTGTCGTTGCCGCTGCCGTTGTTGCCGTTGTTGCCGTTGCCGCTGCCGTTGTTGCCGCTGTCGCCGCTGCCGTTGTTGCCGTTGCCGCTGCCGTGATTGCCGTTGCCGCTGCCGTTGTTGCCGTTGCCGTTGCCGCTGTCGCCGCTGCCGTTGTTGCCGTTGCCATTTTTGCCGTTGACGCTGCCGTTGTTACCGTTGTTGCCATTGTTGCCGTTCTTACCGTTGTTGCCGTTGTTGCCGTTGCCGTTGTTGCCGTTGCCATAGCTGCCGTTGCCGCTGCCATTGTTGTAGTATCCGCTGCCGTGGTTGCCGTTGCAGTTGCCGTTGTTGCCGTTGTCGTTGTTGCCGTTGCCGCTGCCATTGTTGCCGTTGCCGCTGCCGTTGATGCCGTTGCCGCTGTTGCCATATTTGCCGTTGTTGTCGTTGCCGTTGATGCCGTTGCCGCTGTTGCCGCCGCCGCTGCCGCTGCCGCTGTAGCCGCTGCCGTTGTTGCCGTTGTTATCGTTGCCGCTGCCGTTGTTGCCGTTGCCGCAGCAGTTGTTGGCGTTGTTGCCGTTGCCTCTGCAGTTGTTGCCGTTGTTGCCGTTGCCGCTGCCGCTGCCGTTGTTGCCATTGCCGCTGCCGTTGTTGCCGCTGTCGCCGCTGCCGTTGTTGCCGTTGCCGCTGCAGTTGTTGCCGCTGTCGCCGCTGCCGTTGTTGCCGTTGTTGCCGTTGCCGCTGCCGCTGCCGTTGTTGCCGTTGTTGCCGTTGTTGCCGTTGCCGCTGGCGTTGTTGCCGCTGTCGCCGCTGCCGTTGTTGCCGTTGTTGCCGTTGCTGCTGCCGTTGTTGCCGTTGTTGCCGTTGCCGCTGCCGTTGTCGCCGTTGCCGTTGCCGCTGTTACCGCTGCGGTAGTTGCCGTTGCCATTGCCGTTGTCGTTTTTGCCGTTGCCGCTGTCGCCGCTGCCGTTTGTGCCGTTGCCGTTGCCGTTGTTGCCGTTGCCGCTGCCATTGTTGCCGTTGACGCTGCCGTTGTTACCGTTGTTGCCATTGTCACCGTTCTTACCGTTGTTGCCGTTGTTGCCGTTGCCGTAGTTGCCCTTGCCGCTGCTATTGTTGCCGTTACCGCTGCCGTTGTTGCCGTTGCTACCGTTGTTGCCATTGTTGCCGTTGTTACCATTGCCGTGGTTGCCGTTGCCGTTGATGCCGTTGCCGCTGTTGCCGCCAGCGCTGCCGCTGTCGCCGCTGCCGTTTTTGCCGTTGCCGTTGCCGTTGTTGCCGTTGCCGCTGCCCTTGTTGCCGTTGTGACCGTTGTTACTGTTGGCGACGTTGTTGCCGTTGTTGCCGATCTTGCCGTTGTTGCCGCCGCCGCTGTTGCCGTTGTTTCCGTTGCCGCTGCCGTTCTTGCCGTGGTTGCCGTTGTTGCCGTTGCTGTTGCCGCTGCCGTTGTTGCCGCCGCCACTACCGTTGTACCCGTTGCTCTTGCCTACGTTGTTACCGTTGCCGTTGCCGCTGCCGTTGTTGCTGCCGCTGCCGTTGTTGCCGCTGTCGCCGCTGCCGTTGTTGCCTTTGTTTCCGTTGCCGCTGCCGTTGTTGCCGTGTTGCCGTTGCCGCTGCCGTTTTTTCCGTTGTCGCTGCCGTTGCTGCCGTTGCCGTTGCCGCTGCAGCCGCTGCCGTTGCCGTTGTCGTTTTTGCCGTTGCCGCTGTCGTAGCTGCCGTTGTTGCCGTTGCCGTTGCCGTTGTTGCCGTTGCCGCTGCCGTTGTTGCCGTTGTTACCGTTGTTGCCATTGTTGCCGTTGTTGTCGTTGCCATGGTTGCCGTTGCCGTTGATGCCGTTGCCGCTGTTGCCGCCGGTGCCGCTGCCGCTGTCGCCGCTGCCGTTGTTGCCGTCTCCGCTTATGTTGTTGCCGTTGCCGCTGCCGTTGTTGCCGTTGTCGCCGTTGCCGCTGTTGCCGCTGCCGTTGTTACCGTTGTTGCCATTAATGCCGTTCTTACCGTTGTTGCCGTTGCCGTTGCTGCCGTTGCCGTAGTTGCCGTTGTTGCCGCCGCCGCTGTTGCCGTTGTTTCCGTTGCCGCTGCCGTTGTTGCCGTGGTTGCACTTGTTGCCGTTGTTGCCGTTGCTGTTGCCGCTGCCGTTGTTGCCGCTGCCACTGCCGTTGTACCCGTTGCCGTTGCTTCCGTTGTTATCGTTGTCGTTGCCACTGCCGTTGCCGCTGCCGCTTCCGTTGTTACGGTTGTTGCCGTTGCCGCTGCCGTTGTGTCCGTTGTTGCCGTTGCCGCTGCCGTTGTTGCCGTTGTTGCCGTTGTCGCTGCCGTTGTTGCCGTTGTTGCCGTTGCCACTGCCGTTGTTGCCGTTGCCGCTGCCGTTGTTGCCGCTGTCGCCGCTGCCGTTGTTGCCGTTGCCGCTGCCGTTGTTGCCGTTTTTGCCGTTGCCGCTGCCGTTGTTGCCGTTGTCACCGTTGTCACCGTTGTCACCGTTGCCGTTACCGCTGCCGTTGTTGCCGTTTTTGCCGTTGCCGCCGCCGTTGTTGCCGTTGTTGCCGTTGCCGTTCTTGCCGTTGTTGCCGTTGCCGCTGCCGTTGTTGCCGTGGTTACCGTTGTTACCGTTGCCGTTGCCGCTGCCGTTGCCGTTGTTGCCGCCGCTGCCGTTGTTGCCCTTGTTGCCGTTGTTGCCATTGTTGCCGTTGTTGCCTTTGTCGTCGTTGTTGCCGTTTATGCCGTTGACGTTGCCGCTGTTGCCGCCTTTGCCGCCGCCGCTGCCGCTGCCGTTGCCACTGTTGCCGCCGCTGCCGCTGCCGCTGTCACCGCTGCCGTTGTTTCCGTTGCCGTTATCTCCGTTGTTGCCGTTGTTGCCGTTGTTGTCGTTTTTGTCGTTGTTGCCGTTGTTGCCGCTGTATCCGTTGTTGCCGTTGCCGTTGCCCCAGTTGCCGCAGTCGCTGTCGCCGCTGCCGCTGCCGTTGTTGCCGTTGTTGCCTTTGTTGTCGTTGCCGCTTACGTTGTTGCCGTTGCCGCTGCTGTAGTTTCCGTTGTTGCCGTTGCCGCTGCCGTTGTTGCCGCTGTCGTCGCTGCCTTTGTTGCCGTTGTTGTCGTTGCCGCTGCCGTTGTTGCCGTTGTTGCCGTTGCCGCTGCCGTTGTTGCCGCTGTCGTCGCTGCCTTTGTTGCCGTTGTTGTCGTTGCCGCTGCCGTTGTTGCCGTTGTTGCCGTTGTTGCCGTTGCCGCTGCCGTTGTTGCCGCTGTCGCCGCTGCCGTTGTTGCCGTTGCCGCTGCCGTGATTGCCGTTGCCGTTGCCGTTGCCGCTGTAGCCGCTGCCGTTGTTGCCGTTGCCGCTGCCATTTTTACCGTTGACGCTGCCGTTGTTACCGTTGTTGCCATTGTTGCCGTTCTTACCGTTGTTGCCGTTGTTGCCGTTGCCGTTGTTGCCGTTGCCATAGTTGCCGTTGCCGCTGCCATTGTTGTAGTTGCCGCTGCCGTGGTTGCCGTTGCAGTTGCCGTTGTTGCCGTTGTCGTTGTTGCCGTTGCCGCTGCCGTTGTTGCTGTTGTTACCGTTGTTGCCATATTTGCCGTTGTTGTCGTTGCCGTTGATGCCGTTGCCGCTGTTGCCGCCGCCGCTGCCGCTGTCGCTGTCGCCGCTGCCGTTGTTGCCGTTGTTGCCGTTGCCGCTGCCGTTGTTGCCGTTGCAGTTCTTGGCGTTGTTGCCGTTGCCTCTGCAGTTGTTGCCGTTGTTGCCGTTGCCGCTGCCGTTGTTGCCGCTGTCGCCGCTGCCGTTGTTGCCGTTGCCGCTGCAGTTGTTGCCGCTGTCGCCGCTGCCGTTGTTGCCGTTGTTGCCGTTGCCGCTGCCGCTGCCGTTGTTGCCGTTGTTGCCGTTGTTGCCGTTGCCGCTGGCGTTGTTGCCGCTGTCGCAGCTGCCGTTGTTGCCGTTGCTGCTGCCGTTGTTGCCGTTGTTGCCGTTGCCGCTGCCGTTGTTGCCGTTGCCGTTGCCGCTGTTGCCGCTGCGGTAGTTGCCGTTGCCATTGCCGTTGTCGTTTTTGCCGTTGCCGCTGTCGCCGCTGCCGTTGTTGCCGTTGCCGTTGCCGTTGCCGTTGTTGCCGTTGCCGCTGCCATTGTTGCCGTTGACGCTGCCGTTGTTACCGTTGTTGCCATTGTCACCGTTCTTACCGTTGTTGCCGTTACCGCTGCGGTTTTTGCCGTTGCTACCGTTGTTGCCATTGTTGCCGTTGTTGTCATTGCCGTGGTTGCCGTTGCCGTTGATGCCGTTGCCGCTGTTGCCGCCACCGCTGCCGCTGTCGCCGCTGCCGTTTTTGCCGTTGCCGTTGTTGCCGTTGCCGCTGCCCTTGTTGCCGTTGTGACCGTTGTTACTGTTGGCGCCGTTGTTGCCGTTGTTGCCGATCTTGCCGTTGTTGCCGCCGCCGCTGTTGCCGTTGTTTCCGTTGCCACTGCCGTTCTTGCCCTGGTTGCCGTTGTTGCCGTTGCTGTTGCCGCTGCCGTTGTTGCCGCCGCCACTGCCGTTGTACCCGTTGGTCTTGCCTACATTGTTACCGTTGCCGTTGCCGTTGCCGCTGCCGTTGTTGCTGCCGCTGCCGTTGTTGCCGCTGTCGCCGCTGCCGTTGTTGCCTTTGTTGCCGTTGCCGCTGCCGTTGTCGCCGTGTTGCCGTTGCCGCTGCCGTTTTTGCCGTTGTCGCTGCCGTTGCTGCCGTTGCCGTTGCCGCTGTGGCCGCTGCCGTTGCCGTTGTCGTTTTTGCCGTTGCCGCTGTCGCCGCTGCCGTTGTTGCCGTTGTTGCCATTGTTGCCGTTGTTGTCGTTGCCGTGGTTGAATTTGCCGTTGATGCCGTTGCCGCTGTGCCGCCGCCGGTGCCGCTGCCGCTGTCGCCGCTGCCGTTGTTGCCGTTGTTGCCGTCTCCGCTTACGTTGTTGCCGTTGCCGCTGCCGTTGTTGCCGTTGTCGCCGTTGCCGCTGTTGCCGCTGCCGTTGTTGCTGTTGCCGTTGCCCTTGTTGCCGTTGTTGCCGTTGTTGCCATTGTTGCTTTGTTGTCGTTGCCGCTGCCGTTGTTGCTGTTGCCGCTGCCGTTGTTGCCGCTGTCGCCACTGACCTTGTTGCCGTTGGCGCTGCCGTTCTTGCCGCTCTCGCCGCTGCCGTTGTTGCCATTGCCGCTGCCGTTTTTGCCGTTGCTGCTGCCGTTGTTGCCGTTGCCGCTGCCGTTGTTGCCGTTGCCGTTGTCGTTTTTGCCGTTGCCGCTGTCTCTGCTGCCGTTGTTGCCGTTGCCGTTGCCGTTGCCGTTGTTGCCGTTGCCGCTTCCATTGTTGCTGTTGACGCTGCCGTTGTTACCGTTGTTGCCATTGTTGCCGTTCTTACCGCTGTTGCCGTTGCCGTTGCTGCCGTTGCCACTGTCATTGTTGCCGTTGCCGCTGCCGTTGTTGCCGTTGTTACCGTTGTTGCCATTGTTGCCGTTGTTGTCGTTGCCGTGGTTGCCGTTGCCGGTGATGCCGTTGCCGCTGTTGCCGCCGCCGGTGCCGCTGCCGCTGTCGCCGCTGTCGTTGTATCCGTTGTTGCCGTCTCCGCTTACGTTGTTGCCGTTGCCGCTGCCGTTGTTGCCGTTGTCGCCGTTGCCGCTGTAGCCGCTGCCGTTGTTGCCGTTGCCGTTGCCCTTGTTGCCGTTGTTGCCGTTGTGACCGTTGTTGCCGTTGGCGCCGTTGTTGCCGTTGTTGCCGTTGCCGTTGCGGTTGTTGCCGCCAGCGCTGTTGCCGTTGTTTCCGTTGCCGCTGCCGTTGTTGCCGTGGTTACCGTTATTGCCGTTGTTGCCGTTGTTGCCGTTGACACCGTTGCCGTTGCCGCTGCCGTTGTTGCCGTTGTTGCCGTTGCCGCCGCCGCTGTTGGCGCTGCCGTTGTTGCCGTTGCCGCTGCCGTTGTTGACGAGGTTGCCGTTGTTGCCGTTGTTGCCGTTGCCGCTGCCGTTGTTGCCGCCGACACTGCCGTTGTACCCGTTGCCGTTGCCTCCGTTGTTACCGTTGCCGTTGCCGCTGCCGTTGGCGTTGCCGCTGCCGTTGCGTTGTTGCAGCCGCTGCCGTTGTTGCCGCTGTTGCCCCCTTTGCCGTACCCGTTGCCGCTGCCGTTGCCGCTGTTTCCGCCGCCGCTGCCGTTGTTGCCGTTGCCTCTGCCGTTGTTGCCGTTGTTGCCGTTGTTGCCGTTGCCGCTGTTGCCGCTGCCGTTGTTGCCGTTGCCGTTGTTGCTGTTGCCGTTGCCGTTTTTGGCGTTGCCGCTGTCGCCGCTGCCGTTGTTGCTGTTGCCGCTGTCGCCGCTGCCGTTGTTGCCGTTGCCGTTGTCGTTGTTGCCGTTGCCTTTGCCATTGTTGCCGTTGACACTGCCGTTGTTGCCGTTGTTGCCGTTGTTGCCATTGTTGCCGTTCTTACCGTTGTTGCCGATGCCGTTGATTCCGTTGCCGTGGTTGCCGTTGCCGTTGTTGCCGTTGCCGGTGCCGTTGTTGCTGTTGCCGCTACCGTTGTTGCCGTTGTTACCGTTGTTGCCATTGTTGCCCTTGCCGTGGTTGCCGTTGCCGTTGATGCCGTTGCCTCTGTTGCCGCCGCCGCTGCCGCTGCCGTTGTTGCCGTTGTTGCCGTTGCCGGTGCCGTTGTTGCCGTTGCCGCTGCCGTTGCCGCTGCCGTTGTTGTTGCCGCTGCCGCTGTTGCCGCTGCCGTTGTTGCCGTTGTTGCGGTTTCCGCTGTCGCCGCTGCCGTTGTTGCCGTTGCCGTTGCCGTCGTTGCCGTTGCCGCTGCCCTTGTTGCCGTGGTTGCCGTTGTTGCCGTTGTGACCGTTGTTGCCGATGGCGCCGTTGTTGCCGCTGTTGCCGATGTTGCCGTTGTTGCCGTTGCCGTATCCGTTGCCGTTGCTGTTGTTACCGTTATTGCCGTTGCCGCTGCCGTTGTTGCCGTTGCCGCTGCCGTTGTTGCCGTTGTTGCCGTTGCCGCTGCCGTTGTTGCCGTTGCTGCTGCCGTTGTTGCCGTTGCCGTTGCCGCTGTTGCCGCTGCCGTTGTTGCCGTTGCCGTTGTCGCCGCTGCCGTTGTTGCCGTTGCCGTGGTTGCCGTTGCCGCTGTCATTGTTGCCGTTGACGCTGCCGTTGTTACCGTTGTTACCATTGTTGCCGTTCTTACCGTTTTGCCGTTGCCGTTGTTGCCGTTGCTGCCGTTGCCGTAGTTGCCGTTGCAGCTGCCATTGTTGCCGTTGCCGCTGCCGTTGTTGCCGTTGCTACCGTTGTTGCCATTGTTGCCGTTGTTGTCATTGCCGTGGTTGCCGTTGCCGTTGATGCCGTTGCCGCTGTTACCGCCAACGCTGCTCCTGCCGCAGTCGCCGCTGCCGTTGTTGCCGTTGCCGTTGCCGTTGTTGCCGTTGCCGCTGCCCTTGTTGCCGTTGCCTCTGCCGTTGTTGCCGTTGTTGCCCTTGCCGCTGTTTCCGCTACCGTTGTTGACGTTGCCGTTTTTGCCGTTGCCGCTGTCGCCGCTGCCGTTGTTGCCGTTGCCGCTGTCGCCGCTGCCATTGTTGCCGTTGCCGTTGTTGCCGTTGCCATTGTTGCCGTTGACGCTGCCGTTGTTGCCGTTTTTGCCATTGTTGCTGTTCTTACCGTTGTTGCCGTTGCCGTTGCCGTTGTTGCCATTGCCGCTGTCGCCGCTGCCGTTGTTGCGGTTGCCGTTGCCGTTGTTGCCGTTGCCGCTGCCCTTGTTGCCGTTGTTGCCGTTGTGACCGTTGTTGCCGTTGTTGCCGATGTTGCCGTTGTTGCCGTTGCCGTTGTCGTTGTTGCCGCCGCCGCTATTGCCGTTTTTCCGTTGCCGCTGCCGTTGTTTCCGTGGTTGCCGTTGTTGCCGTTGTTGCCGATGCCGCTGCCGTTGATGCCGCCGCCACTGCCGTTGTACCCATTGCCTTTGCCTCCGATGTTACCGTTGCCGTTGCCGCTGCCGTTGCCGTTGCCGCTGCCGTTGTTGCCGCCGCTGCCGTTGTTGCCGTTGTTGGCTTTGTTGTCGTTGTTGCCGTTGACGTTGCCGCTGTTGCCGCTACTGCCGCCGCCGCTGCCGTTGCCGTTGATGCCGCTGTTGCCGCCGCCGCTTCCGCTGCCTCTGTCGCCGCTGCCGTTGTTGCCGTTGCCGTTGTTCCCGTTGTTGTCGTTGTTACCGTTGTTGCCGTTGATGCCGTTGTTGCCGTCGCAGCTGTTGCCGCTGTTGCCGCTGCCGCTGTCGCCGCTGCCGCTGAGGTTGTTGACGTTGTTGCCATTGTTGCCGTTGTTGCCGTTGTTGCCGTTGTATCCGTTGTTTCCGTTGTTACCGTTCACGTTGCCGCTGTTGCCACCGCCGCTGTCGCCGCTGCCGTTGTTGCCGCTGCCGTTGTTGCCGTTGCCGCTATTGCCGTTGCCGCTGCCGTTGTTGTCGTTGCCATGGTTGCCGTTGCCGTTGATGCCGTTGCCGCTGTTGCCGCCGGTGCCGCTGCCGCTGTCGCCGCTGCCGTTGTTGCCGTCTCCGCTTATGTTGTTGCCGTTGCCGCTGCCGTTGTTGCCGTTGTCGCCGTTGCCGCTGTTGCCGCTGCCGTTGTTACCGTTGTTGCCATTAATGCCGTTCTTACCGTTGTTGCCGTTGCCGCTGCTGCCGTTGCCGTAGTTGCCGTTGTTGCCGCCGCCGCTGTTGCCGTTGTTTCCGTTGCCGCTGCCGTTGTTGCCGTGGTTGCACTTGTTGCCGTTGTTGCCGTTGCTGTTGCCGCTGCCGTTGTTGCCGCTGCCACTGCCGTTGTACCCGTTGCCGTTGCTTCCGTTGTTATCGTTGTCGTTGCCACTGCCGTTGCCGCTGCCGCTTCCGTTGTTACGGTTGTTGCCGTTGCCGCTGCCGTTGTGTCCGTTGTTGCCGTTGCCGCTGCCGTTGTTGCCGTTGTTGCCGTTGTCGCTGCCGTTGTTGCCGTTGTTGCCGTTGCCACTGCCGTTGTTGCCGTTGCCGCTGCCGTTGTTGCCGCTGTCGCCGCTGCCGTTGTTGCCGTTGCCGCTGCCGTTGTTGCCGTTTTTGCCGTTGCCGCTGCCGTTGTTGCCGTTGTCACCGTTGTCACCGTTGCCGTTACCGCTGCCGTTGTTGCCGTTTTTGCCGTTGCCGCCGCCGTTGTTGCCGTTGTTGCCGTTGCCGTTCTTGCCGTTGTTGCCGTTGCCGCTGCCGTTGTTGCCGTGGTTACCGTTGTTACCGTTGCCGTTGCCGCTGCCGTTGCCGTTGTTGCCGCCGCTGCCGTTGTTGCCCTTGTTGCCGTTGTTGCCATTGTTGCCGTTGTTGCCTTTGTCGTCGTTGTTGCCGTTTATGCCGTTGACGTTGCCGCTGTTGCCGCCTTTGCCGCCGCCGCTGCCGCTGCCGTTGCCACTGTTGCCGCCGCTGCCGCTGCCGCTGTCACCGCTGCCGTTGTTTCCGTTGCCGTTATCTCCGTTGTTGCCGTTGTTGCCGTTGTTGTCGTTTTTGTCGTTGTTGCCGTTGTTGCCGCTGTATCCGTTGTTGCCGTTGCCGTTGCCCCAGTTGCCGCAGTCGCTGTCGCCGCTGCCGCTGCCGTTGTTGCCGTTGTTGCCTTTGTTGTCGTTGCCGCTTACGTTGTTGCCGTTGCCGCTGCTGTAGTTTCCGTTGTTGCCGTTGCCGCTGCCGTTGTTGCCGCTGTCGTCGCTGCCTTTGTTGCCGTTGTTGTCGTTGCCGCTGCCGTTGTTGCCGTTGTTGCCGTTGCCGCTGCCGTTGTTGCCGTTGCCGTTGCCCCAGTTGCCGCATTCGCTGTCGCCGCTGCCGCTGCCGTTGTTGCCGTTGTTGCCTTTGTTGTCGTTGCCGCTTACGTTGTTGCCGTTGCCGCTGCTGTAGTTTCCGTTGTTGCCGTTGCCGCTGCCGTTGTTGCCGCTGTCGTCGCTGCCTTTGTTGCCGTTGTTGTCGTTGCCGCTGCCGTTGTTGCCGTTGTTGCCGTTGCCGCTGCCGTTGTTGCCGCTGTCGTCGCTGCCTTTGTTGCCGTTGTTGTCGTTGCCGCTGCCGTTGTTGCCGTTGTTGCCGTTGCCGCTGCCGTTGTTGCCGCTGTCGCCGCTGCCGTTGTTGCCGTTGCCGCTGCCGTGATTGCCGTTGCCGTTGCCGTTGCCGCTGTAGCCGCTGCCGTTGTTGCCGTTGCCGCTGCCATTTTTACCGTTGACGCTGCCGTTGTTACCGTTGTTGCCATTGTTGCCGTTCTTACCGTTGCTGCCGTTGTTGCCGTTGCCGTTGTTGCCGTTGCCATAGTTGCCGTTGCCGCTGCCATTGTTGTAGTTGCCGCTGCCGTGGTTGCCGTTGCAGTTGCCGTTGTTGCCGTTGTCGTTGTTGCCGTTGCCGCTGCCGTTGTTGCTGTTGTTACCGTTGTTGCCATATTTGCCGTTGTTGTCGTTGCCGTTGATGCCGTTGCCGCTGTTGCCGCCGCCGCTGCCGCTGCCGCTGTCGCCGCTGCCGTTGTTGCCGTTGTTGCCGTTGCCGCTGCCGTTGTTGCCGTTGCAGTTCTTGGCGTTGTTGCCGTTGCCTCTGCAGTTGTTGCCGTTGTTGCCGTTGCCGCTGCCGTTGTTGCCGCTGTCGCCGCTGCCGTTGTTGCCGTTGCCGCTGCAGTTGTTGCCGCTGTCGCCGCTGCCGTTGTTGCCGTTGTTGCCGTTGCCGCTGCCGCTGCCGTTGTTGCCGTTGTTGCCGTTGTTGCCGTTGCCGCTGGCGTTGTTGCCGCTGTCGCAGCTGCCGTTGTTGCCGTTGCTGCTGCCGTTGTTGCCGTTGTTGCCGTTGCCGCTGCCGTTGTTGCCGTTGCCGTTGCCGCTGTTGCCGCTGCGGTAGTTGCCGTTGCCATTGCCGTTGTCGTTTTTGCCGTTGCCGCTGTCGCCGCTGCCGTTGTTGCCGTTGCCGTTGCCGTTGCCGTTGTTGCCGTTGCCGCTGCCATTGTTGCCGTTGACGCTGCCGTTGTTACCGTTGTTGCCATTGTCACCGTTCTTACCGTTGTTGCCGTTACCGCTGCGGTTTTTGCCGTTGCTACCGTTGTTGCCATTGTTGCCGTTGTTGTCATTGCCGTGGTTGCCGTTGCCGTTGATGCCGTTGCCGCTGTTGCCGCCACCGCTGCCGCTGTCGCCGCTGCCGTTTTTGCCGTTGCCGTTGTTGCCGTTGCCGCTGCCCTTGTTGCCGTTGTGACCGTTGTTACTGTTGGCGCCGTTGTTGCCGTTGTTGCCGATCTTGCCGTTGTTGCCGCCGCCGCTGTTGCCGTTGTTTCCGTTGCCACTGCCGTTCTTGCCCTGGTTGCCGTTGTTGCCGTTGCTGTTGCCGCTGCCGTTGTTGCCGCCGCCACTGCCGTTGTACCCGTTGGTCTTGCCTACATTGTTACCGTTGCCGTTGCCGTTGCCGCTGCCGTTGTTGCTGCCGCTGCCGTTGTTGCCGCTGTCGCCGCTGCCGTTGTTGCCTTTGTTGCCGTTGCCGCTGCCGTTGTCCCCGTGTTGCCGTTGCCGCTGCCGTTTTTGCCGTTGTCGCTGCCGTTGCTGCCGTTGCCGTTGCCGCTGTGGCCGCTGCCGTTGCCGTTGTCGTTTTTGCCGTTGCCGCTGTCGCCGCTGCCGTTGTTGCCGTTGTTGCCATTGTTGCCGTTGTTGTCGTTGCCGTGGTTGAATTTGCCGTTGATGCCGTTGCCGCTGTGCCGCCGCCGGTGCCGCTGCCGCTGTCGCCGCTGCCGTTGTTGCCGTTGTTGCCGTCTCCGCTTACGTTGTTGCCGTTGCCGCTGCCGTTGTTGCCGTTGTCGCCGTTGCCGCTGTTGCCGCTGCCGTTGTTGCTGTTGCCGTTGCCCTTGTTGCCGTTGTTGCCGTTGTTGCCATTGTTGCTTTGTTGTCGTTGCCGCTGCCGTTGTTGCTGTTGCCGCTGCCGTTGTTGCCGCTGTCGCCACTGACCTTGTTGCCGTTGGCGCTGCCGTTCTTGCCGCTCTCGCCGCTGCCGTTGTTACCGTTGTTGCCGTTGCCGCTGCCGTTTTTGCCGTTGCCGCTGCCGTTGTTGCCGTTGCCGCTGCCGTTGTTGCCGTTGCCGTTGTCGTTTTTGCCGTTGCCGCTGTCTCTGCTGCCGTTGTTGCCGTTGCCGTTGCCGTTGCCGTTGTTGCCGTTGCCGCTTCCATTGTTGCTGTTGACGCTGCCGTTGTTACCGTTGTTGCCATTGTTGCCGTTCTTACCGCTGTTGCCGTTGCCGTTGCTGCCGTTGCCACTGTCATTGTTGCCGTTGCCGCTGCCGTTGTTGCCGTTGTTACCGTTGTTGCCATTGTTGCCGTTGTTGTCGTTGCCGTGGTTGCCGTTGCCGGTGATGCCGTTGCCGCTGTTGCCGCCGCCGGTGCCGCTGCCGCTGTCGCCGCTGTCGTTGTATCCGTTGTTGCCGTCTCCGCTTACGTTGTTGCTGTTGCCGCTGCCGTTGTTGCCGTTGTCGCCGTTGCCGCTGTAGCCGCTGCCGTTGTTGCCGTTGCCGTTGCCCTTGTTGCCGTTGTTGCCGTTGTGACCGTTGTTGCCGTTGGCGCCGTTGTTGCCGTTGTTGCCGTTGCCGTTGCGGTTGTTGCCGCCAGCGCTGTTGCCGTTGTTTCCGTTGCCGCTGCCGTTGTTGCCGTGGTTACCGTTATTGCCGTTGTTGCCGTTGTTGCCGTTGACACCGTTGCCGTTGCCGCTGCCGTTGTTGCCGTTGTTGCCGTTGCCGCCGCCGCTGTTGGCGCTGCCGTTGTTGCCGTTGCCGCTGCCGTTGTTGACGAGGTTGCCGTTGTTGCCGTTGTTGCCGTTGCCGCTGCCGTTGTTGCCGCCGACACTGCCGTTGTACCCGTTGCCGTTGCCTCCGTTGTTACCGTTGCCGTTGCCGCTGCCGTTGGCGTTGCCGCTGCCGTTGCGTTGTTGCAGCCGCTGCCGTTGTTGCCGCTGTTGCCCCCTTTGCCGTACCCGTTGCCGCTGCCGTTGCCGCTGTTTCCGCCGCCGCTGCCGTTGTTGCCGTTGCCTCTGCCGTTGTTGCCGTTGTTGCCGTTGTTGCCGTTGCCGCTGTTGCCGCTGCCGTTGTTGCCGTTGCCGTTGTTGCTGTTGCCGTTGCCGTTTTTGGCGTTGCCGCTGTCGCCGCTGCCGTTGTTGCTGTTGCCGCTGTCGCCGCTGCCGTTGTTGCCGTTGCCGTTGTCGTTGTTGCCGTTGCCTTTGCCATTGTTGCCGTTGACACTGCCGTTGTTGCCGTTGTTGCCGTTGTTGCCATTGTTGCCGTTCTTACCGTTGTTGCCGATGCCGTTGATTCCGTTGCCGTGGTTGCCGTTGCCGTTGTTGCCGTTGCCGGTGCCGTTGTTGCTGTTGCCGCTACCGTTGTTGCCGTTGTTACCGTTGTTGCCATTGTTGCCCTTGCCGTGGTTGCCGTTGCCGTTGATGCCGTTGCCTCTGTTGCCGCCGCCGCTGCCGCTGCCGTTGTTGCCGTTGTTGCCGTTGCCGGTGCCGTTGTTGCCGTTGCCGCTGCCGTTGCCGCTGCCGTTGTTGTTGCCGCTGCCGCTGTTGCCGCTGCCGTTGTTGCCGTTGCCGTTGTTGCGGTTTCCGCTGTCGCCGCTGCCGTTGTTGCCGTTGCCGTTGCCGTCGTTGCCGTTGCCGCTGCCCTTGTTGCCGTAGTTGCCGTTGTTGCCGTTGTGACCGTTGTTGCCGATGGCGCCGTTGTTGCCGCTGTTGCCGATGTTGCCGTTGTTGCCGTTGCCGTATCCGTTGCCGTTGCTGTTGTTACCGTTATTGCCGTTGCCGCTGCCGTTGTTGCCGTTGCCGCTGCCGTTGTTGCCGTTGTTGCCGTTGCCGCTGCCGTTGTTGCCGTTGCTGCTGCCGTTGTTGCCGTTGCCGTTGCAGCTGTTGCCGCTGCCGTTGTTGCCGTTGCCGTTGTCGCCGCTGCCGTTGTTGCCGTTGCCGTGGTTGCCGTTGCCGCTGTCATTGTTGCCGTTGACGCTGCCGTTGTTACCGTTGTTACCATTGTTGCCGTTCTTACCGTTTTGCCGTTGCCGTTGTTGCCGTTGCTGCCGTTGCCGTAGTTGCCGTTGCAGCTGCCATTGTTGCCGTTGCCGCTGCCGTTGTTGCCGTTGCTACCGTTGTTGCCATTGTTGCCGTTGTTGTCATTGCCGTGGTTGCCGTTGCCGTTGATGCCGTTGCCGCTGTTACCGCCAACGCTGCTCCTGCCGCAGTCGCCGCTGCCGTTGTTGCCGTTGCCGTTGCCGTTGTTGCCGTTGCCGCTGCCCTTGTTGCCGTTGCCTCTGCCGTTGTTGCCGTTGTTGCCCTTGCCGCTGTTTCCGCTACCGTTGTTGACGTTGCCGTTTTTGCCGTTGCCGCTGTCGCCGCTGCCGTTGTTGCCGTTGCCGCTGTCGCCGCTGCCGTTGTTGCCGTTGCCGTTGTTGCCGTTGCCATTGTTGCCGTTGACGCTGCCGTTGTTGCCGTTTTTGCCATTGTTGCTGTTCTTACCGTTGTTGCCGTTGCCGTTGCCGTTGTTGCCATTGCCGCTGTCGCCGCTGCCGTTGTTGCGGTTGCCGTTGCCGTTGTTGCCGTTGCCGCTGCCCTTGTTGCCGTTGTTGCCGTTGTGACCGTTGTTGCCGTTGTTGCCGATGTTGCCGTTGTTGCCGTTGCCGTTGTCGTTGTTGCCGCCGCCGCTATTGCCGTTTTTCCGTTGCCGCTGCCGTTGTTTCCGTGGTTGCCGTTGTTGCCGTTGTTGCCGATGCCGCTGCCGTTGATGCCGCCGCCACTGCCGTTGTACCCATTGCCTTTGCCTCCGATGTTACCGTTGCCGTTGCCGCTGCCGTTGCCGTTGCCGCTGCCGTTGTTGCCGCCGCTGCCGTTGTTGCCGTTGTTGGCTTTGTTGTCGTTGTTGCCGTTGACGTTGCCGCTGTTGCCGCTACTGCCGCCGCCGCTGCCGTTGCCGTTGATGCCGCTGTTGCCGCCGCCGCTTCCGCTGCCTCTGTCGCCGCTGCCGTTGTTGCCGTTGCCGTTGTTCCCGTTGTTGTCGTTGTTACCGTTGTTGCCGTTGATGCCGTTGTTGCCGTCGCAGCTGTTGCCGCTGTTGCCGCTGCCGCTGTCGCCGCTGCCGCTGAGGTTGTTGACGTTGTTGCCATTGTTGCCGTTGTTGCCGTTGTTGCCGTTGTATCCGTTGTTTCCGTTGTTGCCGTTCACGTTGCCGCTGTTGCCACCGCCGCTGTCGCCGCTGCCGTTGTTGCCGCTGCCGTTGTTGCCGTTGCCGCTATTGCCGTTGCCGCTGCCGTTGTTGCCGTTTTTGCCGTTGGCGCCGTTGTTGCCGTTGCCGTTGTTGCAGTTGCGGCTGCCGTTGTTGCCGTTGCCGCTGCCGTTGTTGCAGTTGTTGCCGTTGCCGCTGCCGTTGTTGCCTTTGCCGCTGCCGTTGTTGCCGTTGCCGTTCCCGTTCCCGCTGTTGCCGCTGCCGTTGTTGCCGTGCCATTGCCGTTGTCATTTTTGCCGTTGCCGCTGTCGCCGCTGCCGTTGTTGCCGTTGCCGTTGCGTTGTTGCCCATGCCGCTGCCATTGATGCCGTCGACGCTGCCGTTGTTGCCTTTGTTGCCGTTCTTACCGTTGTTGCCGTTGCGTTGTGCCGTTGCCGTAGTTGCCGTTGACGCTGCCATTGTTGCCCTTGTCGCTGCCGTTGTTGCCGTTGTTGCCAATCTTGCGGTTGTTGTCATTGCCGTGGTTGCCGTTGCCGTTGATGCCGTTGCCGCTGTTGCCGCCGCCGCTTCCGCTCCCGCTTTCGCCGCTGCCGTTGTTGCCGTTTCCGTTGCCGTTGTTGCCGTTGCCGCTGCCCTTGTTGACGTTGTGACCGTTGTTGCCGTTTCCGCCGTTGTTGCCGCTGTTGCCGTTGCCGTTGATACCGTTGCCGCTGTTGCCGCCGCCGCTGCCGCTGCCGCTGTCGCCGCTGCCGTTGTTCCCGTTGCCGTTGCCGCTGTTGCCGCTGCCGTTGTTGCCGTTGCGGTTGCCGTTGTTGCCGTTGCCGCTGCCATTGTTGCCGTTGTTACCGTTGTTGCCGTTGTTGCCGTTGCCGTAGTTGCCGTTGCCGCTGCCCCTGATTCCGTTGTGACCGTTGTTGCCGTTGGTGCCGTTGTTGCCGTTGTTGCCGATGTTGCCGTTGTTGCAGTTAACGTTGCCGTTGTTGCCGCCGCCGCTGTTGCCGTTGTTTCCGTTGCCGCTGCCGTTGCTGCCGTGGTTGCCGTTGTTGCCATTGTTGCGGTTGTTGCGGTTGCTGCCGTTGTATCCGTTGTTGCCGTTGACGTTGCCGCTGTTGCCGCCGCCACTGGCGCCGCCGCTGCCGCTGCCGCTGTCGCTGCCGCTGTCGCCGCTGCAGTTTTTGCCGTTGCCGTTGCCGTTATTGCCGTTGCCGCTGCCGTGTTTGCCGTTGTTGCCGTTGCCGCTACCGTTGTTGCCGTTGCCGCTGCCGTTGTTGCCGTTGTTGCCGCTGCCATTGTTGCCGTTGACGCTGCCGTTGTTACCGTTGTTGCCATTGTTGCCGTTCTTACCGTTGCAGTTACCGTTGTTGCCGTTGCCATAGTTGCCGTTGCCGCTGCCATTGTTGCCGTTGCCGCTGATGTTGTTGCCGCTGTCGCCGCTGCCGTTGTTGCCGTTGTTGGCGTTGCCGTTGTCGTTTTTCCCTTGCCGCTGTCGCCGCTGCCGTTGTTGCCGTTGCCGTTGTTGCCGTTGCCGCTGCCATTGTTGCCGTTGACGCTGCCGTTGTTACCGTTGTTGCCGTTCTTAACGTTGTTGCCGTTGCCGTAGTTGCCGTTGACGCTGCCATTGTTGCCGTTGCCGCTGCCGTTGTTGCCGTAGTTGCCGTTGCCGCTGCCGTGGTTGCCCTTGCCGCTGCCGTTGTTGCCGCTTTCGCCGCTGCCGTTGTTGCCGTTATTGCCGTTTTTAACGTTGCCGCTCTCGTTCTTGCCGCTGTCGCCGCTGCCGTTGCTGCCGTTGCCGTTGCCATTGTTGCCGTTGCCGTTCTTGCCGTTGGGCCCGTTGTTGCCGTTGGCGCCGTTGTTGCCGTTTTTACCGTTGTTGCCGTTGTTGCCGTTCTTACCGTTGTTACCGTTGCCGTAGTTGCCGGTGCCGCTGCCATCGTTGCTGTTGCCGCTGCCGTTGTTGCCGTTGTTGCCGTTGCCGCTGCCATTGTTGCCGTTGACGCTGCCGTGTTTACAGTTGTTGCAATTGTTGCCGTTCTTACCGTTGTTGCCGTTGCCGTTGTTGCCGTTGCCGTAGTTGCCGGTGCCCCTGTCATCGTTGCCGTTGCCGCTGCCGTTGTTGCCGTTGTTGCCGTTGCCGCTGCCGTTGTTGCCGTTGCCGTTGTTGCCGTTGTTGCCGTTGCCACTGCCGTTGTTGCCGTTGCTGCTGCCCTTGTTGCCGTTGTTGCCGTTACCGCTGCCGTTGTTGCCGTTGTTACCGTTGTTGCCATTGTTGCCGTTGCCGTGGTTGCCGTTGCCGTTGTTGCCGTTGCCGCTGTCGCTGCTGCCGCTGTTGCCGTTGCCGTAGTTGCCGTTGCCGCTGCCATTGTTGCCGTTGCCGCTGCCGTTGTTTTCGTTGCCGCTGCTGTTGTAGTCGATGTTGCCGTTGCCGCTGCCATTGTTGCCGTTGCCGCTGCCGTTTTTGCCGTTGTTGCTGTTGCCGCTGTTGCCGCTGCCGTTGTTGCCGTTGCCGTTGCCGTTGTTGCCGTGCCGCTGTCGCCGCTGCCGTTGTTGCCGTTTTTGCCGTTGCCGCTGCCCTTGTTGCCGTTGTTGCCGTTGTGACCATTGTTGCCGTTGGCGCCGTTGTGGCCGTTGTTACCGTTGTTGCCGTTATTGCCGTTCTTACTGTTGTTGCCGTTGCCGTTGCCGTTGTTGCCGTTGCCGTGGTTGCCGTTGCCGCTGCCATTGTTGCCGTTGCCGCTGCCGTTGTTGCCGTTGTTGCTGTTGCCGCTGCCGTTGTTGCTGTTGCCGTTGCCGTTGTTGCCGTTGCCGCTGTCGCCGCTGCCGTTGTTGCCGTTGCCGTTGCCGTTGTTGCCGTTGCCGCTGCCCTTGTTGCCGTTGTTGCCGTTGTGACCATTGTTGCCGTTGGCACCATTGTTGCCGTTGTTACCGTTGTTGCCGTTGTTGCCGTTGTTACCGTTTTTGCCGTTGTTGCCGTTCTTACTGTTGTTGCCGTTGCCGTTGCCGTTGATGCCGTTGCCGCTGTTGCCGCCGCCGCTATCTCTGCCGCTGTCGCCGCTGCGGTTGTTGCCGTTGTTGCCGTTGCCGCTTCCGTTGTTGCCGTTGTTGCCGTTGCCGCTGGTGTAGTAGCCGTTGTTGCCGTGGCCGCTGCAGTTGTTGCCGTTGCCGCTGCCGTTGTTGCCGTTGTTGCCGTTGCCGCTGCCGTTGTTGCCGTTGTTGCCGTTGCCGCTGCCGTTGTTGCCGTTGTTGTCGTTGGCGCCTTCGTTGTTGCCGCTTCTGCCGCCGCCGTTGTTGCCGTTGTTGCCGTTGCCGCTGCCGCTGTTGCCGTTGTTGCCGTTGTTGCCGTTGCCGCTACCGTTGTTGCCGTTGTTGCCGTTGCCGCTGCCGTTGTTGCCGTTGTTGCCGTGGCCGCTGCCGTTGTTGCCGTTGCCGCTGCCGTTGTTGCCGTTGCCGCTGCCGTTGTTGCCGTTGTTGCCGTTGCCGCTGCCGCTGCCGTTGTTGCCGTTGTTGCCGTTGCCGCTGTTGCCGCCGCCGCTGCCGCTGTCGCCGCTGCGGTTGTTGCCGTTGCCGTTGCCTCTGTCGCCGCTGCCGTTGTTGCCGTTGCCGTTATTGCCGTTGGCGCTTTCGCCGCTGCCGTTGTTGCCGTTGCGGTTGCCGTTGCGGTTGCCGTTGCTGCCGTTGCCGCAGCCATTGTTGCCGTTCCCGCTGCCCTTGTTGCCGTTGTTACCTTTGTTGCCATTGTTGCCGTTGTTGTCGTTGCCGTTGTTGCCGTTGCCGTTGATGCAGTTGCCGCTGTTGCCGCCGCCGCTGCCGCTGTCGCCGCTGCCGTTGTTGCCGTTGTTGCCGTTGCCGCTGCCGTTGTTGCCGTTGCCGCTGCCGTTGTTGCCGTTGCCGCTGCCGTTGTTGCCGTTGTTGCCGTTGCCGCTGCCGTTGTTGCCGTTGCCGCTGCCGTTGTTGCCGTTGTTGCCGTTGCCGCTGCGATTGTTGCCGTTGACGCTGCCCTTGTTAGCGTTGTTGCCATTGTTGCCGTTCTTACCGTTGCAGTTGCCGTTGTTGCCGTTGCCGTAGTTGCCGTTGCCGCTGCCATTGTTGCCGTTGCCGCTGCCGTTGTTGCCGTTGTTGCCGTTGGCGCTGCCGTTGTTGCCGTTGCCGTTATTGCCGTTGGCGCTTTCGCCGCTGCCGTTGTTGCCGTTGCGGTTGCCGTTGCGGTTGCCGTTGCTGCCGTTGCCGCAGCCATTGTTGCCGTTCCCGCTGCCCTTGTTGCCGTTGTTACCTTTGTTGCCATTGTTGCCGTTGTTGTCGTTGCCGTTGTTGCCGTTGCCGTTGATGCAGTTGCCGCTGTTGCCGCCGCCGCTGCCGCTGTCGCCGCTGCCGTTGTTGCCGTTGTTGCCGTTGCCGCTGCCGTTGTTGCCGTTGCCGCTGCCGTTGTTGCCGTTGCCGCTGCCGTTGTTGCCGTTGTTGCCGTTGCCGCTACCGTTGTTGCCGTTGCCGCTGCCGTTGTTGCCGTTGTTGCCGTTGCCGCTGCGATTGTTGCCGTTGACGCTGCCCTTGTTAGCGTTGTTGCCATTGTTGCCGTTCTTACCGTTGCAGTTGCCGTTGTTGCCGTTGCCGTAGTTGCCGTTGCCGCTGCCATTGTTGCCGTTGCCGCTGCCGTTGTTGCCGTTGTTGCCGTTGGCGCTGCCGTTGTTGCTGTTGCTGCTGCCGTTGTTGCCGTTGTTGCCGTTGCCGCTGCCGTTGTTACTGTTGTTGCCGTGGCCGCTGCCGTTGTTGCCGTTGCCGCTGCCGCTGCCGTTGTTGCCGTTGTTGCCGTTGCCGCTGCCGTTGTTGCCGTTGTTGCCGTTGCCGCTGCCGTTGTTGCCGTTGTTGCCGTGGCCGCTGCCGTTGTTGCCGTTGCCGCTGCCGTTGTTGCCGTTGCCGCTGCCGTTGTTGCCGTTGTTGACGTTGCCGCTGCCGCTGCCGTTGTTGCCGTTGTTGCCGTTGCCGCTGTTGCCGCCGCCGCTGCCGCTGTCGCCGCTGCGGTTGTTGCCGTTGCCGTTGCCTCTGTCGCCGCTGCCGTTGTTGCCGTTGCCGTTATTGCCGTTGGCGCTTTCGCCGCTGCCGTTGTTGCCGTTGCGGTTGCCGTTGCGGTTGCCGTTGCTGCCGTTGCCGCAGCCATTGTTGCCGTTCCCGCTGCCCTTGTTGCCGTTGTTACCTTTGTTGCCATTGTTGCCGTTGTTGTCGTTGCCGTTGTTGCCGTTGCCGTTGATGCAGTTGCCGCTGTTGCCGCCGCCGCTGCCGCTGTCGCCGCTGCCGTTGTTGCCGTTGTTGCCGTTGCCGCTGCCGTTGTTGCCGTTGCCGCTGCCGTTGTTGCCGTTGCCGCTGCCGTTGTTGCCGTTGTTGCCGTTGCCGCTGCCGTTGTTGCCGTTGCCGCTGCCGTTGTTGCCGTTGTTGCCGTTGCCGCTGCGATTGTTGCCGTTGACGCTGCCCTTGTTAGCGTTGTTGCCATTGTTGCCGTTCTTACCGTTGCAGTTGCCGTTGTTGCCGTTGCCGTAGTTGCCGTTGCCGCTGCCATTGTTGCCGTTGCCGCTGCCGTTGTTGCCGTTGTTGCCGTTGGCGCTGCCGTTGTTGCTGTTGCTGCTGCCGTTGTTGCCGTTGTTGCCGTTGCCGCTGCCGTTGTTACTGTTGTTGCCGTGGCCGCTGCCGTTGTTGCCGTTGCCGCTGCCGCTGCCGTTGTTGCCGTTGTTGCCGTTGCCGCTGCCGTTGTTGCCGTTGTTGCCGTTGCCGCTGCCGTTGTTGCCGTTGTTGCCGTGGCCGCTGCCGTTGTTGCCGTTGCCGCTGCCGTTGTTGCCGTTGCCGCTGCCGTTGTTGCCGTTGTTGCCGTTGCCGCTGCCGCTGCCGTTGTTGCCGTTGTTGCCGTTGCCGCTGTTGCCGCCGCCGCTGCCGCTGTCGCCGCTGCGGTTGTTGCCGTTGCCGTTGCCTCTGTCGCCGCTGCCGTTGTTGCCGTTGCCGTTATTGCCGTTGGCGCTTTCGCCGCTGCCGTTGTTGCCGTTGCGGTTGCCGTTGCGGTTGCCGTTGCTGCCGTTGCCGCAGCCATTGTTGCCGTTCCCGCTGCCCTTGTTGCCGTTGTTACCTTTGTTGCCATTGTTGCCGTTGTTGTCGTTGCCGTTGTTGCCGTTGCCGTTGATGCAGTTGCCGCTGTTGCCGCCGCCGCTGCCGCTGTCGCCGCTGCCGTTGTTGCCGTTGTTGCCGTTGCCGCTGCCGTTGTTGCCGTTGCCGCTGCCGTTGTTGCCGTTGCCGCTGCCGTTGTTGCCGTTGTTGCCGTTGCCGCTGCCGTTGTTGCCGTTGTTGCCGTGGCCGCTGCCGTTGTTGCCGTTGCCGCTGCCGTTGTTGCCGTTGTTGACGTTGTTGCCGTTGCCGCTGCCGTTGTTGCCGTTGTTGCCGTTGCCGGTGCCGTTGATGCCGTAGTTGCCGTGGCCTCTGCCGTTGTTGCCGTTGTTGCCGTTGCCGGTGCCGTTGATGCCGTAGTTGCCGTGGCCTCTGCCGTTGTTGCCGTTGTTGCCGTTGCCGCTGCCGTTGTTGCCGTTGTTGCCGTTGTTGCCGTTGTTGCCGTTGCCGCTGCCGTTGTTGCCGTTGCCGCTGCCGTTGTTGCCGTTGTTGCCGTTGCCGCTGCGATTGTTGCCGTTGACGCTGCCCTTGTTAGCGTTGTTGCCATTGTTGCCGTTCTTACCGTTGCAGTTGCCGTTGTTGCCGTTGCCGTAGTTGCCGTTGCCGCTGCCATTGTTGCCGTTGCCGCTGCCGTTGTTGCCGTTGTTACCGTTGTTGCCATTGTTGCCGTTGTTGCCGTTGATAGCGTTGCCGCTGTTGCCGCCGCCGCTGCCGCTGCCGCTGTCGCCGCTGCCGTTGTTGCCGTTGCCGTTGCCGCTGTTGCCGCTGTCGTTGTTGCCGTTGCGGTTGCCGTTGTTGCCGTTGCCGCTGCCATTGTTGCCGTTGTTACCGTTGTTGCCGTTGTTGCCGTTGCAGTAGTTGCCGTTGCCGCTGCCCCTGTTTCCGTTGTGACCGTTGTTGCCGTTGGTGCCGTTGTTGCCGTTGTTGCCGATGATGCCGTTGTTGCCGTTAACGTTGCCGTTGTTGGCGCCGCCGCTGTTGCCGTTGTTTCCGTTGCCGCTGCCGTTGCTGCCGTGGTTGCCGTTGTTGCCATTGTTGCGGTTGTTGCGGTTGCTGCGGTTGCTGCCGTTGTATCCGTTGTTGCCGTTGACGTTGCCGCTGTTGCCGCCGCCACTGGCGCCGCCGCTGCCGCTGCCGCTGTCGCCGCTGCAGTTGTTGCCGTTGCCGTTGCCGTTATTGCCGTTGCCACTGCCGTGTTTGCCGTTGTTGCCGTTGCCGCTACCGTTGTTGCCGTTGCCGCTGCCGTTGTTGCCGTTGTTGCCGCTGCCATTGTTGCCGTTGACGCTGCCGTTGTTACCGTTGTTGCCATTGTTGCCGTTCTTAGCGTTGCAGTTACCGTTGTTGCCGTTGCCATAGTTGCCGTTGCCGCTGCCATTGTTGCCTTTGCGGCTGCCGTTGTTGCCGTTGTAACCGTTGTTGCCATTGTTGCCGTTGTTGTCGTTGCCGTTGTTGTCGTTGCCGTTGATGCCGTTGCCGCTGTTGCCGCCGCCGCTGCCGCTGCCGCTGTCGCCGCTGCCGTTGTTGCCGTTGTTGCCGTTGGCGCTGCCGTTGTTGCTGTTGCTGCTGCCGTTGTTGCCGTTGTTGCCGTTGCCGCTGCCGTTGTTACTGTTGTTGCCGTGGCCGCTGCCGTTGTTGCCGTTGCCGCTGCCGCTGCCGTTGTTGCCGTTGTTGCCGTTGCCGCTGCCGTTGTTGCCGTTGTTGCCGTTGCCGCTGCCGTTGTTGCCGTTGTTGCCGTGGCCGCTGCCGTTGTTGCCGTTGCCGCTGCCGTTGTTGCCGTTGCCGCTGCCGTTGTTGCCGTTGTTGCCGTTGCCGCTGCCGCTGCCGTTGTTGCCGTTGTTGCCGTTGCCGCTGTTGCCGCCGCCGCTGCCGCTGTCGCCGCTGCGGTTGTTGCCGTTGCCGTTGCCTCTGTCGCCGCTGCCGTTGTTGCCGTTGCCGTTATTGCCGTTGGCGCTTTCGCCGCTGCCGTTGTTGCCGTTGCGGTTGCCGTTGCGGTTGCCGTTGCTGCCGTTGCCGCAGCCATTGTTGCCGTTCCCGCTGCCCTTGTTGCCGTTGTTACCTTTGTTGCCATTGTTGCTGTTGTTGTCGTTGCCGTTGTTGCCGTTGCCGTTGATGCAGTTGCCGCTGTTGCCGCCGCCGCTGCCGCTGTCGCCGCTGCCGTTGTTGCCGTTGTTGCCGTTGCCGCTGCCGTTGTTGCCGTTGCCGCTGCCGTTGTTGCCGTTGCCGCTGCCGTTGTTGCCGTTGCCGCTGCCGTTGTTGCCGTTGTTGCCGTTGCCGCTGCCGTTGTTGCCGTTGTTGCCGTGGCCGCTGCCGTTGTTGCCGTTGCCGCTGCCGTTGTTGCCGTTGTTGACGTTGTTGCCGTTGCCGCTGCCGTTGTTGCCGTTGTTGCCGTTGCCGGTGCCGTTGATGCCGTAGTTGCCGTGGCCTCTGCCGTTGTTGCCGTTGTTGCCGTTGCCGCTGCCGTTGTTGCCGTTGTTGCCGTTGCCGCTGCCGTTGTTGCCGTTGTTGCCGTTGCCGCTGCCGTTGTTGCCGTTGCCGCTGCCGTTGTTGCCGTTGTTGCCGTTGCCGCTGCGATTGTTGCCGTTGACGCTGCCCTTGTTAGCGTTGTTGCCATTGTTGCCGTTCTTACCGTTGCAGTTGCCGTTGTTGCCGTTGCCTTAGTTGCCGTTGCCGCTGCCATTGTTGCCGTTGCCGCTGCCGTTGTTGCCGTTGTTACCGTTGTTGCCATTGTTGCCGTTGTTGCCGTTGATAGCGTTGCCGCTGTTGCCGCCGCCGCTGCCGCTGCCGCTGTCGCCGCTGCCGTTGTTCCCGTTGCCGTTGCCGCTGTTGCCGCTGTCGTTGTTGCCGTTGCGGTTGCCGTTGTTGCCGTTGCCGCTGCCATTGTTGCCGTTGTTACCGTTGTTGCCGTTGTTGCCGTTGCAGTAGTTGCCGTTGCCGCTGCCCCTGTTTCCGTTGTGACCGTTGTTGCCGTTGGTGCCGTTGTTGCCGTTGTTGCCGATGTTGCCGTTGTTGCCGTTAACGTTGCCGTTGTTGGCGCCGCCGCTGTTGCCGTTGTTTCCGTTGCCGCTGCCGTTGCTGCCGTGGTTGCCGTTGTTGCCATTGTTGCGGTTGTTGCGGTTGCTGCGGTTGCTGCCGTTGTATCCGTTGTTGCCGTTGACGTTGCCGCTGTTGCCGCCGCCACTGGCGCCGCCGCTGCCGCTGCCGCTGTCGCCGCTGCAGTTGTTGCCGTTGCCGTTGCCGTTATTGCCGTTGCCACTGCCGTGTTTGCCGTTGTTGCCGTTGCCGCTACCGTTGTTGCCGTTGCCGCTGCCGTTGTTGCCGTTGTTGCCGCTGCCATTGTTGCCGTTGACGCTGCCGTTGTTACCGTTGTTGCCATTGTTGCCGTTCTTAGCGTTGCAGTTACCGTTGTTGCCGTTGCCATAGTTGCCGTTGCCGCTGCCATTGTTGCCTTTGCGGCTGCCGTTGTTGCCGTTGTAACCGTTGTTGCCATTGTTGCCGTTGTTGTCGTTGCCGTTGTTGTCGTTGCCGTTGATGCCGTTGCCGCTGTTGCCGCCGCCGCTGCCGCTGCCGCTGTCGCCGCTGCCGTTGTTGCCGTTGTTGCCGTTGGCGCTGCCGTTGTTGCTGTTGCTGCTGCCGTTGTTGCCGTTGTTGCCGTTGCCGCTGCCGTTGTTACTGTTGTTGCCGTGGCCGCTGCCGTTGTTGCCGTTGCCGCTGCCGCTGCCGTTGTTGCCGTTGTTGCCGTTGCCGCTGCCGTTGTTGCCGTTGTTGCCGTTGCCGCTGCCGTTGTTGCCGTTGTTGCCGTGGCCGCTGCCGTTGTTGCCGTTGCCGCTGCCGTTGTTGCCGTTGCCGCTGCCGTTGTTGCCGTTGTTGCCGTTGCCGCTGCCGCTGCCGTTGTTGCCGTTGTTGCCGTTGCCGCAGTTGCAGTTGCCGCTGCCATTGTTGCCGTTGCCGCTTCCCGTTTTGCCGTTGTTACCGTTGTTGCCATTTTGGTCGTTGACGTTGCCGCTGGTGCCGCCGCCGCTGTCGCCGCTGCCGTTGTTGCCGTTGGCGTTGCCGTTATTGCCGTCACCGCTGCCGTTGTTGCCGTTGTTCCCGTTGTTGCCGTTACCGCTGCCATTGTTGCCGTTGACGCTGCCTTTGTTACCGTTGTTGCCATTGTTGCCGTTCTTACCGTTGCACTTGCCGTTGTTGCCGTTGTTGCCGTTGCCGCTGCCGTTGTGTCCGTTGTTACCGTTGCCGCTACCGTTGTTGCGGTTGCCGCTGCCATTGTTGCCGTTGTTGCCGCTGCCATTGTTGCCGTTGACGCTGCCGTTGTTACCGTTGTTGCCATTGTTGCGGTTGTTGCCTTTGCCGTTGATGCCGTTGCCGCTGCTGCCGCCGCCGCTGCCGCTGCCGCTGTGCCGCTGCCGTTGTTGCCGTTTCGGTTTCCGTTGTTGATGTTGCCGCTGCCATTGTTGCCGTTGACGCTGCCGTTGTTACCGTTGTTGCCATTGATGCCGTTTTTACCGTTGTTGCTGTTGTTGCCGTTGCCGTAGTTGCCGTTGCCGCTGCCCCTGTTGCCGTTGTGGCCGTTGTTGCCGTTGGAGCCGTTGTTGCCGTTGTTGCCGATGTTGCCGTTGTTGCCGTTGCCGTTGCCGTTGTTGCCGCCGCTGTTGCCGTTGTTTCCGTTGCCGCTGCCGTTGTAGCCGTGGTTGCCGTTGTTGCCACTGTTGCGGTTGTTGCGGTTGTTGCCGTTGTATCAGTTGTTGCCGTTGACGTTGCCGCTGTTGCCACCACCGCTGGCGCCGCCGCTGCCGCATTTGCCGCTGCAGTTGTTGCCGTTGCCGTCATTGCCGTTGCCGCTGCCGTGTTTGCCGTTGTTGCCGTTGCCGTTGCCGCTGCCGTTGTTGCCGTTGTTGCCGCTGCCATTGTTGCCGTTGACGCTGCCGTTGTTACCGTTGTTGCCATTGTTGCGGTTGTTGCCTTTGCCGTTGATGCCGTTGCCGCTGCTGCCGCCGCCGCTGCCGCTGCCGCTGTGCCGCTGCCGTTGTTGCCGTTTCGGTTTCCGTTGTTGATGTTGCCGCTGCCATTTTTGCCGTTGACGCTGCCGTTGTTACCGTTGTTGCCATTGATGCCGTTTTTACCGTTGTTGCTGTTGTTGCCGTTGCCGTAGTTGCCGTTGCCGCTGCCCCTGTTGCCGTTGTGGCCGTTGTTGCCGTTGGAGCCGTTGTTGCCGTTGTTGCCGATGTTGCCGTTGTTGCCGTTGCCGTTGCCGTTGTTGCCGCCGCTGTTGCCGTTGTTTCCGTTGCCGCTGCCGTTGTAGCCGTGGTTGCCGTTGTTGCCACTGTTGCGGTTGTTGCGGTTGTTGCCGTTGTATCAGTTGTTGCCGTTGACGTTGCGGCTGTTGCCACCGCCGCTGGCGCCGCCGCTGCCGCATTTGCCGCTGCAGTTGTTGCCGTTGCCGTCATTGCCGTTGCCGCTGCCGTGTTTGCCGTTGTTGCCGTTGCCGTTGCCGCTGCCGTTGTTGCCGTTGTTGCCGCTGCCATTGTTGCCGTTGACGCTGCCGTTGTTACCGTTGTTGCCACTGTTGCCGTTCTTACCGTTGCAGTTAGCGTTGTTGCCGTTACCATAAGTGCCGTTGCCGCTGCCATTGTTGCCGTTGCCGCTGCCGTTGTTGCCGTTGTAACCGTTGTTGCCATTGTTGCCGATGTTGTCGTTGCCGTTGTTGTCGTTGCCGTTGTTGTCGTTGCCGTTGATGCCGTTGCCGCTGTTGCCGCCGCCGCTGCCGCTGCCGCTGACGCCGCTGCCGTTGTTGCCGATGTGTCCGTTGCAGCTGCCGTTTGTGCCGTTGCCACTGCCGTTGTTGCCGTTGTTGCCGTTGTACCCGTTGTTGCCGTTGCAGCTGCCGTTGTTGCCGTTGCCGCTGCCGTTGTTGCCGTTGTTGCCGTTGTACCCGTTGTTGCCGTTGCAGCTGCCGTTGTTGCCGTTGCCGCTGCCGTTGTTGCCGTTGTTGCCGTTGTTGCCGTTGCCGCTGCCGTTGTTGCCGTTGTTGCCGTTGCCGCTGCCGTTGTTGCCGTTGCCGCTGCCGTTGTTTCCGTTGTTGCCGTTGCCGCTGCCGTTGTTGCCGTTGCCGCTGCCGTTGTTACCGTTGTTGCCGTTGCCGTAGTTGCCGTTGCCGCTGCCATTGTTGCCGTTGCCGCTGCCGTTGTTACCGTTGTTACCGTTGTTACCGTTGTTGCCATTGTTGCCATTGTTGCCGTTGCCGTTGTTGCCGTCGCCGTTGATGCCGTTGCCGCTGTTGCCGCCGCCGCTGCCGGTGCCGCTGTCGCCGCTGCCGTTGTTGCCGTTGCCGTTGCCGTAGCCGCTGTTGCCGCTGCCGTTGTTGCCGTTGACGTTATTGCCGTTGCCGCTGTCGCCGCTGCCGTCTCGGTTGCCGCTGTTGCCGTTGCCGCTGCCATTGTTGCCGTTGACGCTGCCGTTTTTACCGTTGTTGCCATTGTTGCCGATCTTCCCGTTGTTGCCGTTGCCGTAGTTGCCGTTGCCGCTGCCCATGTTGCCGTTGTGACCGTTGTTGCCGTTGGCGCCGTTGTTGTCGTTGTTGCCATTGTTGCGGTTGTTGCGGCTGTTGCCGTTGTTGCCGTTGTATCCGTTGTTGCCGTTGTATCCGTTGTTGCCGTTGACGTTGCCGCTGTTGCCGCCGCTGTCGCCGCTGCCGTTGTTGCCGTAGTTGCCATTGTTGCGGTTGTTGCGGTTGTTGCCGTTGTTCCCGTTGTATCCGTTGTTGCCGTTGACGTTGCCGCTGTTGCCGCCGCCGCTGCCGCCGCCGATGCAGCCGTCGCTGTCGCCGCTGCCGTTGTTGCCGTTGTTGCCGTTGCCGCTGCCGTTGTTGCCGTTGCCGCTGCCATTGTTGCCGTTGCCGCTGCCGTTGTTGCCGTTGTTACCGTTGTTGCCATTGTTGCCGTTGTTCTCTTACCGTTGTTGCCGTTGCCGTTGATGCCGTTGCCGCCGCCGCTGCCACTGTTGCCGCTGCCGTTGTTGCCGTTGCCGTTGCCGCTTTAGCCGCTGCCGTTGTTGCCGTTGCCGTTGCCGTTGTTGCCGTTGCCGCTGTCGCCGCTGCCATTGTTGCCGTTGCCGCTGCCGTTGTTGCCGTTGCTGTAGTTGCCGTTGCCGCTGCCCTTGTTGCCGTTGTTGCCGTTGTGACCGTTGGTGCCGTTGGTGCGTTGTTGCCGTTGCCGTTGCCGCTTCCGTTGTTGCCGTGGTTGCCGTTGTTGCCATTGTCGCGGTTTTTGCCGTTGTTGCCGTTGTATCCGTTGTTGCCGTTGACGTTGCCGCTGTTGCCACCGCCGCTGCCGCCGCCGCAGCCGCTGTCACCGCTGCCGTTGTTGCCGTTGCCGTTGCCGCTGCCGTTGTTGCCGTTGTTGCCGTTGCCGCTGCCTTCGGTTGTCGAGCCTTCGGTTGTCGAGCCTTCGGTTGTCGTGCCTTCGGTTGTCGAGCCTTCGGTTGCCGACGTTTCGGTTGCCGAGCCTTCGGTTGCCGAGCCTTCGGTTGCCAAGCCTTCGGTTGCCGAGCCTTCGGTTGCCGAGCCTTCGGTTGCCGAGCCTTCAGTTGCCGGGCCTTCGGTTGCCGAGCCTTCGGTTGCCGAGCCTTCGGTTGCCGAGTCTTCGGTTGACAAGTCTTCGGTTGACGAGTCTTCGGTTGCCGAGTCTTCGTTCGCCGAGTCTTCGTTCGCCGAGTCTTCGGTTGCCGAGTCTTCGGTTGCCGACTCTTCTGTTGCCGAGTCTTCGGTTGCCGAGTCCTCGGTTGCCGAGACTTCGGTTGCCGAGTCTTCGGTTGCCGAGTCTTCGGTTGTCGAGCCTTCGGTTGTCGAGCCTTCGGTTGTCGAGCCTTCGGTTGCCGAGCCTTCGGTTGCCGAGGCTTCGGTTGCCGAGGCTTCGGTTGCCGTGCCTTCGGTTGCCGAGCGTTCGGTAGCCGAGCCTTCGGTTGCCGAGTCTTCGGTTGCCTCGAAAATCCGACATCGAAAATTCGACATCGAAAATTCTACATCGAAAATTCGACATCAAAAATTCGACCTCAAAAATTCGACCTCGAGAATTCAACATCGAAAATTCCTCATCGAAAATTCCTGATTTAAATTCCTGATCAAAAACTCGACATGGAAAATTCGACATGCAAAATTCGACACCCGAAACCTCGACACCGGAAACCTCGACACCCAAAACCTCAACACCCGAAATCTCGACACCCGTAAACTCGACACGGAAATCTCGACACCAGTAAACTCGACACAGAAACCTCAAAACCGGAAACCTCGACACCCAAAACCTCGATACCGAAAACCTCGACACCCGAGGGCTCGACACCCGAAAAAAGGAAACGAAGGACCCAACACCGAAACCTCAACACCCGAAACCTCCACACCGAGGACCCCGCACCGGAAATCCCAGACCAAGAATTCGACGTCGAAAATTCGAACCCCGGAACCTCGTCACCGAGGATTCGGCAACCGAAGACTCGGCAACCGAAGACTCGGCAACCGAAGACTCGGCAACCGAAGACTCGGCAACCGAAGACTCGGCCACCGAAGACTCGGCAACCGAAGACTCGGCAACCGCAAGACTCGACAACCGAAGGCTCGACAACCGAAGGCTCGACAACCGAAGACTCACTAACCGAAGACTCGACAACCGAAAACTCGACAACCGAAGACTCGACAACCGAAGCCTCGGCAACCGAAGACTCGGCAACCGAAGACTCGGCAACCGAAGAGTCGTAAACCGAAGACTCGGCAACCGAAGATTCGGCAACCGAAGACTCGGAAACCGAAGACTCGGCAACCGAAGACTCGGCAACCGAAGACTCGGCAATCGAACACTCGGCAACCGAACACTCGGCAACCGAACACTCGGCAACCGAACACTCGGCAACCGAAGACTCGGCAACCGAAGACTCGGCAACCGAAGGCTCGGCAACCGAAGGCTCGGCAACCGAAGGCTCGGCAACCGAAGCCTCGGCAACCGAAGGCTCGGCAACCGAAGGCTCGACAACCGAAGGCTCGACAACCGAAGGCTCGACAACCGAAGGCTCGACAACCGAAGGCTCGACAACCGAAGGCTCGACAACCGAAGGCTCGACAACCGAAGGCTCGACAACCGAAGACTCGACAACCGAAGACTCGACAACCGAAGACTCGACAACCGAAGACTCGACAACCGAAGACTCGACAACCGAAGACTCGACAACCGAAGACTCGGAAACCGAAGACTCGACAACCGAAGACTCGACAACCGAAGAATCGACTACCGAAGACTCGACTACCGAAGACTCGACTACCGAAGGCTCGACAACCGAAGACTCGACAACCGAAGGCTCGACAACCGAAGACTCGACAACCGAAGACTCGATCCCGAAGACTCGACAACCGAAGACTCGGCACACGAAGATCCACATACGAAGACCCGAAACGAAACCTCGACACCCGAATACACCAAATCGAAAATTCGACGTCGAAAATCCGACGTCTAAAATCCGACGTATAAAATCCGACGTCGAAAATTCGACATCGAAAATTCGACATCGCAAATTTGACATCGCAAATTCGCCATCGGAAATTCGACATTGAAAATCTACATTGAAAATTAACATTCGGAACCTCGTCAATGAGGACTCGACACTCGGAACCTCGACACGCTGTACTCGACACACGAAGACCAACATACGAGGACCCCAAACGAATGCCCGACACCAAAATACACCAAACGTAGAATTCGACAACGAAAATTAGACATCTAAATTTTGACATCGAAAATTCCTCATCGACAATTCCTGATCGAAAACTCGACATGGAAAATTCGACATGGAAAATTCGACACCCGAAACCTCGACACCCGAAACCTCGACACTCGAAACCTCGACACCCGAAACCTCGACACCCGAAAACTCGACACTCGAAACCACGACACCCGAAATCTCGACACCCGTAAACTCGACACGGAAACCTCGACACCGGAAACCTCGACACCCAAGACCTCGATAGCCAAAACCTCGAAACCCGAGGGCTCGACACCCGAAAAGAGGAAACGGAGGACCCAACACCGAAACCTCAACACCCGAAACCTCCACATCGAGGACCCCACACCGGAAATCCCAGACCAAGAATTCGACGTCGAAAATTCGAACCCCGGAACCTCGTCACCGAGGACTCGACAAACCAAGACTCGGCAACCGAAGACTCGGCAACCGAAGACTCGGCAACCGAAGACTCGGCAACCGAAGACTCGGCAACCGAAGACTCGGCAACCGAAGACTCGGCAACCGAAGACTCGGCAACCGAAGACTCGGCAACCGAAGACTCGGCAACCGAAGACTCGGCAACCGAAGACTCGGCAACCGAAGACTCGGCAACCGAAGACTCGGCAACCGAAGACTCGGCAGCCGAAGACTCGGCATCCGAAGACTCGGCAACCGAAGACTCGGCAACCGAAGACTCGGCAACCGAAGACTCGGCAACCGAAGACTCGGCAACCGAAGACTCGGCAACCGCAGACTCGGCAACCGAAGACTCGGCAACCGAAGACTCGGCAACCGAAGACTTGGTAACCGAAGAATCGGCAACCGAAGAATCGGCAACCGAAGACTCGGCAACCGAAGACTCGGCAACCGAAGACTCGGCAAACGAAGACTCGGCTACCGAAGACTCGGCAACCGAAGACTCGGCAACCGAAGACTCGGCAACCGAAGACTCGGCAACCGAAGACTCGGCAACCGAACACTCGGCAACCGAACACTCGGCAAACGAAGACTCGGCAACCGAAGACTCGGCAACCGAAGACTCGGCAACCGAAGACTCGGCAACCGAAGACTCGGCAACCGAAGACTCGGCAACCGAAGACTCGGCTACCGAAGACTCGGCAACCGAAGCCTCGGCAACCGAAGACTCGGCAACCGAAAACTCGGCAACCGAAGACTCGGCAACCGAAGACTCGGCAACCGAAGACTCGGCAACCGAAGACTCGGCAACCGAAGACTCGGCAACCGAAGACTCGGCAACCCAAGGCTCGGCAACCGAAGGCTCGGCAAACGAAGGCTCGGCAACCGAAGGCTCGGCAACCGAAGGCTCGGCAACCGAAGGCTCGGCAACCGAAGGCTCGGCAACCGAAGGCTCGGCAAACGAAGGCTCCGCAAACGAAGGCTCGCGACCCGAAGGCTCGGCAACCGAAGGCTCGGCAACCGAAGGCTCGGCAACCGAAGGCTCAGCAACCGAAGGCTCGGCAACCAAAGACTCGGCAACCGAAGACTCGGCAACCGAAGACTCGGCAACCAAAGTCTCCGCTACCGAAGACTCGACAACCGAAGACTCGACAACCGAAGACTCGTCAACCGAAGACTCGACAACCGAAGACTCGACAACCGAGGACTCGACAACCGAAGACTCGACAACCGAACACTCGACAACCGAAGACTCGACAACCGAAGACTCGACAACCGAAGACTCGACAACCGAAGACTCGGCACACGGAGACCCGACACGAAACCTCGACTCCCGAATACACCAAATCGAAAATTCGACCTCGAAAATCCGACATCGAAAATTCGACATGGAAAATTCGACATCGAAAATTCGACATAGGAAATTCGACATCAAAAATTCGACATAAAAAATTCGACATCAAAAATTCGACCTCAAAAATTCGACCTCGAGAATCCAACATCGAAGATTCCTCATCGAATGTTCGTTATCGTAAAACTCGACATCGAAAATCCGACATCGAAAATGCGACATCGAAAATGCGACATCGAAAATGCGACTTATAAAATTCGACACCCGAAACCTCGACACCCGTTACCTCGACACCCGAAACCTCGACACCCGAAACCACGACACCCGAAACCTCGACACCCGAAACCTCGATACCCGAAAACCTCGACACCCGAAAACCTCGACACCCGAAGACCTCGACACCCGAAGACCCCAAATCGAACATTCGACACCGAAGACTCGACACTCGTAGACTCCAGACCCGTAGACTCGACACCAAAGTCTCCACCCCGTAGAAACGACACCAATGACCGCACATCGAAGACCCGACATACCAAATTCGACATTGAAAGCTCATTGAAAATTCCACGTTGAAAACTACACCCGAAACCTCGACAATCGACACCTCGCCACCGAGAATTCGACATGGAAAATTCGACATGGAAAATTCGACAAGGAAAATTCGACATGGAAAATTCGACATGGGAAATTCGACATGGAAAATTCGACATGGAAAATTCGACATGGAAGATTCGACATGGAAAATTCGACATGGAAAATTCGACGTGGAAAATGCGAAATCGAAAATTCGACTTTGAAAATTCGACATCGAAAATTCGACATCCAAACTTCGACATCCAAACTTCGTCAATGAATATTCCTGATCGAAAATTCGACATCGCAAATTCGACATCGGAAATTCGACATTGAAAATCTACATCGAAAATTAACATTCGGAAGCTCGTCAATGAGGACTCGACACTCGGAACCTCGACACGCTGTACTCGACACACGAAGACCAACATACGAGGACCCCAAACGAATGCCCGACACCAAAATACACCAAACGTAGAATTCGACATCGAAAATTAGACATCTAAATTTTGACATCGGAAATTCCTCATCGACAATTCCTGATCGAAAACTCGACATGGAAAATTCGACACCCGAAACCTCGACACCCGAAACCTCGACACTCGAAACCTCGACACCCGAAACCTCGACACCCGAAAACTCGACACTCGAAACCTCGACACCCGAAATCTCGACACCCGAAAACTCGACACCGGAAACCTCGACACCCAAGACCTCGATAGCCAAAACCTCGACACCCGAGGGCTCGACACCCGAAAAGAGGAAACGGAGGACCCAACACCAAAACCTCAACACCCGAAAACTCCACATCGAGGACCCCACACCGGAAATCCCAGACCAAGAATTCGACGTCGAAAATTCGAACCCCGGAACCTCGTCACCGAGGACTCGACAAACCAAGACTCGGCAACCGAAGACTCGGCAACCCATGACTCGGCAACCGAAGACTCGGCAACCGAAGACTCGGCAACCAAAGGGTCCGCAACCGAAAAGTCGGCAACCGAAGACTCGGCAACCGAAGACTCGGCAACCGAAGACTCGGCAACCGAAGACTCGGCAACCGAAGACTCGGCAACCGAAGACTCGGCAACCGAAGACTCGGCAACCGAAGACTCGGCAACCGAAGACTCGGCAACCGAAGACTCGGCAACCGAAGACTCGGCAACCGAAGACTCGGCTTCCGAAGACTCGATCCCGAAGACTCGACAACCGAAGACTCGGCACACGAAGATCCACATACGAAGACCCGAAACGAAACCTCGACACCCGAATACACCAAATCGAAAATTCGACGTCGAAAATCCGACGTCTAAAATCCGACGTATAAAATCCGACGTCGAAAATTCGACATCGAAAATTCGACATCGCAAATTTGACATCGCAAATTCGCCATCGGAAATTCGACATTGAAAATCTACATTGAAAATTAACATTCGGAACCTCGTCAATGAGGACTCGACACTCGGAACCTCGACACGCTGTACTCGACACACGAAGACCAACATACGAGGACCCCAAACGAATGCCCGACACCAAAATACACCAAACGTAGAATTCGACAACGAAAATTAGACATCTAAATTTTGACATCGAAAATTCCTCATCGACAATTCCTGATCGAAAACTCGACATGGAAAATTCGACATGGAAAATTCGACACCCGAAACCTCGACACCCGAAACCTCGACACTCGAAACCTCGACACCCGAAACCTCGACACCCGAAAACTCGACACTCGAAACCACGACACCCGAAATCTCGACACCCGTAAACTCGACACGGAAACCTCGACACCGGAAACCTCGACACCCAAGACCTCGATAGCCAAAACCTCGAAACCCGAGGGCTCGACACCCGAAAAGAGGAAACGGAGGACCCAACACCGAAACCTCAACACCCGAAACCTCCACATCGAGGACCCCACACCGGAAATCCCAGACCAAGAATTCGACGTCGAAAATTCGAACCCCGGAACCTCGTCACCGAGGACTCGACAAACCAAGACTCGGCAACCGAAGACTCGGCAACCGAAGACTCGGCAACCGAAGACTCGGCAACCGAAGACTCGGCAACCGAAGACTCGGCAACCGAAGACTCGGCAACCGAAGACTCGGCAACCGAAGACTCGGCAACCGAAGACTCGGCAACCGAAGACTCGGCAACCGAAGACTCGGCAACCGAAGACTCGGCAACCGAAGACTCGGCAGCCGAAGACTCGGCATCCGAAGACTCGGCAACCGAAGACTCGGCAACCGAAGACTCGGCAACCGAAGACTCGGCAACCGAAGACTCGGCAACCGAAGACTCGGCAACCGCAGACTCGGCAACCGAAGACTCGGCAACCGAAGACTCGGCAACCGAAGACTTGGTAACCGAAGAATCGGCAACCGAAGAATCGGCAACCGAAGACTCGGCAACCGAAGACTCGGCAACCGAAGACTCGGCAAACGAAGACTCGGCTACCGAAGACTCGGCAACCGAAGACTCGGCAACCGAAGACTCGGCAACCGAAGACTCGGCAACCGAAGACTCGGCAACCGAACACTCGGCAACCGAACACTCGGCAAACGAAGACTCGGCAACCGAAGACTCGGCAACCGAAGACTCGGCAACCGAAGACTCGGCAACCGAAGACTCGGCAACCGAAGACTCGGCAACCGAAGACTCGGCTACCGAAGACTCGGCAACCGAAGCCTCGGCAACCGAAGACTCGGCAACCGAAAACTCGGCAACCGAAGACTCGGCAACCGAAGACTCGGCAACCGAAGACTCGGCAACCGAAGACTCGGCAACCGAAGACTCGGCAACCGAAGACTCGGCAACCCAAGGCTCGGCAACCGAAGGCTCGGCAAACGAAGGCTCGGCAACCGAAGGCTCGGCAACCGAAGGCTCGGCAACCGAAGGCTCGGCAACCGAAGGCTCGGCAACCGAAGGCTCGGCAAACGAAGGCTCCGCAAACGAAGGCTCGCGACCCGAAGGCTCGGCAACCGAAGGCTCGGCAACCGAAGGCTCGGCAACCGAAGGCTCAGCAACCGAAGGCTCGGCAACCAAAGACTCGGCAACCGAAGACTCGGCAACCGAAGACTCGGCAACCAAAGTCTCCGCTACCGAAGACTCGACAACCGAAGACTCGACAACCGAAGACTCGTCAACCGAAGACTCGACAACCGAAGACTCGACAACCGAGGACTCGACAACCGAAGACTCGACAACCGAACACTCGACAACCGAAGACTCGACAACCGAAGACTCGACAACCGAAGACTCGGCACACGGAGACCCGACACGAAACCTCGACTCCCGAATACACCAAATCGAAAATTCGACCTCGAAAATCCGACATCGAAAATTCGACATGGAAAATTCGACATCGAAAATTCGACATAGGAAATTCGACATCAAAAATTCGACATAAAAAATTCGACATCAAAAATTCGACCTCAAAAATTCGACCTCGAGAATCCAACATCGAAGATTCCTCATCGAATGTTCGTTATCGTAAAACTCGACATCGAAAATCCGACATCGAAAATGCGACATCGAAAATGCGACATCGAAAATGCGACTTATAAAATTCGACACCCGAAACCTCGACACCCGTTACCTCGACACCCGAAACCTCGACACCCGAAACCACGACACCCGAAACCTCGACACCCGAAACCTCGATACCCGAAAACCTCGACACCCGAAAACCTCGACACCCGAAGACCTCGACACCCGAAGACCCCAAATCGAACATTCGACACCGAAGACTCGACACTCGTAGACTCCAGACCCGTAGACTCGACACCAAAGTCTCCACCCCGTAGAAACGACACCAATGACCGCACATCGAAGACCCGACATACCAAATTCGACATTGAAAGCTCATTGAAAATTCCACGTTGAAAACTACACCCGAAACCTCGACAATCGACACCTCGCCACCGAGAATTCGACATGGAAAATTCGACATGGAAAATTCGACAAGGAAAATTCGACATGGAAAATTCGACATGGGAAATTCGACATGGAAAATTCGACATGGAAAATTCGACATGGAAGATTCGACATGGAAAATTCGACATGGAAAATTCGACGTGGAAAATGCGAAATCGAAAATTCGACTTTGAAAATTCGACATCGAAAATTCGACATCCAAACTTCGACATCCAAACTTCGTCAATGAATATTCCTGATCGAAAATTCGACATCGCAAATTCGACATCGGAAATTCGACATTGAAAATCTACATCGAAAATTAACATTCGGAAGCTCGTCAATGAGGACTCGACACTCGGAACCTCGACACGCTGTACTCGACACACGAAGACCAACATACGAGGACCCCAAACGAATGCCCGACACCAAAATACACCAAACGTAGAATTCGACATCGAAAATTAGACATCTAAATTTTGACATCGGAAATTCCTCATCGACAATTCCTGATCGAAAACTCGACATGGAAAATTCGACACCCGAAACCTCGACACCCGAAACCTCGACACTCGAAACCTCGACACCCGAAACCTCGACACCCGAAAACTCGACACTCGAAACCTCGACACCCGAAATCTCGACACCCGAAAACTCGACACCGGAAACCTCGACACCCAAGACCTCGATAGCCAAAACCTCGACACCCGAGGGCTCGACACCCGAAAAGAGGAAACGGAGGACCCAACACCAAAACCTCAACACCCGAAAACTCCACATCGAGGACCCCACACCGGAAATCCCAGACCAAGAATTCGACGTCGAAAATTCGAACCCCGGAACCTCGTCACCGAGGACTCGACAAACCAAGACTCGGCAACCGAAGACTCGGCAACCCATGACTCGGCAACCGAAGACTCGGCAACCGAAGACTCGGCAACCAAAGGGTCCGCAACCGAAAAGTCGGCAACCGAAGACTCGGCAACCGAAGACTCGGCAACCGAAGACTCGGCAACCGAAGACTCGGCAACCGAAGACTCGGCAACCGAAGACTCGGCAACCGAAGACTCGGCAACCGAAGACTCGGCAACCGAAGACTCGGCAACCGAAGACTCGGCAACCGAAGACTCGGCAACCGAAGACTCGGCTTCCGAAGACTCGGCAGCCGAAGACTCGGAAGCCAAAGACTCGGCAACCGAAGACTCGGCACCCGAAGACTCGGCAACCGAAGACACGGCAACCGAAGACTCGGCAACCGAAGACTCGGCAACCGAAGACTCGGCAACCGAAGACTCGGCAACCGAAGACTCGGCAATCGAAGACTCGGCAACCGAAGACTCGGCAACCGAAGACTCGGCAACCGAAGAATCGGCAACCGAAGACTCGGCAACCGAAGACTCGGCAACCGAAGACTCGGCAACCGAAGACTCGGCAACCGAAGACTCGGCAACTGAAGACTCGGCTACCGAAGACTCGGCAACCGAAGACTCGGCAACCGAAGATTCGGCAACCGAAGACTCGGCAACCGAAGACTCGGCAACCGAAGACTCGGAAACCGAAGGCTCGGCAACCGAAGGCTCGGCAAACGAAGGATCGGCAAACGAAGGCTCGCGACCCGAAGGCTCGCAACCTAAGGCTCGGCAACCGAAGGCTCGGCAACCGAAGGCTCGGCAACCGTAAGCTCGGCAACCGAAGGCTCGGCAACCGAAGACTCGGCAACCGAAGACTCGGCAACCGAAGACTCGGCAACCGAAGACTCGGCTACCGAAGACTCGACAACCGAAGACTCGACAACCGAAGACTCGACAACCGAAGACTCGACAACCGAAGACTCGACAACCGAGGACTCGACAACCGAAGACTCGACAACCGAAGACTCGACAACCGAAGACTCGACAACCGAAGACTCGACAACCGAAGACTCGGCACACGAAGACCCGACATGAAACCTCGACTCCGGAATACACCAAATCGAAAATTCGACCTCGAAAATCCGACATCGAAAATTCGACATGGAAAATTCGACATCGAAAATTCGACATAGGAAATTCGACATCAATAATTCGACATCAAAAATTCGACATCAAAAATTCGACCTCAAAAATTCGACCTCGAGAATCCAACATCGAAGATTCCTCATCGAATGTTCATTATCGTAAAACTCGACATCGAAAATCCGACATCGAAAATGCGACATCGAAAATGCGACATCGAAAATGCGACTTATAAAATTTGACACCCGAAACCTCGACACCCGAAACCTCGATACCCGAAACCTCGACACCCGAAACCTCGACACCCGAAACCTCGATACCCGAAAACCTCGACACCCGAAAACCTCGACACCCGAAGACCCCAAATCGAACATTCGACACCGAAGACTCGACACTCGTAGACTCCAGACCCGTAGACTCGACACCAAAGTCTCCACACCGTAGAAACGACACCAAAGACCGCACATCGAAGACCCGACATACCAAATTCGACATTGAAAGCTCATTGAAAATTCCACGTTGAAAACTACACCCGAAACCTCGACAATCGACAACTCGCCACCGAGAATTCGACATGGAAAATTCGACATGGAAAATTCCACAAGGAAAATTCGACGTGGAAAATTCGACATGGGAAATTCGACATGGAAAATTCGACATGGAAAATTCGACATGGAAGATTCGACATGGAAAATTCGACATGGAAAATTCTACGTGGAAAATTCGACATCGAAAATTCGACTTCGAAAATTCGACATCGAAAATTCGACATCCAAACTTCGACATCCAAACTTCGTCAAGGAATATTCTTGATCGAAAATTCGACATCGCAAATTCGACATCGGAAATTCGACATTGAAAATCTACATCGAAAATTAACATTCGGAAGCTCGTCAATGAGGACTCGACACTCGGAACCTCGACACGCTGTACTCGACACACGAAGACCAACATACGAGGACCCCAAACGAATGCCCGACACCAAAATACACCAAAGGTAGAATTCGACATCGAAAATTAGACATCTAAATTTTGACATCGGAAATTCCTCATCGACAATTCCTGATCGAAAACTCGACATGGAAAATTCGACATGGAAAATTCGACACCCGAAACCTCGACACCCGAAACCTCGACACTCGAAACCTCGACACCCGAAACCTCGACACCCGAAAACTCGACACTCGAAACCTCGACACCCGAAATCGCGACACCTGTAAACTCGACACCGGAAACCTCGACACCCAAGACCTCGATAGCCAAAACCTCGACACCCGAGGGCTCGACACCCGAAAAGAGATAACGGAGGACCCAACACCGAAACCTCAACACCCGAAACCTCCACAACGAGGACCCCACACCGGAAATCCCAGACCAGGAATTAGACGTCGAAAATTCGAACCCCGGAACCTCGTCACCGAGGACTCGACAACCCAAGACTCGGCAACCGAAGACTCGGCAACCGAAGACTCGGCAACCGAAGACTCGGAACCCGAAGACTCCGAAACCGAAGACTCGGCAACCAAAGACTCGGCAACCGAAGCCTCGGCAACCGCAGACTCGGCAACCGAAGACTGGGCAACCGAAGACTGGGCAACCGAAGACTCGGCAACCGAAGACTCGGCAACCGAAGACTCGGCAACCGAAGACTCGGCAACCGAAGACTCGGCAACCGAACACTCGGCAACCGAACACTCGGCAACCGAAGACTCGGGAACCGAAGGCTCGGCAACCGAAGGCTCGGCAACCGAAGGCTCGGCAACCGAAGGCTCGGCAACCGAAGGCTCTGCAACCGAAGGCTCGGCAACCGAACGCTCGGCAACCGAAGGCTCGGCAACCGAAGGCTCGGCAACCGAAGGCTCGGCAACCGAAGGGTCGGCAACCGAAGGCTCGGCAACCGAAGGCTCGGCAACCGAAGGCTCGACAACCGAAGGCTCGACAACCGAAGGCTCGGCAACCGAAGATTCGGCAACCGAAGATTCGGCAACCGAAGACTCGGCAACCGAAGACTCGGCAACCGAAGACTCGGAAACCGAAGACTCGGCAACCGAAGACTCGGCAACCGAACACTCGGCAACCGAAGACTCGGCAACCGAAGACTCGGCAACCGAAGACTCGGCAACCGAACACTCGGCAACCGCAGACTCGGCAACCGCAGACTCGGCAACCGAAGACTCGGCAACCGAAGGCTCGGCAACCGAAGGCTCGGCAACCGAATGCTCGAAAACCGAAGGCTCGACAACCGAAGGCTCGACAACCGAAGGATCGACAACCGAAGACTCGACAACCGAAGACTCGACAACCGAAGACTCGACAACCGAAGACTCGACAACCGAAGGCTCGACAACCGAAGACTCGACAACCGAAGGCTCGACAACCGAAGACTCGGCAACCGAAGACTCGGCAACCAAAGTCTCCGCTACCGAAGACTCGACAACCGAAGACTCGACAACCGAAGACTCGTCAACCGAAGACTCGACAACCGAAGACTCGACAACCGAGGACTCGACAACCGAAGACTCGACAACCGAACACTCGACAACCGAAGACTCGACAACCGAAGACTCGACAACCGAAGACTCGACAACCGAAGACTCGGCACACGGAGACCCGACACGAAACCTCGACTCCCGAATACACCAAATCGAAAATTCGACCTCGAAAATCCGACATCGAAAATTCGACATGGAAAATTCGACATCGAAAATTCGACATAGGAAATTCGACATCAAAAATTCGACATAAAAAATTCGACATCAAAAATTCGACCTCAAAAATTCGACCTCGAGAATCCAACATCGAAGATTCCTCATCGAATGTTCGTTATCGTAAAACTCGACATCGAAAATCCGACATCGAAAATGCGACATCGAAAATGCGACATCGAAAATGCGACTTATAAAATTCGACACCCGAAACCTCGACACCCGTTACCTCGACACCCGAAACCTCGACACCCGAAACCACGACACCCGAAACCTCGACACCCGAAACCTCGATACCCGAAAACCTCGACACCCGAAAACCTCGACACCCGAAGACCTCGACACCCGAAGACCCCAAATCGAACATTCGACACCGAAGACTCGACACTCGTAGACTCCAGACCCGTAGACTCGACACCAAAGTCTCCACACCGTAGAAACGACACCAATGACCGCACATCGAAGACCCGACATACCAAATTCGACATTGAAAGCTCATTGAAAATTCCACGTTGAAAACTACACCCGAAACCTCGACAATCGACACCTCGCCACCGAGAATTCGACATGGAAAATTCGACATGGAAAATTCGACAAGGAAAATTCGACATGGAAAATTCGACATGGGAAATTCGACATGGAAAATTCGACATGGAAAATTCGACATGGAAGATTCGACATGGAAAATTCGACATGGAAAATTCGACGTGGAAAATGCGAAATCGAAAATTCGACTTTGAAAATTCGACATCGAAAATTCGACATCCAAACTTCGACATCCAAACTTCGTCAATGAATATTCCTGATCGAAAATTCGACATCGCAAATTCGACATCGGAAATTCGACATTGAAAATCTACATCGAAAATTAACATTCGGAAGCTCGTCAATGAGGACTCGACACTCGGAACCTCGACACGCTGTACTCGACACACGAAGACCAACATACGAGGACCCCAAACGAATGCCCGACACCAAAATACACCAAACGTAGAATTCGACATCGAAAATTAGACATCTAAATTTTGACATCGGAAATTCCTCATCGACAATTCCTGATCGAAAACTCGACATGGAAAATTCGACACCCGAAACCTCGACACCCGAAACCTCGACACTCGAAACCTCGACACCCGAAACCTCGACACCCGAAAACTCGACACTCGAAACCTCGACACCCGAAATCTCGACACCCGAAAACTCGACACCGGAAACCTCGACACCCAAGACCTCGATAGCCAAAACCTCGACACCCGAGGGCTCGACACCCGAAAAGAGGAAACGGAGGACCCAACACCAAAACCTCAACACCCGAAAACTCCACATCGAGGACCCCACACCGGAAATCCCAGACCAAGAATTCGACGTCGAAAATTCGAACCCCGGAACCTCGTCACCGAGGACTCGACAAACCAAGACTCGGCAACCGAAGACTCGGCAACCCATGACTCGGCAACCGAAGACTCGGCAACCGAAGACTCGGCAACCAAAGGGTCCGCAACCGAAAAGTCGGCAACCGAAGACTCGGCAACCGAAGACTCGGCAACCGAAGACTCGGCAACCGAAGACTCGGCAACCGAAGACTCGGCAACCGAAGACTCGGCAACCGAAGACTCGGCAACCGAAGACTCGGCAACCGAAGACTCGGCAACCGAAGACTCGGCAACCGAAGACTCGGCAACCGAAGACTCGGCTTCCGAAGACTCGGCAGCCGAAGACTCGGAAGCCAAAGACTCGGCAACCGAAGACTCGGCACCCGAAGACTCGGCAACCGAAGACACGGCAACCGAAGACTCGGCAACCGAAGACTCGGCAACCGAAGACTCGGCAACCGAAGACTCGGCAACCGAAGACTCGGCAATCGAAGACTCGGCAACCGAAGACTCGGCAACCGAAGAATCGGCAACCGAAGACTCGGCAACCGAAGACTCGGCAACCGAAGACTCGGCAACCGAAGACTCGGCAACCGAAGACTCGGCAACCGAAGACTCGGCTACCGAAGACTCGGCAACCGAAGACTCGGCAACCGAAGATTCGGCAACCGAAGACTCGGCAACCGAAGACTCGGCAACCGAAGACTCGGAAACCGAAGGCTCGGCAACCGAAGGCTCGGCAAACGAAGGATCGGCAAACGAAGGCTCGCGACCCGAAGGCTCGCAACCTAAGGCTCGGCAACCGAAGGCTCGGCAACCGAAGGCTCGGCAACCGTAAGCTCGGCAACCGAAGGCTCGGCAACCGAAGACTCGGCAACCGAAGACTCGGCAACCGAAGACTCGGCAACCGAAGACTCGGCTACCGAAGACTCGACAACCGAAGACTCGACAACCGAAGACTCGACAACCGAAGACTCGACAACCGAAGACTCGACAACCGAGGACTCGACAACCGAAGACTCGACAACCGAAGACTCGACAACCGAAGACTCGACAACCGAAGACTCGACAACCGAAGACTCGGCACACGAAGACCCGACATGAAACCTCGACTCCGGAATACACCAAATCGAAAATTCGACCTCGAAAATCCGACATCGAAAATTCGACATGGAAAATTCGACATCGAAAATTCGACATAGGAAATTCGACATCAATAATTCGACATCAAAAATTCGACATCAAAAATTCGACCTCAAAAATTCGACCTCGAGAATCCAACATCGAAGATTCCTCATCGAATGTTCGTTATCGTAAAACTCGACATCGAAAATCCGACATCGAAAATGCGACATCGAAAATGCGACATCGAAAATGCGACTTATAAAATTTGACACCCGAAACCTCGACACCCGAAACCTCGATACCCGAAACCTCGACACCCGAAACCTCGACACCCGAAACCTCGATACCCGAAAACCTCGACACCCGAAAACCTCGACACCCGAAGACCCCAAATCGAACATTCGACACCGAAGACTCGACACTCGTAGACTCCAGACCCGTAGACTCGACACCAAAGTCTCCACACCGTAGAAACGACACCAAAGACCGCACATCGAAGACCCGACATACCAAATTCGACATTGAAAGCTCATTGAAAATTCCACGTTGAAAACTACACCCGAAACCTCGACAATCGACAACTCGCCACCGAGAATTCGACATGGAAAATTCGACATGGAAAATTCCACAAGGAAAATTCGACGTGGAAAATTCGACATGGGAAATTCGACATGGAAAATTCGACATGGAAAATTCGACATGGAAGATTCGACATGGAAAATTCGACATGGAAAATTCTACGTGGAAAATTCGACATCGAAAATTCGACTTCGAAAATTCGACATCGAAAATTCGACATCCAAACTTCGACATCCAAACTTCGTCAAGGAATATTCTTGATCGAAAATTCGACATCGCAAATTCGACATCGGAAATTCGACATTGAAAATCTACATCGAAAATTAACATTCGGAAGCTCGTCAATGAGGACTCGACACTCGGAACCTCGACACGCTGTACTCGACACACGAAGACCAACATACGAGGACCCCAAACGAATGCCCGACACCAAAATACACCAAAGGTAGAATTCGACATCGAAAATTAGACATCTAAATTTTGACATCGGAAATTCCTCATCGACAATTCCTGATCGAAAACTCGACATGGAAAATTCGACATGGAAAATTCGACACCCGAAACCTCGACACCCGAAACCTCGACACTCGAAACCTCGACACCCGAAACCTCGACACCCGAAAACTCGACACTCGAAACCTCGACACCCGAAATCGCGACACCTGTAAACTCGACACCGGAAACCTCGACACCCAAGACCTCGATAGCCAAAACCTCGACACCCGAGGGCTCGACACCCGAAAAGAGATAACGGAGGACCCAACACCGAAACCTCAACACCCGAAACCTCCACAACGAGGACCCCACACCGGAAATCCCAGACCAGGAATTAGACGTCGAAAATTCGAACCCCGGAACCTCGTCACCGAGGACTCGACAACCCAAGACTCGGCAACCGAAGACTCGGCAACCGAAGACTCGGCAACCGAAGACTCGGAACCCGAAGACTCCGAAACCGAAGACTCGGCAACCAAAGACTCGGCAACCGAAGCCTCGGCAACCGCAGACTCGGCAACCGAAGACTGGGCAACCGAAGACTGGGCAACCGAAGACTCGGCAACCGAAGACTCGGCAACCGAAGACTCGGCAACCGAAGACTCGGCAACCGAAGACTCGGCAACCGAACACTCGGCAACCGAACACTCGGCAACCGAAGACTCGGGAACCGAAGGCTCGGCAACCGAAGGCTCGGCAACCGAAGGCTCGGCAACCGAAGGCTCGGCAACCGAAGGCTCTGCAACCGAAGGCTCGGCAACCGAACGCTCGGCAACCGAAGGCTCGGCAACCGAAGGCTCGGCAACCGAAGGCTCGGCAACCGAAGGGTCGGCAACCGAAGGCTCGGCAACCGAAGGCTCGGCAACCGAAGGCTCGACAACCGAAGGCTCGACAACCGAAGGCTCGGCAACCGAAGATTCGGCAACCGAAGATTCGGCAACCGAAGACTCGGCAACCGAAGACTCGGCAACCGAAGACTCGGAAACCGAAGACTCGGCAACCGAAGACTCGGCAACCGAACACTCGGCAACCGAAGACTCGGCAACCGAAGACTCGGCAACCGAAGACTCGGCAACCGAACACTCGGCAACCGCAGACTCGGCAACCGCAGACTCGGCAACCGAAGACTCGGCAACCGAAGGCTCGGCAACCGAAGGCTCGGCAACCGAAGGCTCGGCAACCGAATGCTCGAAAACCGAAGGCTCGACAACCGAAGGCTCGACAACCGAAGGATCGACAACCGAAGACTCGACAACCGAAGACTCGACAACCGAAGACTCGACAACCGAAGACTCGACAACCGAAGGCTCGACAACCGAAGACTCGACAACCGAAGGCTCGACAACCGAAGACTCGACAACCGAAGGCTCGACAACCGAAGACTCGATCCCGAAGGCTCGACAACCGAAGACTCGGCACACGTAGATCCACATACGAAGACCCGAAACGAAACCACGACACCCGAATACACCAAATCGTTAATTCGCCGTCGAAAATCCGACGTCTAAAATCCGACGACGAAAATTCGACATCGAAAATTTGACATCGCCAATTCGACATCGGAAATTCGACATTGAAAATCTACATCGAAAATTAACATTCGGAACCTCGTCAATGAGGACTCGACACTCGGAACCTCGACACGCTGTACTCGACACACGAGGAGCAACATACGAGGACCCCAAACGAATGCCCGACACCAAAATACACCAAACGTAGAATTTGACATCGAAAATTAGACATCTAAATTTTGACATCGGAAATTCCTCATCGACAATTCCTGATCGAAAACTCGACATGGAAAATTCGACATGGAAAATTCGACACCCGAAACCTCGACACCCGAAACCTCGACACTCGAAACCTTGACACCCGAAACCTCGACACCCGAAAACTCGACACTCGAAACCTCGACACCCGTAATCTCGACACCCATAAACTCGACACCGGAAACCTCGACACCCAAGACCTCGATGGCCACAACCTCGACACCCGAGGGCTCGACACCCGAAAAGAGGAAACGGAGGACCCAAGACCGAAACCTCAACACCCGAAACCTCCACACCGAGGACCCCACACCGGAAATCCCAGACCAAGAATTGGACGTCGAAAATTCGAACCCCGGAACCTCGTCACCGAGGACTCGACAACCCAAGACTCGGCAACCGAAGACTCGGCAACCCAAGACTCGGCAACCGAAGACTCGATAACCGAAGACTCGGCAACCGAAGACTCGGCAACCGAAGACTCGGCAACCGCAGACTCGGAAACCGAAGACTGGGCAACCGAAGACTCGGCAACCGAAGACTCGGCAACCGAAGACTCGGCAACCGAAGATTCGGCAACCGAAGACTCGGCAACCGAAGACTAGGCAACCGAAGACTCGGCAACCGAAGACTCGGCAATCGAACACTCGGCAACCGAACACTCGGCAACCTTACACTCGGCAACCGAAGACTCGGCAACCGAAGACTCGGCAACCGAAGACTCGGCAACCGAAGACTCGGCAACCGAAGGCTCGGCAACCGAAGGCTCGGCAACCGAAGGCTCGGCAACCGAAGGCTCGGCAACCGAAGGCTCGGCAACCGAAGGCTCGGCAACCGAAAGCTCGACAACTGAAGGCTCGACAACCGAAGGCTCGACAACCGAAGGCTCGACAACCGAAGGTTCGACAACCGAAGGCTCGACAACCGAAGGATCGACAACCGAAGGCTCGACAACCGAAGGCTCGACAACCGAAGGCTCGACAACCGAAGCCTCGACAACCGAAGCCTCGGCAACCGAAGACTCGACAACCGAAGACTCGACAACCGAAGACTCGACTACCGAAGACTCGACAACCGAAGACTCGACAACCGAAGACTCGACAACCGAAGACTCGACAACCGAAGACTCGACAACCGAAGGCTCGACATCCGATGACTCGAAAACCGAAGACTCGACAACCGAAGACTCGACTACCGAAGACTCGACTACCGAAGACTCGACTACCGAAGACTCGACAACCGAAGACTCGACAACCGAAGACCCGACAACCGAAGACTCGACAACCGAAGACTCGATCCCGAAGACTCGGCACACGAAGACCCACATACGAAGACCCGAAACGAAACCTCGACACCAGAATACACCAAATCGAAAATCCGACGTCGAAAATCCGACGTCGAAAATCCGACCTCGAAAATTCCACATCGAAAATTCGACATCAAAAATTCGACATCGAAAATTCGACATCAAAAATTCGACATCGAAAATTCGACATAAAAAATTCGACATCAAAAATTCGACATCAAAAATTCGACATCAAAAATTCGACCTCGAGAATTCAACATCGAAAATTCCTCATCGAAAATTCCTGATCGAAAATTCCTGATCGAAAACTCGACATGGAAAATTCGACATGGAAAATTCGACACCCGAAACCTCGCCACCGGAATCCTCGACACCCAAAACCTCGACACCCGAAATCTCGACACCCGTAAACTCGACACGGAAATCTCGACACCCGTAAACTCGACACGGAAACCTCGAAACCGGAAACCTCGACACCCAAAACCTCGATACCCAAAACCTCGACACCCGAGGGCTCGACACCCGAAAAAAGGAAACGAAGGACCCAACACCGAAACCTCAACACCCGAAACCTCCACACCGAGGACCCCACACCGGAAATCCCAGACCAAGAATTCGACGTCGAAAATTTGAACCCCGGAACCTCGTCACCGAGGACTCGGCAACCGAAGACTCGGCAACCGAAGACTCGGCAACCCAAGACTCGGCAACCGAAGACTCGACAACCGAAGACTCGGCAACCGAAGATTCGGCAACCGAAGACTCGGCAACCGCAGACTCGGAAACCGAAGACTGGGCAACCGAAGACTCGGCAACCGAAGACTCGGCATCCGAAGACTCGACAACCGAAGGCTCGGCAACCGAAGGCTCGGCAACCGAAGGCTCGGCAACCGAAGGCTCGGCAACCGAAGGCTCGGCAACCGAAGGCTCGGCAACCGAAGGCTCGGCAACCGAAGACTCGGCAACCGAAGACTCGGCAACCGAAGACTCGGTAACCGAAGACTCGGCAACCGAAGACTCGGCAACCGAATACTCGGCAACCGAAGACTCGGCAACCGAAGACTCGGCAACCGAAGACTCGGCATCCGAAGACTCGGCAACCGAAGACTCGGCAACCGAAGACTCGGCAACCGAAGACTCGGCAACCGAAGACTCGGCAACCGAAGACTCGGCAACCGAAGACTCGGCAACCGAAGACTCGGCAACCGAAGACTCGGCATCCGAAGACTCGGCAACCGAAGGCTCGGCAACCGAAGGCTCGGCAACCGAAGGCTCGGCAACCGAAGGCTCGGCAACCGAAGGCTCGGCAACCGAAGACTCGGCAACCGAAGACTCGGCAACCGAAGACTCGGCAACCGAAGACTCGGCAACCGAAGACTCGGCAACCGAAGACTCGGCAACCGAAGACTCGGCAACCGAAGACTCGGCAACCGAAGACTCGGCAACCGAAGACTCGGCAACCGAAGACTCGGCAACCGAAGACTCGGCAACCGAAGACTCGGCAGCCGAAGACTCGGCAGCCGAAGACTCGGCATCCGAAGACTCGGCAACCGAAGGCTCGGCAACCGAAGGCTCGGCAAAGGAAGGCTCGGCAACCGAAGGCTCGGCAACCGAAGGCTCGGCAACCGAAGGCTCGGCAGCCGAAGGCTCGGCAAACGAAGGCTCGGCAACCGAAGGCTCGACAACCGAAGGCTCGACAACCGAAGGCTCGACAACCGAAGGCTCGACAACCGAAGGCTCGACAACCGAAGGCTCGACAACCGAAGGCTCGACAACCGAAGCCTTGACAACCGAAGACTCGACAACCGAAGACTCGGCAACCGAAGACTCGGCAACCGAAGACTCGGCAACCGAAGACTCGGCAACCGAAGACTCGGCAACCGAAGACTCGGCAACCGAAGACTCGGCAACCGAAGACCCGGCAGCCGAAGACTCGGCAGCCGAAGACTCGGCAGCCGAAGACTCGGCAGCCGAAGACTCGGCATCCGAAGACTCGGCAACCGAAGACTCGGCAACCGAAGGCTCGGCAACCGAAGGCTCGGCAACCGAAGGCTCGGCAACCGAAGACTCGGCAACCGAAGACTCGGCAACCGAAGACTCGGCAACCGAAGACTCGGCAACCGAAGACTCGGCTACCGAAGACTCGACAACCGAAGACTCGACAACCGATGACTCGACAACCGAAGACTCGACAACCGAAGACTCGGCACACGAAGACCCACATACGAAGACCCGAAACGAAACAACGACACCCGAATACACCAAATCGAAAATCCGACGTCGAAAATCCGAACTCGAAAATCCGACCTCGAAAATTCGACATCAAAAATTCGACATCGAAAAATCGACATCGATAATTCGACATCGAAAATTCGACATCGAAAATTCGACATCAAAAATTCGACATAAAAAATTCGGCATCAAAAATTCGACCTCAAAAATTCGACCTCAAAAATTCGACGTCGAGGATTCAACATCGAAAATTCCTCATCGAAAATTCCTGATCGAAAATTCCTGATCGAAAGCTCGACATGGAAAATTCGACATGTAAAATTCGACACCCGAAACCTCGACACCGGAAACCTCGACACCCAAAACCTCGACACCCGAAATCTCGACACCCGTAAACTCGACATGGATATCTCGACACCCGTAAACTCGACACGGAAACCTCGACACCCAAAACCTCGATACCGAAAACCTCGACACCCGAGGGCTCGACACCCGAAAAAAGGAAACGAAGGACCCAACCCCGAAACCTCAACACCCGAAACCTCCACACCAAGGACCCCAAACCGGAAATCCCAGACCATGAATTCGACGTCGAAAATTCGAACCCCGGAAACTCGTCACCGAGGACTCGGCAACCGAAGACTCGGCAACCGAGGACTCGGCAACCGAAGACTCGGCAACCGAAGACTCGGAAACCGAAGACTCGGCAACCGAAGACTCGGCAACCGAAGACTCGGCAAATGAAGGCTCGGCAACCGAAGGCACGGCAACCGAAGGCTCGACAACGTAAGGCTCGGCAACGTAAGGCTCGGCAACGTTAGGCTCGGCTACCGAAGGCTCGGCTACCGAAGGCTGGGCAACCGAAGGCTCGGCAACCGAAGGCTCGGCAACCGAAGGCTCGGCAACCGAAGGCTCGGCAACCGAAGGCTCGGCAACCGAAGGCTCGGCAACCGAAGGCTCGGCAACCGAAGGCTCGTCAACCGAAGGCTCGGCAACCGAAGGCTCGGCAACCGAAGGCTCGGCAACCGAAGGCTCGTCAACCGAAGACTAGGCAACCGAAGACTCGGCAACCGAAGATTCGGCAACCGAAGACTCGGCAACCGAAGATTCGGCAACCGAAGACTCGACAACCGATGACTCGACAACCGAAGACTCGAAAACCGAAGACTCGACAACCGAAGACTCGGCATCCGAAGACTCGGCATCCGAAGACTCGGCAACCGAAGGCTCGGCAACCAAAGGCTCTGCAACCGAAGGCTCGGCAACCGAAGGCTCGGCCACCGAAGGCTCGGCCACCGAAGGCTCGGCAACCGAAGGCTCGGCAACCGAAGGCTCGACAACCGAAGACTCGACTACCGAAGACTCGACTACCGAAGACTCGACAACCGAAGACTCGACAACCGAAGACTCGACAACCGAAGACTCGACAACCGAATACTCGACAACCGAAGACTCGGCACACGAAGACCCACATACGAAGACCCGAAACGAAACCTCGACACCCGAATACACCAAATCGAAAATCCGACGTCGAAAATCCGACCTCGAAAATACCACATCGAAAATTCGACATCAAAAATTCGACATCTTAAATTCGACATCAAAAATTCGACATCGAAAATTCGACATAAAAAATTCGACATCGAAAATTCGACATCAAAAATTCGACATCAAAAATTCGACATCAAAAATTCGACCTAAAAAATTCGACCTCGAGAATTCAACATCGAAAATTCCTCATCGAAAATTCCTGATCGAAAATTCCTGATCGAAAACTCGACATGGAAAATTCGTCATGGAAAATTTTACATGGAAAATTCGACACCCGAAGCCTCGCCACCAGAAACCTCGACACCCAAAACCTCGACACCCGAAATCTCGACACCCGTAAACTCGACACGGAAATCTCGACACCCGTAAACTCGACACGGAAACCTCGAAACCGGAAACCTCGACACCCAAAACCTCGATACCCAAAACCTCGACACCCGAGGGCTCGACACCGGAAAAAAGGAAACGAAGTACCCAACACCGAAACCTCAACACCCGAAACCTCCACACCGAGGACCCCACACCGGAAATCCCAGACCAAGAATTCGACGTCGAAAATTCGAACCCCGGAACCTCGTCACCGAGGACTCGGCAACCGAAGACTCGGCAACCGAATACACCAAATCGAAAATTCGACGTCTAAAATCCGACGTCTAAAATCCGACGTCGAAAATTCGACGTCGAAAATACGACATCTAAATTCGACATGGAAAATTCGACATCGAAAATTCGACATCCAAAATTCGACATAAAAAATTCGACATCAAAAATTCGACATAAAAAATTCGACATCAAAAATTCGACCTCGAGAATTCAACATCGAAAGTTCCTCATCGAAAATTCCTGATCGAAAACTCGACATGGAAAATTCGACATGGAAAATTCGACACCCGAAACCTCGAAACCGGAAACCTCGACACCCCAAAACCTCGATACCCAAAACCTCGACACCCGAGGGGTCGACACCCGAAAAAAGGAAACCGAGGACCCAACACCGAAACCTCAACACCCGAAACCTCCACACCGAGGACCCCACACCGGAAATCCCAGACCAAGAATTCGACGTCGAAAATTCGAACCCCGGAACCTCGTCTCCGAGGACTCGAAAACCCAAGACTCGGCAACCGAAGACTCGGCAACCGAAGACTCGGCAACCGAAGACTCGGCAACCGAAGACTCGGCAACCGAAGACTCGGCAACCGAAGACTCGGCAACCGAAGACTCGGCAACCGAAGACCCGGCAACCGAAGACTCGGCAACCAAAACTCGGCAGCCGAAGACTCGTCAGCCGAAGACTCGGCATCCGAAGACTCGGCAACCGAAGACTCGGCAACCGAAGGCTCGGCAACCGAAGGCTCGGCAACCGAAGGCTCGGCAACCGAAGGCTCGGCAACCGAAGACTCGGCAACCGAAGACTCGGCAACCGAAGACTCGGCAACCGAAGACTCGGCAACCGAAGACTCGGCTACCAAAGACTCGACAACCGAAGACTCGACAACCGATGACTCGACAACCGAAGACTCGACAACCGAAGACTCGGCACACGAAGACGCACATACGAAGACCCGAAACGAAACAACGACACCCGAATACACCAAATCGAAAATCCGACCTCGAAAATCCGACCTCGAAAATTCGACATCAAAAATTCGACATCGAAAAATCGACATCGATAATTCGACATCGAAAATTCGACATCAAAAATTCGACATAAAAAATTCGGCATCAAAAATTCGACCTCAAAATTTCGACCTCAAAAATTCGACCTCAAAAATTCGACGTCGAGGATTCAACATCGAAAATTCCTCATCGAAAATTCCTGATCGAAAATTCCTGATCGAAAGCTCGACATGGAAAATTCGACACCCGAAACCTCGACACCGGAAACCTCGACACCCAAAACCTCGACACCCGAAATCTCGACACCCGTAAACTCGACACGGATATCTCGACACCCGTAAACTCGACACGGAAACCTCGAAACGGGAAACCTCGACACCCAAAACCTCGATACCGAAAACCTCGACACCCGAGGGCTCGACACCCGAAAAAAGGAAACGAAGGACCCAACCCCGAAACCTCAACACCCGAAACCTCCACACCAAGGACCCCACACCGGAAATCCCAGACCAAGAATTCGACGTCGAAAATTCGAACCCCGGAAACTCGTCACCGAGGACTCGGCAACCGAAGACTCGGCAACCGAGGACTCGGCAACCGAAGACTCGGCAACCGAAGACTCGGCAACCTAAGACTCGGCAACCGAAGACTCGGCAACCGAAGACTCGGCAACCGAAGACTCGGCAACCGAAGACTCGGCAACCGAAGACTCGGCAACCGAAGACTCGGCAACCTAAGACTCGGCAACCGAAGACTCGGCAACCGAAGGCTCGGCAACCGAAGGCTCGGCAACGTAAGGCTCGGCAACGTTAGGCTCGGCTACCGAAGGCTCGGCAACCGAAGGCTCGGCAACCGAAGGCTCGTCAACCGAAGGCTCGGCAACCGAAGAGTCGGCAACCGAAGACTCGACAACCGAAGACTCGACAACCGAAGACTCGACAACCGAAGACTCGACAACCGAAGACTCGACTACCGAAGACTCGACTACCGAAAATTCGACTACCGAAGACTCGGCAACCGAAGACTCGGCAACCGAAGACTCGGCAACCGAAGACACGGCAACAGAAGACTCGGCAACCGAAGACTCCGCAACCGAAGGCTCGGCAACGAAGCTCGGCAACCGAAGGCTCGGCAACCGAAGGCTCGGCAACCGAAGGCTCGGCAACCGAAGGCTCGGCAACCGAAGGCTCGGCAACCGAAGATTCGACGACCGAAGATTCGACGACCGAAGACTCGACGACCGAAGACTCGACCACCGAAGACTCGACCACCGAAGACTCGACCACCGAAGGCTCGGCAACCGAAGGCTCGGCAACCGAAGGCTCGGCAACCGAAGACTCGGAAACCGAAGACTCGGCAACCGAAGGCTCGGCAACCGAAGACTCGGCAAATGAAGGCTCGGCAACCGAAGGCTCGGCAACCGAAGGCTCGGCAACGTAAGGCTCGGCAACGTAAGGCTCGGCAACGTTAGGCTCGGCTACCGAAGGCTCGGCTACCGAGGGCTGGGCAACCGAAGGCTCGGCAACCGAAGGCTCGGCAACCGAAGGCTCGGCAACCGAAGGCTCGGCAACCGAAGGCTCGGCAACCGAAGGCTCGGCAACCGAAGGCTCGGCAACCGAAGGCTCGGCAACGGAAGGCTCGGCAACCGAAGGCTCGGCAACCGAAGGCTCGGCAACCGAAGGCTCGTCAACCGAAGACTCGGCAACCTAAGACTCGGCAACCTAAGACTCGGCAACCGAAGACTCGGCAACCGAAGACTCGGCAACCGAAGACTCGGCAACCGAAGACTCGGCAACCGAAGACTCGGCAACCGAAGACTCGGCAACCGAAGATTCGGCAACCGAAGGCTCGGCAACCGAAGGCTCGGCAACCGAAGGCTCGGCAACCGAAGGCTCGGCAACCGAAGGCTCGGCAACCGATGAGTCGGCAACCGAAGACTCGATAACCGAAGACTCGACAACCGAAGACTCGACAACCGAAGACTCGACAACCGAAGACTCGACAACCGAAGACTCGACAACCGAAGACTCGACTACCGAAGATTCGACAACCGAAGACTCGGCAACCGAAGACTCGGCAACCGAAGACTCGGCAATCGAAGACTCGCCAACCGAAGACACGGCAACAGAAGACTCGGCAACCGAAGACTCTGCAACCGAAGACTCCGCAACCGAAGGCTCGGCCACCGAAGGCTCGGCCACCGAAGGCTCGGCAACCGAAGGCTCGGCAACCGAAGGCTCGGCAACCGAAGGCTCGGCAACCGGAGATTCGACGACCGAAGACTCGACGACCGAAGACTCGACGACCGAAGATTCGACCACCGAAGACTCGACCACCGAAGACTCGACCACCGAAGGCTCGGCAACCGAAGGCTCGGCAACCCAAGGCTTGGCATCCGAAGGCTCGGCAACCGAAGGCTCGGCAACCGAAGGCTCGTCAACCGAAGGCTCGTCAACCGAAGCCTCGGCAACCGAAGGCTCGGCATCCAAAGGCTCGGCAACCGAAGGCTCGGCAACCGAAGACTCGGCAACCGAAGACTCGGCAACCGAAGACTCGGCAACCGAAGACTCGGCAACCGAAGACTCGGCAACCGAAGACTCGGCAACCGAAGACTCGGCAACCGAAGAGTCGACAACCGATGACTCGACATCCGAAGACTCGAAAACCGAAGACTCGACAACCGAAGACTCGACAACCGAAGACTCGACTACCGAAGACTCGACTACCGAAGACTCGACTACCGAAGACTCGACAACCGAAGACTCGACAACCGAAGACTCGACAACCGAAGACTCGACAACCGAAGACTCGACAACCGAAGACTCGACAAACGAATACTCGACAACCGAAGACTCGGCACACGAAGACCCACATACGAAGACCCGAAGCGAAACCTCGACACCCGAATACACCAAATCGAAAATCCCACATCGAAAATTCCACATCAAAAATTCCACATCGAAAATTCTACATCAAAAATTCGACATCTTAAATTCGACATCAAAAATTCGACATCGAAAATTCGACATAAAAAATTCGACATCGAAAATTCGACATCAATAATTCGACATCAAAAATTCGACATCAAAAATTCGACCTCAAAAATTCGACCTCGAGAATTCAACATCGAAAATTCCTCATCGAAAATTCCTGATCGAGAATTCCTGATCGAAAACTCGACATGGAAAATTCGACATGGAAAATTCGACATGGAAAATTCGACACCCGAAGCCTCGCCACCAGAAACCTCGACACCCAAAACCTCGACACCCGAAATCTCGACACCCGTAAACTCGACACGGAAATCTCGACACCCGTAAACTCGACACGGAAACCTCGAAACCGGAAACCTCGACACCCAAAACCTCGATACCCAAAACCTCGACATCCGAGGGCTCGACACCGGAAAAAAGGAAACGAAGTACCCAACACCGAAACCTCAACACCCGAAACCTCCACACCGAGGACCCCACACCGGAAATCCCAGACCAAGAATTCGACGTCGAAAATTCGAACCCCGGAACCTCGTCACCGAGGACTCGGCAACCGAAGACTCGGCAACCGAATACACCAAATCGAAAATTCGACGTCTAAAATCCGACGTCTAAAATCCGACGTCGAAAATTCGACGTCGAAAATACGACATCTAAATTCGACATGGAAAATTCGACATCGAAAATTCGACATCCAAAATTCGACATAAAAAATTCGACATCAAAAATTCGACATAAAAAATTCGACATCAAAAATTCGACCTCGAGAATTCAACATCGAAAGTTCCTCATCGAAAATTCCTGATCGAAAACTCGACATGGAAAATTCGACATGGAAAATTCGACACCCGAAACCTCGAAACCGGAAACCTCGACACCCCAAAACCTCGATACCCAAAACCTCGACACCCGAGGGGTCGACACCCGAAAAAAGGAAACCGAGGACCCAACACCGAAACCTCAACACCCGAAACCTCCACACCGAGGACCCCACACCGGAAATCCCAGACCAAGAATTCGACGTCGAAAATTCGAACCCCGGAACCTCGTCTCCGAGGACTCGAAAACCCAAGACTCGGCAACCGAAGAATCGGCAACCGAAGACTCGGCAACCGAAGACTCGGCAACCGAAGACTCGGCAACCGAAGACTCGGCTACCGAAGACTCGACAACCGAAGACTCGACAACCGATGACTCGACAACCGAAGACTCGACAACCGAAGACTCGGCACACGAAGACCCACATACGAAGACCCGAAACGAAACAACGACACCCGAATACACCAAATCGAAAATCCGACGTCGAAAATCCGACCTCGAAAATCCGACCTCGAAAATTCGACATCAAAAATTCGACATCGAAAAATCGACATCGATAATTCGACATCGAAAATTCGACATCGAAAATTCGACATCGAAAATTCGACATCAAAAATTCGACATAAAAAATTCGGCATCAAAAATTCGACCTCAAAAATTCGACCTCAAAAATTCGACGTCGAGGATTCAACATCGAAAATTCCTCATCGAAAATTCCTGATCGAAAATTCCTGATCGAAAGCTCGACATGGAAAATTCGACATGTAAAATTCGACACCCGAAACCTCGACACCGGAAACCTCGACACCCAAAACCTCGACACCCGAAATCTCGACACCCGTAAACTCGACATGGATATCTCGACACCCGTAAACTCGACACGGAAACCTCGACACCCAAAACCTCGATACCGAAAACCTCGACACCCGAGGGCTCGACACCCGAAAAAAGGAAACGAAGGACCCAACCCCGAAACCTCAACACCCGAAACCTCCACACCAAGGACCCCAAACCGGAAATCCCAGACCATGAATTCGACGTCGAAAATTCGAACCCCGGAAACTCGTCACCGAGGACTCGGCAACCGAAGACTCGGCAACCGAGGACTCGGCAACCGAAGACTCGGCAACCGAAGACTCGGAAACCGAAGACTCGGCAACCGAAGACTCGGCAACCGAAGACTCGGCAACCGAAGACTCGGCAAATGAAGGCTCGGCAACCGAAGGCACGGCAACCGAAGGCTCGACAACGTAAGGCTCGGCAACGTAAGGCTCGGCAACGTTAGGCTCGGCTACCGAAGGCTCGGCTACCGAAGGCTGGGCAACCGAAGGCTCGGCAACCGAAGGCTCGGCAACCGAAGGCTCGGCAACCGAAGGCTCGGCAACCGAAGGCTCGGCAACCGAAGGCTCGGCAACCGAAGGCTCGGCAACCGAAGGCTCGTCAACCGAAGGCTCGGCAACCGAAGGCTCGGCAACCGAAGGCTCGGCAACCAAAGGCTCGTCAACCGAAGACTAGGCAACCGAAGACTCGGCAACCGAAGATTCGGCAACCGAAGACTCGGCAACCGAAGATTCGGCAACCGAAGACTCGACAACCGATGACTCGACAACCGAAGACTCGAAAACCGAAGACTCGACAACCGAAGACTCGGCATCCGAAGACTCGGCATCCGAAGACTCGGCAACCGAAGGCTCGGCAACCGAAGGCTCTGCAACCGAAGGCTCGGCAACCGAAGGCTCGGCCACCGAAGGCTCGGCCACCGAAGGCTCGGCAACCGAAGGCTCGGCAACCGAAGGCTCGACAACCGAAGACTCGACTACCGAAGACTCGACTACCGAAGACTCGACAACCGAAGACTCGACAACCGAAGACTCGACAACCGAAGACTCGACAACCGAATACTCGACAACCGAAGACTCGGCACACGAAGACCCACATACGAAGACCCGAAACGAAACCTCGACACCCGAATACACCAAATCGAAAATCCGACGTCGAAAATCCGACCTCGAAAATACCACATCGAAAATTCGACATAAAAAATTCGACATCTTAAATTCGACATCAAAAATTCGACATCGAAAATTCGACATAAAAAATTCGACATCGAAAATTCGACATCAAAAATTCGACATCAAAAATTCGACCTAAAAAATTCGACCTCGAGAATTCAACATCGAAAATTCCTCATCGAAAATTCCTGATCGAAAATTCCTGATCGAAAACTCGACATGGAAAATTCGTCATGGAAAATTCGACATGGAAAATTCGACACCCGAAGCCTCGCCACCAGAAACCTCGACACCCAAAACCTCGACACCCGAAATCTCGACACCCGTAAACTCGACACGGAAATCTCGACACCCGTAAACTCGACACGGAAACCTCGAAACCGGAAACCTCGACACCCAAAACCTCGATACCCAAAACCTCGACACCCGAGGGCTCGACACCGGAAAAAAGGAAACGAAGTACCCAACACCGAAACCTCAACACCCGAAACCTCCACACCGAGGACCCCACACCGGAAATCCCAGACCAAGAATTCGACGTCGAAAATTCGAACCCCGGAACCTCGTCACCGAGGACTCGGCAACCGAAGACTCGGCAACCGAATACACCAAATCGAAAATTCGACGTCTAAAATCCGACGTCTAAAATCCGACGTCGAAAATTCGACGTCGAAAATACGACATCTAAATTCGACATGGAAAATTCGACATCGAAAATTCGACATCCAAAATTCGACATAAAAAATTCGACATCAAAAATTCGACATAAAAAATTCGACATCAAAAATTCGACCTCGAGAATTCAACATCGAAAGTTCCTCATCGAAAATTCCTGATCGAAAACTCGACATGGAAAATTCGACATGGAAAATTCGACACCCGAAACCTCGAAACCGGAAACCTCGACACCCCAAAACCTCGATACCCAAAACCTCGACACCCGAGGGGTCGACACCCGAAAAAAGGAAACCGAGGACCCAACACCGAAACCTCAACACCCGAAACCTCCACACCGAGGACCCCACACCGGAAATCCCAGACCAAGAATTCGACGTCGAAAATTCGAACCCCGGAACCTCGTCTCCGAGGACTCGAAAACCCAAGACTCGGCAACCGAAGACTCGGCAACCGAAGACTCGGCAACCGAAGACTCGGCAACCGAAGACTCGGCAACCGAAGACTCGGCAACCGAAGACTCGGCAACCGAAGACCCGGCAACCGAAGACTCGGCAACCAAAACTCGGCAGCCGAAGACTCGTCAGCCGAAGACTCGGCATCCGAAGACTCGGCAACCGAAGACTCGGCAACCGAAGGCTCGGCAACCGAAGGCTCGGCAACCGAAGGCTCGGCAACCGAAGGCTCGGCAACCGAAGACTCGGCAACCGAAGACTCGGCAACCGAAGACTCGGCAACCGAAGACTCGGCAACCGAAGACTCGGCTACCGAAGACTCGACAACCGAAGACTCGACAACCGATGACTCGACAACCGAAGACTCGACAACCGAAGACTCGGCACACGAAGACGCACATACGAAGACCCGAAACGAAACAACGACACCCGAATACACCAAATCGAAAATCCGACCTCGAAAATCCGACCTCGAAAATTCGACATCAAAAATTCGACATCGAAAAATCGACATCGATAATTCGACATCGAAAATTCGACATCAAAAATTCGACATAAAAAATTCGGCATCAAAAATTCGACCTCAAAAGTTCGACCTCAAAAATTCGACCTCAAAAATTCGACGTCGAGGATTCAACATCGAAAATTCCTCATCGAAAATTCCTGATCGAAAATTCCTGATCGAAAGCTCGACATGGAAAATTCGACACCCGAAACCTCGACACCGGAAACCTCGACACCCAAAACCTCGACACCCGAAATCTCGACACCCGTAAACTCGACACGGATATCTCGACACCCGTAAACTCGACACGGAAACCTCGAAACGGGAAACCTCGACACCCAAAACCTCGATACCGAAAACCTCGACACCCGAGGGCTCGACACCCGAAAAAAGGAAACGAAGGACCCAACCCCGAAACCTCAACACCCGAAACCTCCACACCAAGGACCCCACACCGGAAATCCCAGACCAAGAATTCGACGTCGAAAATTCGAACCCCGGAAACTCGTCACCGAGGACTCGGCAACCGAAGACTCGGCAACCGAGGACTCGGCAACCGAAGACTCGGCAACCGAAGACTCGGCAACCTAAGACTCGGCAACCGAAGACTCGGCAACCGAAGACTCGGCAACCGAAGACTCGGCAACCTAAGACTCGGCAACCGAAGACTCGGCAACCGAAGACTCGGCAACCGAAGGCTCGGCAACCGAAGGCTCGGCAACGTAAGGCTCGGCAACGTTAGGCTCGGCTACCGAAGGCTCGGCAACCGAAGGCTCGGCAACCGAAGGCTCGTCAACCGAAGGCTCGGCAACCGAAGAGTCGGCAACCGAAGACTCGACAACCGAAGACTCGACAACCGAAGACTCGACAACCGAAGACTCGACAACCGAAGACTCGACTACCGAAGACTCGACTACCGAAAATTCGACTACCGAAGACTCGGCAACCGAAGACTCGGCAACCGAAGACTCGGCAACCGATGACACGGCAACAGAAGACTCGGCAACCGAAGACTCCGCAACCGAAGGCTCGGCAACGAAGCTCGGCAACCGAAGGCTCGGCAACCGAAGGCTCGGCAACCGAAGGCTCGGCAACCGAAGGCTCGGCAACCGAAGGCTCGGCAACCGAAGATTCGACGACCGAAGATTCGACGACCGAAGACTCGACGACCGAAGACTCGACGACCGAAGACTCGACCACCGAAGACTCGACCACCGAAGGCTCGGCAACCGAAGGCTCGGCAACCGAAGGCTCGGCAACCGAAGACTCGGCAACCGAAGACTCGGCAACCGAAGACTCGGCAACCGAAGACTCGGCAACCGAAGACTCGGCAAATGAAGGCTCGGCAACCGAAGGCTCGGCAACCGAAGGCTCGGCAACGTAAGGCTCGGCAACGTAAGGCTCGGCAAGGTTAGGCTCGGCTACCGAAGGCTCGGCTACCGAAGGCTCGGCAACCGAAGGCTCGGCAACCGAAGGCTCGGCAACCGAAGGCTCGGCAACCAAAGGCTCGGCAACCGAAGGCTCGGCAACCGAAGGCTCGGCAACGGAAGGCTCGGCAACCGAAGGCTCGGCAACCGAAGGCTCGGCAACCGAAGGCTCGTCAACCGAAGACTCGGCAACCTAAGACTCGGCAACCTAAGACTCGGCAACCGAAGACTCGGCAACCGAAGACTCGGCAACCGAAGACTCGGCAACCGAAGACTCGGCAACCGAAGACTCGGCAACCGAAGACTCGGCAACCGAAGATTCGGCAACCGAAGGCTCGGCAACCGAAGGCTCGGCAACCGAAGGCTCGGCAACCGAAGGCTCGGCAACCGAAGGCTCGGCAACCGAAGGCTCGGCAACCGATGAGTCGGCAACCGAAGACTCGACAACCGAAGACTCGACAACCGAAGACTCGACAACCGAAGACTCGACAACCGAAGACTCGACAACCGAAGACTCGACAACCGAAGACTCGACTACCGAAGATTCGACAACCGAAGACTCGGCAACCGAAGACTCGGCAACCGAAGACTCGGCAATCGAAGACTCGCCAACCGAAGACACGGAAACAGAAGACTCGGCAACCGAAGACTCTGCAACCGAAGACTCCGCAACCGAAGGCTCGGCCACCGAAGGCTCGGCCACCGAAGGCTCGGCAACCGAAGGCTCGGCAACCGAAGGCTCGGCAACCGAAGGCTCGGCAACCGGAGATTCGACGACCGAAGACTCGACGACCGAAGACTCGACGACCGAAGACTCGACCACCGAAGACTCGACCACCGAAGGCTCGACCACCGAAGGCTCGGCAACCGAAGGCTCGGCAACCCAAGGCTTGGCATCCGAAGGCTCGGCAACCGAAGGCTCGGCAACCGAAGGCTCGTCAACCGAAGGCTCGTCAACCGAAGCCTCGGCAACCGAAGGCTCGGCATCCAAAGGCTCGGCAACCGAAGGCTCGGCAACCGAAGACTCGGCAACCGAAGACTCGGCAACCGAAGACTCGGCAACCGAAGACTCGGCAACCGAAGACTCGGCAACCGAAGACTCGGCAACCGAAGACTCGGCAACCGAAGAGTCGACAACCGATGACTCGACATCCGAAGACTCGAAAACCGAAGACTCGACAACCGAAGGCTCGGCAACCGAAGGCTCGACTACCGAAGACTCGACTACCGAAGACTCGACTACCGAAGACTCGACAACCGAAGACTCGACAACCGAAGACTCGACAACCGAAGACTCGACAACCGAAGACTCGACAACCGAAGACTCGACAACCGAATACTCGACAACCGAAGACTCGGCACACGAAGACCCACATACGAAGACCCGAAGCGAAACCTCGACACCCGAATACACCAAATCGAAAATCCCACATCGAAAATTCCACATCAAAAATTCCACATCGAAAATTCGACATCAAAAATTCGACATCTTAAATTCGACATCAAAAATTCGACATCGAAAATTCGACATAAAAAATTCGACATCGAAAATTCGACATCAATAATTCGACATCAAAAATTCGACATCAAAAATTCGACCTCAAAAATTCGACCTCGAGAATTCAACATCGAAAATTCCTCATCGAAAATTCCTGATCGAGAATTCCTGATCGAAAACTCGACATGGAAAATTCGACATGGAAAATTCGACATGGAAAATTCGACACCCGAAGCCTCGCCACCAGAAACCTCGACACCCAAAACCTCGACACCCGAAATCTCGACACCCGTAAACTCGACACGGAAATCTCGACACCCGTAAACTCGACACGGAAACCTCGAAACCGGAAACCTCGACACCCAAAACCTCGATACCCAAAACCTCGACATCCGAGGGCTCGACACCGGAAAAAAGGAAACGAAGTACCCAACACCGAAACCTCAACACCCGAAACCTCCACACCGAGGACCCCACACCGGAAATCCCAGACCAAGAATTCGACGTCGAAAATTCGAACCCCGGAACCTCGTCACCGAGGACTCGGCAACCGAAGACTCGGCAACCGAATACGCCAAATCGAAAATTCGACGTCTAAAATCCAACGTCTAAAATCCGACGTCGAAAATTCGACGTCGAAAATACGACATCTAAATTCGACATGGAAAATTCGACATCGAAAATTCGACATCCAAAATTCGACATAAAAAATTCGACATCAAAAATTCGACATAAAAAATTCGACATCAAAAATTCGACCTCGAGAATTCAACATCGAAAGTTCCTCATCGAAAATTCCTGATCGAAAACTCGACATGGAAAATTCGACATGGAAAATTCGACACCCGAAACCTCGAAACCGGAAACCTCGACACCCCAAAACCTCGATACCCAAAACCTCGACACCCGAGGGGTCGACACCCGAAAAAAGGAAACCGAGGACCCAACACCGAAACCTCAACACCCGAAACCTCCACACCGAGGACCCCACACCGGAAATCCCAGACCAAGAATTCGACGTCGAAAATTCGAACCCCGGAACCTCGTCTCCGAGGACTCGAAAACCCAAGACTCGGCAACCGAAGACTCGGCAACCGAAGACTCGGCAACCGAAGACTCGGCAACCGAAGACTCGGCAACCGAAGACTCGGCAACAGAAGACTCGGCAACCGAAGACTCGGCAACCGAAGACTCAGCAACCGAAGACCCGGCAACCGAAGACTCGGCAACCAAAACTCGGCAGCCGAAGACTCGTCAGCCGAAGACTCGGCATCCGAAGACTCGGCAACCGAAGACTCGGCAACCGAAGGCTCGGCAACCGAAGGCTCGGCAACCGAAGGCTCGGCAACCGAAGGCTCGGCAACCGAAGACTCGGCAACCGAAGACTCGGCAACCGAAGACTCGGCAACCGAAGACTCGGCAACCGAAGACTCGGCTACCGAAGACTCGACAACCGAAGACTCGACAACCGATGACTCGACAACCGAAGACTCGACAACCGAAGACTCGGCACACGAAGACGCACATACGAAGACCCGAAACGAAACAACGACACCCGAATACACCAAATCGAAAATCCGACCTCGAAAATCCGACCTCGAAAATTCGACATCAAAAATTCGACATCGAAAAATCGACATCGATAATTCGACATCGAAAATTCGACATCAAAAATTCGACATAAAAGATTCGGCATCAAAAATTCGACCTCAAAAGTTCGACCTCAAAAATTCGACCTCAAAAATTCGACGTCGAGGATTCAACATCGAAAATTCCTCATCGAAAATTCCTGATCGAAAATTCCTGATCGAAAGCTCGACATGGAAAATTCGACACCCGAAACCTCGACACCGGAAACCTCGACACCCAAAACCTCGACACCCGAAATCTCGACACCCGTAAACTCGACACGGATATCTCGACACCCGTAAACTCGACACGGAAACCTCGAAACGGGAAACCTCGACACCCAAAACCTCGATACCGAAAACCTCGACACCCGAGGGCTCGACACCCGAAAAAAGGAAACGAAGGACCCAACCCCGAAACCTCAACACCCGAAACCTCCACACCAAGGACCCCACACCGGAAATCCCAGACCAAGAATTCGACGTCGAAAATTCGAACCCCGGAAACTCGTCACCGAGGACTCGGCAACCGAAGACTCGGCAACCGAGGACTCGGCAACCGAAGACTCGGCAACAGAAGACTCGGCAACCTAAGACTCGGCAACCGAAGACTCGGCAACCGAAGACTCGGCAACCGAAGACTCGGCAACCGAAGACTCGGCAACCGAAGACTCGGCAACCTAAGACTCGGCAACCGAAGACTCGGCAAATGAAGGCTCGGCAACCGAAGGCTCGGCAACCGAAGGCTCGGCAACGTAAGGCTCGGCAACGTTAGGCTCGGCTACCGAAGGCTCGGCTACCGAAGGCTGGGCAACCGAAGGCTCGGCAACCGAAGGCTCGGCAACCGAAGGCTCTGCAACCGAAGGCTCGGCAACCGAAGGCTCGGCAACCGAAGGCTCGGCAACCGAAGGCTCGGCAACCGAAGGCTCGGCAACCGAAGGCTCGGCAACCGAAGGCTCGGCAACCGAAGATTCGGTACCGAAGGCTCGGCAACCGAAGGCTCGGCAACCTAAGGCTCGGCAACCGAACGCTCGGCAACCGAAGGCTCGGCAACCGAAGGCTCGGCAACCGAAGGCTCGGCAACCGAAGGCTCGGCAACCGAAGGCTCGTCAACCGAAGGCTCGGCAACCGAAGAGTCGGCAACCGAAGACTCGACAACCGAAGACTCGACAACCGAAGACTCGACAACCGAAGACTCGACTACCGAAGACTCGACTACCGAAAATTCGACTACCGAAGACTCGGCAACCGAAGACTCGGCAACCGAAGACTCGGCAACCGAAGACTCGGCAATCGAAGACTCGGCAACCGAAGACTCGGCAACCGAAGACTCGGCAACCGAAGACTCGGCAAATGAAGGCTCGGCAACCGAAGGCTCGGCAACCGAAGGCTCGGCAACGTAAGGCTCGGCAACGTAAGGCTCGGCAACGTTAGGCTCGGCTACCGAAGGCTCGGCTACCGAAGGCTGGGCAACCGAAGGCTCGGCAACCGAAGGCTCGGCAACCGAAGGCTCGGCAACCGAAGGCTCGGCAACCGAAGGCTCGTCAACCCAAGGCTCGTCAACCGAAGGCTCGGCAACGGAAGGCTCGGCAACCGAAGGCTCGGCAACCGAAGGCTCGTCAACCGAAGACTCGGCAACCTAAGACTCGGCAACCTAAGACTCGGCAACCTAAGACTCGGCAACCGAAGACTCGGCAACCGAAGACTCGGCAACCGAAGACTCGGCAACCGAAGACTCGGCAACCGAAGACTCGGCAACCGAAGACTCGGCAACCGAAGACTCGGCAACCGAAGACTCGGCAACCGAAGGCTCGGCAACCGAAGGCTCGGCAACCGAAGGCTCGGCAACCGAAGGCTCGGCAACCGAAGGCTCGGCAACCGAAGGCTCGGCAACCGAAGGCTCGGCAACCGATGAGTCGGCAACCGAAGACTCGACAACCGAAGACTCGACAACCGAAGACTCGACAACCGAAGACTCGACAACCGAAGACTCGACAACCGAAGACTCGACAACCGAAGACTCGACTACCGAAGACTCGACAACCGAAGACTCGGCAACCGAAGACTCGGCAACCGAAGACTCGGCAATCGAAGACTCGCCAACCGAAGACACGGCAACAGAAGACTCGGCAACCGAAGACTCTGCAACCGAAGACTCCGCAACCGAAGGCTCGGCCACCGAAGGCTCGGCAACCGAAGGCTCGGCAACCGAAGGCTCGGCAACCGAAGGCTCGGCAACCGAAGGCTCGGCAACCGAAGGCTCGGCAACCGAAGGCTCGGCAACCGATGAGTCGGCAACCGAAGACTCGACAACCGAAGACTCGACAACCGAAGACTCGACAACCGAAGACTCGACAACCGAAGACTCGACAACCGAAGACTCGACAACCGAAGACTCGACTACCGAAGACTCGACAACCGAAGACTCGGCAACCGAAGACTCGGCAACCGAAGACTCGGCAATCGAAGACTCGCCAACCGAAGACACGGCAACAGAAGATTCGGCAACCGAAGACTCTGCAACCGAAGACTCCGCAACCGAAGACTCGGCAACCTAAGACTCGGCAACCGAAGACTCGGCAAATGAAGGCTCGGCAACCGAAGGCTCGGCAACCGAAGGCTCGGCAACGTAAGGCTCGGCAACGTTAGGCTCGGCTACCGAAGGCTCGGCTACCGAAGGCTGGGCAACCGAAGGCTCGGCAACCGAAGGCTCGGCAACCGAAGGCTCTGCAACCGAAGGCTCGGCAACCGAAGGCTCGGCAACCGAAGGCTCGGCAACCGAAGGCTCGGCAACCGAAGATTCGGCAACCAAAGGCTCGGCAACCGAAGGCTCGGCAACCGAAGGCTCGGCAACCGAAGATTCGGTACCGAAGGCTCGGCAACCGAAGGCTCGGCAACCTAAGGCTCGGCAACCTAAGGCTCGGCAACCGAACGCTCGGCAACCGAAGGCTCGGCAACCGAAGGCTCGGCAACCGAAGGCTCAGCAACCGAAGGCTCGTCAACCGAAGAGTCGGCAACCGAAGACTCGACAACCGAAGACTCGACAACCGAAGACTCGACAACCGAAGACTCGACAACCGAAGACTCGACTACCGAAGACTCGACTACCGAAAATTCGACTACCGAAGACTCGGCAACCGAAGACTCGGCAACCGAAGACTCGGCAACCGAAGACTCGGCAATCGAAGACTCGGCAACCGAAGACACGGCAACAGAAGACTCGGCAACCGAAGACTCCGCAACCGAAGGCTCGGCAACGAAGCTCGGCAACCGAAGGCTCGGCAACCGAAGGCTCGGCAACCGAAGGCTCGGCAACCGAAGGCTCGGCAACCGAAGGCTCGGCAACCGAAGGCTCGGCGACCGAAGATTCGACGACCGAAGATTCGACGACCGAAGACTCGACGACCGAAGACTCGACCACCGAAGACTCGACCACCGAAGGCTCGGCAACCGAAGGCTCGGCAACCGAAGGCTCGGCAACCGAAGACTCGGCAACCGAAGACTCGGCAACCGAAGACTCGGCAACCGAAGACTCGGCAACCGAAGACTCGGCAACCGAAGACTCGGCAACCGAAGACTCGGCAACCGAAGACTCGGAAACCGAAGACTCGGCAACCGAAGACTCGGCAACCGAAGACTCGGCAAATGAAGGCTCGGCAACCGAAGGCTCGGCAACCGAAGGCTCGGCAACGTAAGGCTCGGCAACGTAAGGCTCGGCAACGTTAGGCTCGGCTACCGAAGGCTCGGCTACCGAAGGCTGGGCAACCGAAGGCTCGGCAACCGAAGGCTCGGCAACCGAAGGCTCGGCAACCGAAGGCTCGGCAACCGAAGGCTCGGCAACCGTAGGCTCGGCAACCGAAGGCTCGTCAACCCAAGGCTCGGCAACCGAAGGCTCGGCAACCGAAGGCTCGGCAACGGAAGGCTCGGCAACCGAAGGCTCGTCAACCGAAGGCTCGTCAACCAAAGACTCGGCAACCTAAGACTCGGCAACCTAAGACTCGGCAACCGAAGACTCGGCAACCGAAGACTCGGCAACCGAAGACTCGGCAACCGAAGACTCGGCAACCGAAGACTCGGCAACCGAAGACTCGGCAACCGAAGATTCGGCAACCGAAGGCTCGGCAACCGAAGGCTCGGCAACCGAAGGCTCGGCAACCGAAGGCTCGGCAACCGAAGGCTCGGCAACCGAAGGCTCGGCAACCGAAGGCTCGGCAACCGATGAGTCGGCAACCGAAGACTCGGCAACCGAAGACTCGACAACCGAAGACTCGACAACCGAAGACTCGACAACCGAAGACTCGACAACCGAAGACTCGACAACCGAAGACTCGACTCCCGAAGACTCGACAACCGAAGACTCGGCAACCGAAGACTCGGCAACCGAAGACTCGGCAATCGAAGACTCGCCAACCGAAGACACGGCAACAGAAGACTCGGCAACCGAAGACTCTGCAACCGAAGACTCCGCAACCGAAGGCTCGGCCACCGAAGGCTCGGCAACCGAAGGCTCGGCAACCGAAAGCTCGGCAACCGAAGGCTCGGCAACCGAAGGCTCGGCGACCGAAGATTCGACGACCGAAGACTCGACGACCGAAGACTCGACGACCGAAGACTCGACCACCGAAGACTCGACCACCGAAGACTCGACCACCGAAGGCTCGGCAACCGAAGGCTCGGCAAATCAAGGCTCGGCATCCGAAGGCTCGGCAACCGAAGGCTCGGCAACCGAAGGCTCGGCAACCGAAGGCTCGTCAACCGAAGGCTCGTCAACCGAAGCCTCGGCAACCGAAGGCTCGGCAACCGAAGGCTCGGCAACCGAAGGCTCGGCAACCGAAGGCTCGTCAACCGAAGACTCGGTAACCGAAGACTCGGCAACCGAAGACTCGGCAACCGAAGACTCGGCAACCGAAGACTCGGCAACCGAAGACTCGGCAACCGAAGACTCGGCAACCGAAGACTCGGCAACCGAAGAGTCGACAACCGATGACTCGACATCCGAAGACTCGAAAACCGAAGACTCGACAACCGAAGACTCGACTACCGAAGACTCGACTACCGAAGACTCGACTACCGAAGACTCGACAACCGAAGACTCGACAACCGAAGACTCGACAACCGAATACTCGACAACCGAAGACTCGGCACACGAAGACCCACATACGAAGACCCGAAACGAAACCTCGACACCCGAATACACCAAATCGAAAATCCCACATCGAAAATTCCACATCAAAAATTCGACATCGAAAATTCGACATCAAAATTTCGACATCGAAAATTCGACATAAAAAATTTGACATCAAAAATTCGACATCAAAAATTCGACATCAAAAATTGGACCTCAGAAATTCGACCTCGAGAATTCAACATCGAAAATTCCTGATCGAAAATTCCTGATCGAAAACTCGACATGGAAAACTCGACATGGAAAATTCGACATGGAAAATTCGACACCCGAAACCTCGCCACCGGAAACCTCGACACCCGAAATCTCGACACCCGTAAACTCGACACGGAAATCTCGACACCCGTAAACTCGACACGGAAACCTCGAAACCGGAAACCTCGACACCCAAAACCTCGATACCCAAAACCTCGACACCCGAGGGCTCGACACCCGAAAAAAGGAAACGAAGGACCCAACACCGAAACCTCAACACCCGAAACCTCCACACCGAGGACCCCACACCGGAAATCCCAGACCAAGAATTCGACGTCGAAAATTCGAACCCCGGAACCTCGTTACCGAGGACTAGGCAACCGAAGACTCGGCAACCGAAGACTCGGCAACCGAATACACCAAATCGAAAATTCGACGTCTAAAATCCGACGTCTAAAATCCGACGTCGAAAATTCGACGTCGAAAATTCGACATCAAAATTCGACATGGAAAATTCGCAATCGAAAATTCGTCATCCAAAATTCGACATCCAAAATTCGACATCAAAAATACGACATCAAAAATTCGACATAAAAAATTCGACATCAAAAATTCGAGCTCGAGAATTCAACATCGAAAGTTCCTCATCGAAAATTCCTGATCGAAAACTCGACATGGAAAATTCGACATGGAAAATTCGACACCCGAAACCTCGAAACCGGAAACCTCGACACCCGAAACCTCGACACCCGAAATCTCGACACCCGCAAACTCGACACGGAAACCTCGACACCGGAAACCTCGACACCCCAAAACCTCGATACCCAAAACCTCGACACCCGAGGGCTCGACACCCGAAAAAAGGAAACCGAGGACCCAACACCGAAACCTCAACACCCGAAAGCTCCACACCGAGGACCCCAGACCAAGAATTCACGTCGAAAGTTCGAACCCCGGAACCTCGTCTCCGAGGACTCGAAAACCCAAGACTCGGCAACCGAAGACTCGGCAACCGAAGACTCGGCAACCGAAGACTCGGCAACCGAAGACTCGGCAACCGAAGACTCGGCAACCGAAGACTTGGCAACCGAAGACTCGGCAACCGAAGACTCGGCAACCGAAGACTCGGCAACCGAAGACTCGGCAACCGAAGACTCGGCAACCGAAGACTCGGCAACCGAGGACTCGGCAACCGAAGACTCGGCAACCGAAGACTCGGCAACCGAAGACTCGGCAACCGAAGACTCGGCAGCCGAAGACTCGGCATCCGAAGACTCGGCATCCGAAGACTCGGCATCCGAAGGCTCGGCAACCGAAGGCTCGGCAACCGAAGGCTCGGCAACCGAAGGCTCGGCAACCGAAGGCTCGGCAACCGAAGGCTCGGCAAACGAAGGCTCGGCAACCGAAGGCTCGGCAACCGACGGCTCGACAACCGAAGGCTCGACAACCGAAGGCTCGACAACCGAAGCCTCGACAACCGAAGACTCGACAACCGAAGACTCGACAACCGAAGACTCGACAACCGAAGACTCCACAACTGAAGACTCGACAACCGAAGACTCGACAACCGAAGACTCGACAACCGATGACTTGACAACCGAAGACTCGAAAACCGAAGACTCGACAACCAAAGACTCGACAACCGAATACTCGACTACCGAAGACTCGACTACCGAAGACTCGACTACCGAAGACTCGAATACCGAAGACTCGACTACCGAAGACTCGACAACCGAAGACTCGACAACCGAAGACTCGACAACCGAAGACTCGACAACCGAAGACTCGACAACCGAAGACTCGACAACCGAAGACTCGGCACACGTAGACCCACATACGAAGACGCGAAACGAAACCTCGACAACCGAATACACCAAATCGAAAATCCGACGTCGAAAATCCGACGTCGAAAATCCGACCTCGAAACTCCCACATCGAAAATTCGACATCAAAAATTCGACATCGAAAATTCGACATCGAAAATTCGACATAAAAAATTCGACATCAAAAATTTGACATAAAAAATTCGACATAAAAAATTCGACATAAAAAATTCGACCTCAAAAATTCGACCTCGAGAATTCAACATCGAATATTTCCTCATCGAATATTCCTCATCGAAAATTCCTGATCGAAAACTCGACATGGAAAATTCGACATGGAAAATTCGACACCCGAAACCTCGGCACCGGAAACCTCGACACCCAAAACCTCGACACCCGAAATCTCGACACCCGTAAACTCGACACGGAAATCTCGACACCCGTAAACTCGACACGGAAACCTTCTAAACCGGAAACCTCGACACCCAAAACCTCGATACCCAAAACCTCGACACCCGAGGGCTCGACACCCGAAAAATGGAAACGAAGGACCCAACACCGAAACCTCAACACCCGAAACCTCCACACCGAGGACCCCACACCGGAAATCCCAGACCAAGAAATCGACGTCGAAAATTCGAACCCCGGAACCTCGTCACCGAGGACTCGGCAACCGAAGGCTCGGCAACCGAAGACTCGGCAACCGAAGACTCGGCAACCGAAGACTCGGCAACCGAATACACCAAATCGAAAATTCGACGTCTAAAATCCGACGTCTAAAATCCGACGTCGAAAATTCGACGTCGAAAATTCGACATCTAAATTCGACATGGAAAATTCGACATCGAAAATTCGACATCCAAAATTCGAAATAAAAAATTCGACATCAAAAATTCGACATAAAAAATTCGACATCAAAAGTTCGACTTCGAGAATTCAACATCGAAAGTTCCTCATCGAAAATTCCTGATCGAAAACTCGACATGGAAAATTCGAAATGGAAAATTCGACACCCGAAACCTCGAAACCGGAGACCTCGACACCCGAAACCTCGACACCCGAAATCTCGACACCCGTAAACTCGACACCCGAGGGCTCGACACCCGAAAAAAGGAAACCGAGGACCCAACACCGAAACCTCAACACCCGAAACCTCCACACCGAGGACCCCACACCGGAAAACCCAGACCAAGAATTCGACGTCGACAATTCGAACCCCGGAACCTCGTCTCCGAGGACTCGAAAACCCAAGACTCGGCAACCGAAGACTCGGCAACCGAAGACTCGGCAACCGAAGACTCGGCAACCGAAGACTCGACAACCGAAGACTCGGCAACCGAAGACTCGGCAACCGAAGACTCGGCAACCGAAGGCTCGGCAACCGAAGACTCGGCAACCGAAGACCCGGCAACCGAAGACTCGGCAACCAAAACTCGGCAGCCGAAGACTCGGCATCCGAAGACTCGGCAACCGAAGACTCGGCAACCGAAGGCTCGGCAACCGAAGGCTCGGCAACCGAAGGCTCGGCATACGAAGGCTCGGCAACCGAAGGCTCGGTAACCGAAGACTCGGCAACCGAAGACTCGGCAACCGAAGACTCGGCAACCGAAGACTCGGCAACCGAAGACTCGGCAACCGAAGACTCGGCAACCGAAGACTCGACAAACGAAGACTCGACAACCGATGACCCGACAACCGAAGACTCGACAACCGAAGACTCGACAACCGAAGGCTCGGCACACGAAGACACACATACGAAGACCCGAAACGAAACAACGACAACCGAATACACCAAATCGAAAATCCGACGTCCAAAATCCGACGTCGAAAATCCGACCTCGAAAATCCCACATCGAAAATTCGACATCAAAAATTCGACATCGAAAATTCGACATCGAAAATTCGACATCGAAAATTCGACATCAAAAATTCGACATCAAAAATTCGACATAAAAAATTCGACATAAAAAATTCGACATAAAAAATTCGACCTCAAAAATTCGACCTCGAGAATTCAACATCGAATATTTCCTCATCGAAAATTCCTCATCGAAAATTCCTGATCGAAAACTCGACATGGAAAATTCGACATGGAAAATTCGACATGGAAAATTCGACACCCGAAACCTCGGCACCGGAAACCTCGACACCCAAAACCTCGACACCCGAAATCTCGACACCCGTAAACTCGACACGGAAATCTCGACACCCGTAAACTCGACACGGAAACCTTCTAAACCGGAAACCTCGATTCCCAAAACCTCGATACCCAAAACCTCGACACCCGAGGGCTCGACACCCGAAAAATGGAAACGAAGGACCCAACACCGAAACCTCAACACCCGAAACCTCCACACCGAGGACCCCACACCGGAAATCCCAGACCAAGAAATCGACGTCGAAAATTCGAACCCCGGAACCTCGTCACCGAGGACTCGGCAACCGAAGGCTCGGCAACCGAAGACTCGGCAACCGAAGACTCGGCAACCGAAGACTCGGCAACCGAAGACTCGGCAACCGAATACACCAAATCGAAAATTCGACGTCTAAAATCCGACGTCTAAAATCCGACGTCGAAAATTCGACGTCGAAAATTCGACATCTAAATTCAACATGGAAAATTCGACATCGAAAATTCGACATCCAAAATTCGACATAAAAAATTCGACATCAAAAATTCGACATAAAAAATTCGACATCAAAAGTTCGACTTCGAGAATTCAACATCGAAAGTTCCTCATCGAAAATTCCTGATCGAAAACTCGACATGGAAAATTCGAAATGGAAAATTCGACACCCGAAACCTCGAAACCGGAAACCTCGACACCCGAAACCTCGACACCCGAAATCTCGACACCCGTAAACTCGACACCCGAGGGCTCGACACCCGAAAAAAGGAAACCGAGGACCCAACACGAAACCTCAACACCCGAAACCTCCACACCGAGGACCCCACACCGGAAATCCCAGACCAAGAATTCGACGTCGAAAATTCGAACCCCGGAACCTCGTCTCCGAGGACTCGAAAACCCAAGACTCGGCAACCGAAGACTCGGCAACCGAAGACTCGGCAACCGAAGACTCGGCAACCGAAGACTCGACAACCGAAGACTCGGCAACCGAAGACTCGGCAACCGAAGACTCGGCAACCGAAGGCTCGGCAACCGAAGACTCGGCAACCGAAGACCCGGCAACCGAAGACTCGGCAACCAAAACTCGGCAGCCGAAGACTCGGCAGCCGAAGACTCGGCATCCGAAGACTCGGCAACCGAAGACTCGGCAACCGAAGGCTCGGCAACCGAAGGCTCGGCAACCGAAGGCTCGGCATACGAAGGCTCGGCAACCGAAGGCTCGGCAACCGAAGACTCGGCAACCGAAGACTCGGCAACCGAAGACTCGGCAACCGAAGACTCGGCAACCGAAGAGTCGGCAACCGAAGACTCGGCAACCGAAGACTCGACAAACGAAGACTCGACAACCGATGACTCGACAACCGAAGACTCGACAACCGAAGACTCGACAACCGAAGGCTCGGCACACGAAGACACACATACGAAGACCCGAAACGAAACAACGACACCCGAATACACCAAATCGAATATCCGACGTCGAAAATCCGACCTCGAAAATCCGACCTCGAAAATTCGACATCAAAAATTCGACATCGAAAAATCGACAGCGATAATTCGACATCGAAAATTCGACATAAAAAATTCGACATAAAAAATTTGCATAAAAAATTCGACCTCAAAAATTCGACCTCAAAAATTCGACGTCGAGGATTCAACATCGAAAATTCCTCATCGAAAATTCCTGATCGAAAATTCCTGATCGAAAGCTCGACATGGAAAATTCGACATGGAAAATTCGACACCCAAAACCTCGACACCCGAAATCTCGACACCCGTAAACTCGACACACGTAAACTCGACACGGAAACCTCGAAACGGGAAACCTCGACACCCAAAACCTCGATGCCGAAAACCTCGACACCCGAGGGCTCGACACCCGAAAAAAGGAAACGAAGGACCCAACCCCGAAACCTCAACACCCGAAACCTCCACACCAAGGACCCCACACCGGAAATCCCAGACCAAGAATTCGACGTCGAAAATTCGAACCCCGGAAACTCGTCACCGAGGACTCGGCAACCGAAGACTCGGCAACCGAGGACTCGGCAACCGAAGACTCGGCAACCGAAGACTCGGCAACCTAAGACTCGGCAACCGAAGACTCGGAAACCGAAGACTCGGCAACCGAAGACTCGGCAACCGAAGACTCGGCAAATGAAGGCTCGGCAACCGAAGGCTCGGCAACCGAAGGCTCGGCAACGTAAGGCTCGGCAACGTAAGGCTCGGCAACGTTAGGCTCGGCTACCGAAGGCTCGGCTACCGAAGGCTGGGCAACCGAAGGCTCGGTAAGCGAAGGCTCGGCAACCGAAGGCACGGCAACCGAAGACTCGGCACCGAAGACTCGGCAACCGAAGACTCGGCAACCGAAGATTCGGCAACCGAAGGCTCGGCAACCGAAGGCTCGGCAACCGAAGGCTCGGCAACCGAAGGCTCGGCAACCGAAGGCTCGGCAATCGAAGGCTCGGCAACCGAAGGCTCGGCAACCGAAGGCTCCGCAACCGAAGGCTCGGCAACCGAAGGTTCGGCAACCGAAGGCTCGGCAACCGAAGGCTCGGCAACCGAAGGCTCGGCAACCGAACGCTCGGCAACCGAAGGCTCGGCAACCGAAGGCTCGGCAACCGAAGGCTAGGCAACCGAAGGCTCGTCAACCGAAGGCTCGGCAACCGAAGACTCGGCAACCGAAGACTCGACAACCGAAGGCTCGACAACCGAAGACTCGACAACCGAAGACTCGACAACCGAAGTCTCGACAACCGAAGACTCGACTACCGAAGATTCGACAACCGAAGACTCGGCAATCGAAGACTCGGCAATCGAAGACTCGGCAACCGAAGACTCGGCAATCGAAGACTCGGCAACCGAAGACACGGCAACAGAAGACTCGGCAACCGAAGACTCTGCAACGGAAGACTCCGCAACCGAAGACTCCGCAACCGAAGGCTCGGCAACCGAAGGCTCGGCAACGAAAGCTCGGCAACCGAAGGCTTGGCAACCGAAGGCACGGCAACCGAAGGCTCGGCAACCGAAGGCTCGGCAACCGAAGGCTCGGCAACCGAAGATTCGACGACCGAAGACTCGACGACCGAAGACTCGACACCCGAAGACTCGACCACCGAAAATTCGACCACCGAAGACTCGGCAACCGAAGACTCGGCAACCGAAGGCTCGGTAACGAAAGCTCGGCAACCGAAGGCTCGACCACCGAAGACTCGACAACCGAAGACTCGACAACCGAAGACTCGACAACCGAAGACTCGACAACCGAAGACTCGACAACCGAAGACTCGACAACCGAAGACTCGGCACACGAAGACCCACATACGAAGACCCGAAACGAAACAACGACACCCGAATACACCAAATCGAAAATCCGACGTCGAAAATCCGACCTCGAAAATCCGACCTCGAAAATTCGACATCAAATATTCGACATCGAAAAATCGACATCGATAATTCGACAAAGAAAATTCGACATCGAAAATTCGACATCAAAAATTCGACCTCAAAGATTCGACCTCAAAAACTCGACGTCGAGGATTCAACATCGAAAATTGCTCATCGAAAATTCCTGATCGAAAATTCCTGATCGAAAACTCGACATTGAAAATTCGACATGGAAAATTCGACACCCGAAACCTCGACACCGGAAACCTCGACACCCAAAACCTCGACACCCGAAATCTCGACACCCGTAAACTCGACACGGAAATCTCGACACCCGTAAACTCGACACGGAAACCTCGAAACGGGAAACCTCGACACCCAAAACCTCGATACCGAAAACCTCGACAACCGAAGACTCGACAACCGAAGACTCGACAACCGAATACTCGACAACCGAAGACTCGGCACACGAAGACCCACATACGAAGACGCGAAACGAAACCTCGACAACCGAATAAACCAAATCGAAAATCCGACGTCGAAAATCCGACGTCGAAAATCCGACCTCGAAAATCCCACATAGAAAATTCGACATCAAAAATTCGACATCGAAAATTCGACATCAAAAATTCGACATCGAAAATTCGACATAAAAAATTCGACATCAAAAATTCGACATCAAAAATTCGACATCAAAAATTCGACATCAAAACTTCGACCTCAAAAATTCGACCTCGAGAATTCAACATCGAAAATTACTCATCGAAAATTCCTGATCGAAAATTCCTGATCGAAAACTCGACATGGAAAATTCGACATGGAAAATTCGACACCCGAAACCTCGCCACCGGAAACCTCGACACCCAAAACCTCGACTACCGAAATCTCGACACCCGTAAACTCGACACGGAAATCTCGACACCCGTAAACTCGACACGGAAACCTCGAATCCGGAAACCTCGACACCTAAAACCTCGATACCCAAAACCTCGACACCCGAGGGCTCGACACCCGAAAAAAGGAAACGAAGGACCCAACACCGAAACCTCAACACCCGAAACCTCCACACCGAGGACCCCACACCGGAAATCCCAGACCAAGAATTCGACGTCGAAAATTCGAACCCCGGAACCTCGTCACCGAGGACTCGGCAACCGAAGACTCGGCTACCGAAGACTCGACTACCGAAGACTCGACAACCGAAGACTCGACAACCGAAGGCTCGACAACCGAAGACTCGACAACCGAAGACTCGATCCCGAAGACTCGACAACCGAAGACTCGGCACACGAAGATCCACATACGAAGACCCGAAACGAAACCTCGACACCCGAATACACCAAATCGAAAATTCGACGTCGAAAATCCGACGTCTAAAATCCGACGTATAAAATCCGACGTCGAAAATTCGACATCGAAAATTCGACATCGCAAATTTGACATCGCAAATTCGCCATCGGAAATTCGACATTGAAAATCTACATTGAAAATTAACATTCGGAACCTCGTCAATGAGGACTCGAGACTCGGAACCTCGACACGCTGTACTCGACACACGAAGACCAACATACGAGGACCCCAAACGAATGCCCGACACCAAAATACACCAAACGTAGAATTCGACAACGAAAATTAGACATCTAAATTTTGACATCGAAAATTCCTCATCGACAATTCCTGATCGAAAACTCGACATGGAAAATTCGACATGGAAAATTCGACACCCGAAACCTCGACACCCGAAACCTCGACACTCGAAACCTCGACACCCGAAACCTCGACACCCGAAAACTCGACACTCGAAACCACGACACCCGAAATCTCGACACCCGTAAACTCGACACGGAAACCTCGACACCGGAAACCTCGACACCCAAGACCTCGATAGCCAAAACCTCGAAACCCGAGGGCTCGACACCCGAAAAGAGGAAACGGAGGACCCAACACCGAAACCTCAACACCCGAAACCTCCACATCGAGGACCCCACACCGGAAATCCCAGACCAAGAATTCGACGTCGAAAATTCGAACCCCGGAACCTCGTCACCGAGGACTCGACAAACCAAGACTCGGCAACCGAAGACTCGGCAACCGAAGACTCGGCAACCGAAGACTCGGCAACCGAAGACTCGGCAACCGAAGACTCGGCAACCGAAGACTCGGCAACCGAAGACTCGGCAACCGAAGACTCGGCAACCGAAGACTCGGCAACCGAAGACTCGGCAACCGAAGACTCGGCAACCGAAGACTCGGCAGCCGAAGACTCGGCATCCGAAGACTCGGCAACCGAAGACTCGGTAACCGAAGACTCGGCAACCGAAGACTCGGCAACCGAAGACTCGGCAACCGAAGACTCGGCAACCGCAGACTCGGCAACCGAAGACTCGGCAACCGAAGACTCGGCAACCGAAGACTTGGTAACCGAAGAATCGGCAACCGAAGACTCGGCAACCGAAGACTCAGCAACCGAAGACTCGGCAACCGAAGACTCGGCAAACGAAGACTCGGCTACCGAAGACTCGGCAACCGAAGACTCGGCAACCGAACACTCGGCAACCGAAGACTCGGCAACCGAAGACTCGGCAACCGAAGACTCGGCAACCGAAGACTCGGCAACCGAAGACTCGGCAACCGAAGACTCGGCAACCGAAGACTCGGCTACCGAAGACTCGGCTACCGAAGACTCGGCAACCGAAGACTCGGCAACCGAAGACTCGGCAACCGAAGACTCGGCAACCGAAAACTCGGCAACCGAAGACTCGGCAACCGAAGACTCGGCAACCGAAGACTCGGCAACCGAAGACTCGGCAACCGAAGACTCGGCAACCCAAGGCTCGGCAACCGAAGGCTCGGCAAACGAAGGCTCGGCAAACGAAGGCTCGGCAACCGAAGGCTCGGCACCGAAGGCTCGGCAACCGAAGGCTCGGCAAACGAAGGCTCGGCAAACGAAGGCTCGCGACCCGAAGGCTCGGCAACCGAAGGCTCGGCAACCGAAGGCTCGGCAACCGAAGGCTCGGCAACCGAAGGCTCGGCAACCGAAGGCTCGGCAACCAAAGACTCGGCAACCGAAGACTCGGCAACCGAAGACTCGGCAACCGAAGACTCCGCTACCGAAGACTCGACAACCGAAGACTCGACAACCGAAGACTCGTCAACCGAAGACTCGACAACCGAAGACTCGACAACCGAGGACTCGACAACCGAAGACTCGACAACCGAAGACTCGACAACCGAAGACTCGACAACCGAAGACTCGACAACCGAAGACTCGACAACCGAAGACTCGGCACACGAAGACCCGACACGAAACCTCGACTCCCGAATACACCAAATCGAAAATTCGACCTCGAAAATCCGACATCGAAAATTCGACATGGAAAATTCGACATCGAAAATTCGACATAGGAAATTCGACATCAAAAATTCGACATAAAAAATTCGACATAAAAAATTCGACCTCAAAAATTCGACCTCGAGAATCCAACTTCGAAGATTCCTCATCGAATGTTCGTAATCGTAAAACTCGACATCGAAAATCCGACATCGAAAATGCGACATCGAAAATGCGACATCGAAAATGCGACATCGAAAATGCGACTTATAAAATTCGACACCCGAAACCTCGACACCCGTTACCTCGACACCCGAAACCTCGACACCCGAAACCACGACACCCGAAACCTCGACACCCGAAACCTCGATACCCGAAAACCTCGACACCCGAAAACCTCGACACCCGAAGACCTCGACACCCGAAGACCCCAAATCGAACATTCGACACCGAAGACTCGACACTCGTAGACTCCAGACCCGTAGACTCGACACCAAAGTCTCCACCCCGTAGAAACGACACCAATGACCGCACATCGAAGACCCGACATACCAAATTCGACATTGAAAGCTCATTGAAAATTCCACGTTGAAAACTACACCCGAAACCTCGACAATCGACACCTCGCCACCGAGAATTCGACATGGAAAATTCGACATGGAAAATTCGACAAGGAAAATTCGACATGGAAAATTCGACATGGGAAATTCGACATGGAAAATTCGACATGGAAAATTCGACATGGAAGATTCCACATGGAAAATTCGACATGGAAAATTCGACGTGGAAAATTCGACATCGAAAATTCGACTTTGAAAATTCGACATCGAAAACTCGACATCCAAACTTCGACATCCAAACTTCGTCAATGAATATTCCTGATCGAAAATTCGACATCGCAAATTCGACATCGGAAATTCGACATTGAAAATCTACATCGAAAATTAACATTCGGAAGCTCGTCAATGAGGACTCGACACTCGGAACCTCGACACGCTGTACTCGACACACGAAGACCAACATACGAGGACCCCAAACGAATGCCCGACACCAAAATACACCAAACGTAGAATTCGACATCGAAAATTAGACATCTAAATTTTGACATCGGAAATTCCTCATCGACAATTCCTGATCGAAAACTCGACATGGAAAATTCGACACCCGAAACCTCGACACCCGAAACCTCGACACTCGAAACCTCGACACCCGAAACCTCGACACCCGAAAACTCGACACTCGAAACCTCGACACCCGAAATCTCGACACCCGAAAACTCGACACCGGAAACCTCGACACCCAAGACCTCGATAGCCAAAACCTCGACACCCGAGGGCTCGACACCCGAAAAGAGGAAACGGAGGACCCAACACCAAAACCTCAACACCCGAAAACTCCACATCGAGGACCCCACACCGGAAATCCCAGACCAAGAATTCGACGTCGAAAATTCGAACCCCGGAACCTCGTCACCGAGGACTCGACAAACCAAGACTCGGCAACCGAAGACTCGGCAACCCATGACTCGGCAACCGAAGACTCGGCATACGAAGACTCGGCAACCAAAGGGTCCGCAACCGAAAAGTCGGCAACCGAAGACTCGGCAACCGAAGACTCGGCAACCGATTGACTCGGCAACCGAAGACTCGGCAACCGAAGACTCGGCAACCGAAGACTCGGCAACCGAAGACTCGGCAACCGAAGACTCGGCAACCGAAGACTCGGCTTCCGAAGACTCGGAAGCCAAAGACTCGGCAACCGAAGACTCGGCACCCGAAGACTCGGCAACCGAAGACACGGCAACCGAAGACTCGGCAACCGAAGACTTGGCAACCGAAGACTCGGCAACCGAAGACTCGGCAACCGAAGACTCGGCAACCGAAGACTCGGCAACCGAAGACTCGGCAACCGAAGACTCGGCAACCGAAGACTCGGCAACCGAAGAATCGGCAACCGAAGACTCGGCAACCGAAGACTCGGCAACCGAAGACTCGGCAACCGAAGACTCGGCAACCGAAGACTCGGCAACCGAAGACTCGGCAACCGAAGACTCGGCAACCGAAGACTCGGCAACCGAAGACTCGGCAACCGAAGACTCGGCAACCGAAGACTCGGCAACCGAAGACTCGGCAACCGAAGACTCGGCAACCGACGACTCGGCAACCGAAGACTCGGCAACCGAAGACTCGGCAACCGAAGATTCGGCAACCGAAGACTCGGCAACCGAAGACTCGGCAACCGAAGACTCGGCAACCGAAGACTCGGCAACCGAAGGCTCGGCAACCGAAGGCTCGGCAACCGAAGGCTCGGCAACCGAAGGCTCGGCAACCGAAGGCTCGGCAACCGAAGGCTCGGCAAACGAAGGCTCGGCAAACGAAGGCTCGCGACCCGAAGGCTCGCAACCTAAGGCTCGGCAACCGAAGGCTCGGCAACCGAAGGCTCGGCAACCGAAGGCTCGGCAACCGAAGACTCGGCAACCGAAGGCTCGGCAACCGAAGGCTCGGCAACCGAAGGCTCGGCAACCGAAGACTCGGCAACCGAAGACTCGGCAGCCGAAGACTCGGCAACCGAAGACTCAGCTACCGAAGACTCGACAACCGAAGACTCGACAACCGAAGACTCGTCAACCGAAGACTCGACAACCGAAGACTCGACAACCGAGGACTCGACAACCGAAGACTCGACAACCGAAGACTCGACAACCGAAGACTCGACAACCGAAGACTCGACAACCGAAGACTCGACAAGCGAAGACTCGACAACCGAAGACTCGGCACACGAAGACCCGACACGAAACCTCGACTCCCGAATACACCAAATCGAAAATTCGACCTCGAAAATCCGACATCGAAAATTCGACATGGAAAATTCGACATGGAAAATTCGGCATCGAAAATTCGACATCGAAAATTCGACATAGGAAATTCGACATCAAAAATTCGACCTCAAAAATTCGACCTCGAGAATCCAACATCGAAGATTCCTCATCGAATGTTCGTTATCGTAAAACTCAACATCGAAAATCCGACATCGAAAATGCGACATCGAAAATGCGACATCGAAAATGCGACTTATAAAATTCGACACCCGAAACCTCGACACCCGAAACCTCGACACCCTAAACCTCGATACCCGAAAACCTCGACACACGAAAACCTCGACACCCGAAGACGTCGACACCCGAAGACCCCAAATCGAACATTCGACACCGAAGACTCGACACTCGTAGACTCCAGACCCGTAGACTCGACACCAAAGTCTCCACACCGTAGAAACGACACCAATGACCGCACATCGAAGACCCGACATACCAAATTCGACATTGAAAGCTCATTGAAAATTCCACGTTGAAAACTACACCCGAAACCTCGACAATCGACACCTCGCCACCGAGAATTCGACATGGAAAATTCGACATGGAAAATTCGACAAGGAAAATTCGACAAGGAAAATTCGACATGGAAAATTCGACATGGGAAATTCGACATTGAAAATTCGACATGGAAGATTCGACATGGAAAATTCGACATGGAAAATACGAAGTGGAAAATTCGACATCGAAAATTCGACTTCGAAAATTCGACATCGAAAATTCGACATCCAAACTTCGACATCCAAACTTCGTCAAGGAATATTCCTGATCGAAAATTCGACATCGCAAATTCGACATCGGAAATTCGACATTGAAAATCTACATCGAAAATTAACATTCGGAACCTCGTCAATGAGGACTCGACACTCGGAACCTCGACACGCTGTACTCGACACACGAAGACCAACATACGTGGACCCCAAACGAATGCCCGAATCCAAAATACACCAAACGTAGAATTCGACATCGAAAATTAGACATCTAAATTTTGACATCGGAAATTCCTCATCGACAATTCCTGATCGAAAACTCGACATGGAAAATTCGACATGGAAAATTCGACACCCAAAACCTCGACACCCGAAACCTCGACACTCGAAACCTCGACACCCGAAACCTCGACACCCGAAAACTCGACACTCGAAACCTCGACACCCGAAATCTCGACACCCGTAAACTCGACACCGGAAATCTCGACAGCCAAGACCTCGATAGCCAAAACCTCCACACCCGAGGGCTCGACACCCGAAAAGAGGAAACGGAGGACCCAACACCGAAACCTCAACACCCGAAACCTCCACATCGAGGACCCCACACCGGAAATCCCAGACCAAGAATTGGACGTCGAAAATTCGAACCCCGGAACCTCGTCACCGAGGACTCGACAAACCAAGACTCGGCAACCGAAGACTCGGCAACCGAAGACTCGGCAACCGAACACTCGGCAACCGAAGACTCGGCAACCGAAGACTCGGCAACCGAAGACTCGGCAACCGAAGACTCGGCAACCGAAGACTCGGCAACCGAAGACTCGGAAACGGAAGACTCGGCAACCGAACACTCGGCAACCGAACACTTGGCAACCGAAGACTAGGCAACCGAAGACTCGGCAACCGAAGGGTCGGCAACCGAAAAGTCGGCAACCGAAGACTCGGCAACCGAAGACTCGGCAACCGAAGACTCGGCAAACGAAGACTCGGCTACCGAAGACTCGGCAACCGAAGACTCGGCTACCGAAGACTCGGCAACCGAAGACTCGGCAACCGAAGACTCGGCAACCGAAGACTCGGCAACCGAAGACTCGGCAACCGAAGACTCGGCAACCGAAGACTCGGCAACCGAAGACTCGGCAACCGAAGACTGGGCAACCGAAGACTCGGCAACCGAAGACTCGGCAACCGAAGACTCGGCAACCGAAGACTCGGCAACCGAAGACTCGGCAACCGAAGACTCGGCTACCGAAGACTCGGCAACCGAAGACTCAGCTACCGAAGACTCGGCAATCGAAGACTCGGCAACCGAGGACTCGGCAACCGAAGACTCGGCAGCCGAAGACTCGGCAACCGAAGACTCGGCAACCGAAGACATGGCAACCGAAGACTCGGCAACCGAAGACTCGGCTACCGAAGACTCGACAACCGAAGACTCGACAGCCGAAGACTCGACAACCGAAGACTCGACAACCGAAGACTCGACAACCGAGGACTCAACAACCGAAGACTCGACAACCGAAGACTCGACAACCGAAGACTCGACAACCGAAGACTCGGCACACGAAGACCCGACACGAAACCTCGACTCCGGAATACACCAAATCGAAAATTCGACCTCGAAAATCCGACATCGAAAATTCGACATGGAAAATTCGACATCGAAAATTCGACATAGGAAATTCGACATCAAAAATTCGACATCAAAAATTCGACATCAAAAATTCGACCTCAAAAATTCGACCTCGAGAATCCAACATCGAAGATTCCTCATCGAATGTTCGTTATCGTAAAACTCGACATCGAAAATCCGACATCGAAAATGCGACATCGAAAATGCGACATCGAAAATGCGACATCGAAAATGCGACTTATAAAATTCGACACCCGAAACCTCGACACCCGAAACCTCGACACCCTAAACCTCGATACCCGAAAACCTCGACACACGAAAACCTCGACACCCGAAGACGTCGACACCCGAAGACCCCAAATCGAACATTCGACACCGAAGACTCGACACTCGTAGACTCCAGACCCGTAGACTCGACACCAAAGTCTCCACACCGTAGAAACGACACCAATGACCGCACATCGAAGACCCGACATACCAAATTCGACATTGAAAGCTCATTGAAAATTCCACGTTGAAAACTACACCCGAAACCTCGACAATCGACACCTCGCCACCGAGAATTCGACATGGAAAATTCGACATGGAAAATTCGACAAGGAAAATTCGACAAGGAAAATTCGACATGGAAAATTCGACATGGGAAATTCGACATTGAAAATTCGACATGGAAGATTCGACATGGAAAATTCGACATGGAAAATACGAAGTGGAAAATTCGACATCGAAAATTCGACTTCGAAAATTCGACATCGAAAATTCGACATCCAAACTTCGACATCCAAACTTCGTCAAGGAATATTCCTGATCGAAAATTCGACATCGCAAATTCGACATCGGAAATTCGACATTGAAAATCTACATCGAAAATTAACATTCGGAACCTCGTCAATGAGGACTCGACACTCGGAACCTCGACACGCTGTACTCGACACACGAAGACCAACATACGTGGACCCCAAACGAATGCCCGAATCCAAAATACACCAAACGTAGAATTCGACATCGAAAATTAGACATCTAAATTTTGACATCGGAAATTCCTCATCGACAATTCCTGATCGAAAACTCGACATGGAAAATTCGACATGGAAAATTCGACACCCAAAACCTCGACACCCGAAACCTCGACACTCGAAACCTCGACACCCGAAAACTCGACACTCGAAACCTCGACACCCGAAATCTCGACACCCGTAAACTCGACACCGGAAATCTCGACAGCCAAGACCTCGATAGCCAAAACCTCCACACCCGAGGGCTCGACACCCGAAAAGAGGAAACGGAGGACCCAACACCGAAACCTCAACACCCGAAACCTCCACATCGAGGACCCCACACCGGAAATCCCAGACCAAGAATTGGACGTCGAAAATTCGAACCCCGGAACCTCGTCACCGAGGACTCGACAAACCAAGACTCGGCAACCGAAGACTCGGCAACCGAAGACTCGGCAACCGAACACTCGGCAACCGAAGACTCGGCAACCGAAGACTCGGCAACCGAAGACTCGGCAACCGAAGACTCGGCAACCGAAGACTCGGCAACCGAAGACTCGGAAACGGAAGACTCGGCAACCGAACACTCGGCAACCGAACACTTGGCAACCGAAGACTAGGCAACCGAAGACTCGGCAACCGAAGGGTCGGCAACCGAAAAGTCGGCAACCGAAGACTCGGCAACCGAAGACTCGGCAACCGAAGACTCGGCAAACGAAGACTCGGCTACCGAAGACTCGGCAACCGAAGACTCGGCTACCGAAGACTCGGCAACCGAAGACTCGGCAACCGAAGACTCGGCAACCGAAGACTCGGCAACCGAAGACTCGGCAACCGAAGACTCGGCAACCGAAGACTCGGCAACCGAAGACTCGGCAACCGAAGACTGGGCAACCGAAGACTCGGCAACCGAAGACTCGGCAACCGAAGACTCGGCAACCGAAGACTCGGCAACCGAAGACTCGGCAACCGAAGACTCGGCTACCGAAGACTCGGCAACCGAAGACTCGGCTACCGAAGACTCGGCAACCGAAGACTCGGCAACCGAGGACTCGGCAACCGAAGACTCGGCAGCCGAAGACTCGGCAACCGAAGACTCGGCAACCGAAGACATGGCAACCGAAGACTCGGCAACCGAAGACTCGGCTACCGAAGACTCGACAACCGAAGACTCGACAGCCGAAGACTCGACAACCGAAGACTCGACAACCGAAGACTCGACAACCGAGGACTCAACAACCGAAGACTCGACAACCGAAGACTCGACAACCGAAGACTCGACAACCGAAGACTCGGCACACGAAGACCCGACACGAAACCTCGACTCCGGAATACACCAAATCGAAAATTCGACCTCGAAAATCCGACATCGAAAATTCGACATGGAAAATTCGACATCGAAAATTCGACATAGGAAATTCGACATCAAAAATTCGACATCAAAAATTCGACATCAAAAATTCGACCTCAAAAATTCGACCTCGAGAATCCAACATCGAAGATTCCTCATCGAATGTTCGTTATCGTAAAACTCGACATCGAAAATCCGACATCGAAAATGCGACATCGAAAATGCGACATCGAAAATGCGACTTATAAAATTCGACACCCGAAACCTCGACACCCGAAACCTCGACACCCGAAACCTCGACACCCGAAACCTCGACAACCGAAACCTCGATACCCGAAAACCTCGACACCCGAAAACCTCGACACCCGAAAACCTCGACACCCGAAGACCTCGACACGCGAAGACCCTAAATCGAACATTCGACACCGAAGACTCGACACTCGTAGACTCCAGACCCGTAGACTCGACACCAAAGTCTCCACACCGTAGAAACGACACCAATGACCGCACATCGAAGACCCGACATACCAAATTCGACATTGAAAGCTCATTGAAAATTCCACGTTGAAAACTACACCCGAAACCTCGACAATCGACACGTCGCCACCGAGAATTCGACATGGAAAATTCGACATGGAAAATTCGACAAGGAAAATTCGACATGGAAGGTTCGACATGGGAAATTCCACATGGAAAATTCGACATGGAATATTCGACATGGAAAATTCGACATGGAAAATTCGACGTGGAAAATTCGACTTCGAAAATTCGACATCGAAAATTGGACATCCAAACTTCGACATCCAAACTTCGTCAAGGAATATTCCTGATCGAAAATTCGACATCGCAAATTCGACATCGGAAATTCGACATTGAAAATCTACATCGAAAATTAACATTCGGAACCTCGTCAATGAGGACTCGACACTCGGAACCTCGACACGCTGTACTCGACACACGAAGACCAACATACGAGGACCCCAAACGAATGCCCGACACCAAAATACACCAAACGTAGAATTCGACATCGAAAATTAGACATCTTAATTTTGACATCGGAAATTCCTCATCGACAATTCCTGATCGAAAACTCGACATGGAAAATTCGACATGGAAAATTCGACACCCGAAACCTCGACACCCGAAACCTCGACACTCGAAACCTCGACACCCGAAACGTCTACACCCGAAAACTCGACACTCGAAACCTCGACACCCGAAATCTCGACACCCGTAAACTCGACACCGGAAACCTCGACACCCAAGACCTCGATAGCCAAAACCTCGACACCCGAGGGCTCGACACCCGAAAAGAGGAAACGGAGGACCCAACACCGAAACCTCAACACCCGAAACCTCCACAACGAGGACCCCACACCGGAAATCCCAGACCAGGAATTGGACGTCGAAAATTCGAACCCCGGAACCTCGTCACCGAGGACTCGACAACCCAAGACTCGGCAACCGAAGACTCGGCAACCGAAGACTCGGCAACCGAAGACTCGGCAACCGAAAACTCGGCAACCGAAGACTCGGCAACCAAAGACTCGGCAACCGAAGACTCGGCAACCGAAGACTCGGCAACCGAAGACTCGGCAACCGAAGACTCGGCAACCGAAGACTCGGCAACCGAAGACTCGGCAACCGAGGACTCGGCAACCGAAGACTCGGCAACCGAAGACTCGGCAACCGAAGAATCGGCAACCGAAGACTCGGCAACCGAAGACTCGGCAAACGAAGACTCGGCTACCGAAGACTCGTCAACCGAAGACTCGATTACCGAAAACTCGGCTACCGAAGACTCGGCAACCGAAGACTCGGCAACCGAAGCCTCGGCAACCGAAGACTCGGCAACCGAAGACTCGGCAACCGAAGACTCGGCAACCGAAGATTTGGCATCCGAAGACTCGGCAACCGAAGACTCGGCTACCGAAGACTCGGCAACCGAAGACTCGGCAACCGAAGACTCGGCAACCGAAGACTGGGCAGCCGAAGACTCGGCAACCGAAGACTCGGCAACCGAAGACTCGGCAACCAAAGACTCGGCAACCGAAAGCTCGGCAACCGAAGGCTCGGCAACCGAAGGCTCGGCAACCGAAGGCTCGGCAACCGAAGGCTCGGCAACCGAAGGCTCGGCAACCGAAGGCTGGGCAAACGAAGGCTCGGCAAACGAAGGCTCGGCAAACGAAGGCTCGGCAAACGAAGGCTTGCGACCCGAAGGCTCGGCAACCGAAGGCTCGGCAACCGAAGGCTCGGCAACCGAAGGCTCGGCAACCGAAGGCTCGGCAACCGAAGACTCGGCAACCGAAGACTCGGCAACCGAAGACTCGGCAACCGAAGACTCGGCAACCGAAGACTCGGCTACCGAAGACTCGACAACCGAAGACTCGACAACCGAAGACTCGTCAACCGAAGACTCGACAACCGAAGACTCGACAACCGACGACTCGACAACCGAAGACTCGACAACCGAAGAATCGACAACCGAAGACTCGACAACCGAAGACTCGACAACCGAAGACTCGACAACCGAAGACTCGGCACACGAAGACCCGACACGAAACCTCGACCCCGGAATACACCAAATCGAAAATTCGACCTCGAAAATCCGACATCGAAAATTCGACATGGAAAATTCGACATCGAAAATTCGACATAGGATATTCGACATCAAAAATTCGACATCAAAAATTCCACATAAAAAATTCGACCTCAAAAATTCGACCTCGAGAATGCAACATCGAAGATTCCTCATCGAATGTTCGTTATCGTAAAACTCGACATCGAAAATCCGACATCGAAAATGCGACATCGAAAATGCGACATCGAAAATGCGACTTATAAAATTTGACACCCGAAACCTCGACACCCGAAACCTCGATACCCGAAACCTCGACACCCGAAACCTCGACACCCGAAACCTCGATACCCGAAAACCTCGACACCCGAAAACCTCGACACCCGAAGACCCCAAATCGAACATTCGACACCGAAGACTCGACACTCGTAGACTCCAGACCCGTAGACTCGACACCAAAGTCTCCACACCGTAGAAACGACACCAAAGACCGCACATCGAAGACCCGACATACCAAATTCGACATTGAAAGCTCATTGAAAATTCCACGTTGAAAACTACACCCGAAACCTCGACAATCGACACCTCGCCACCGAGAATTCGACATGGAAAATTCGACATGGAAAATTCCACAAGGAAAATTCGACATGGAAAATTCGACATGGGAAATTCGACATGGAAAATTCGACATGGAAAATTCGACATGGAAGATTCGACATGGAAAATTCGACATGGAAAATTCTACGTGGAAAATTCGACATCGAAAATTCAACTTCGAAAATTCGACATCGAAAATTCGACATCCAAACTTCGACATCCAAACTTCGTCAAGGAATATTCCTGATCGAAAATTCGACATCGCAAATTCGACATCGGAAATTCGACATTGAAAATCTACATCGAAAATTAACATTCGGAACCTCGTCAATGAGGACTCGACACTCGGAACCTCGACACGCTGTACTCGACACACGAAGACCAACATACGAGGACCCCAAACGAATGCCCGACACCAAAATACACCAAACGTAGAATTCGACATCGAAAATTAGACATCTAAATTTTGACATCGGAAATTCCTCATCGACAATTCCTGATCGAAAACTCGACATGGAAAATTCGACATGGAAAATTCGACACCCGAAACCTCGACACCCGAAACCTCGACACTCGAAACCTCGACACCCGAAACCTCGACACCCGAAACCTCGACACCCGAAACCTCGACACTCGAAACCTCGACACCCGAAATCGCGACACCCGTAAACTCGACACCGGAAACCTCGACACCCAAGACCTCGATAGCCAAAACCTCGACACCCGAGGGCTCGACACCCGAAAAGAGATAACGGAGGACCCAACACCGAAACCTCAACACCCGAAACCTCCACAATGAGGACCCCACACCGGAAATCCCAGACCAGGAATTAGACGTCGAAAATTCGAACCCCGGAACCTCGTCACCGAGGACTCGACAACCCAAGACTCGGTAACCGGAGACTCGGCAACCGAAGACTCGGCAACCGAAGACTCGGCAACCGAAGGCTCGGAAACCGAAGACTCGGCAACCAAAGACTCGGCAACCGAAGACTCGGCAACCGAAGACTCGGCAACCGAAGACTCGGCAACCGCAGACTCGGCAACCGAAGACTGGGCAACCGAAGACTCGGCAACCGAAGACTCGGCAACCGAAGACTCGGCAACCGAAGACTCGGCAACCGAAGACTCGGCAACCGAAGACTCGGCAACCGAACACTCGGCAACCGAAGACTCGGGAACCGAAGGCTCGGCAACCGAAGGCTCGGCAACCGAAGGCTCGGCAACCGAAGGCTCGGCAACCGAAGGCTCTGCAACCGAAGGCTCGGCAACCGAACGCTCGGCAACCGAAGGCTCGGCAACCGAAGGCTCGGCAACCGAAGGCTCGGCAACCGAAGGCCCGGCAACCGAAGGCTCGGCAACCGAAGGCTCGGCAACCGAAGGCTCGACAACCGAAGGCTCGACAACCGAAGGCTCGGCAACCGAAGATTCGGCAACCGAAGATTCGGCAACCGAAGACTCGGAACCGAAGACTCGGCAACCGAAGACTCGGAAACCGAAGACTCGGCAACCGAAGACTCAGCAACCGAACACTCGGCAACCGAAGACTCGGCAACCGAAGACTCGGCAACCGAAGACTCGGCAACCGAAGACTCGGCAACCGAACACTCGGCAACCGCAGACTCGGCAACCGCAGACTCGGCAACCGAAGACTCGGCAACCGAAGGCTCGGCAACCGAAGGCTCGGCAACCGAAGGCTCGGCAACCGAAGGCTCGAAAACCGAAGGCTCGACAACCGAAGGCTCGACAACCGAAGGCTCGACAACCGAAGACTCGACAACCGAAGACTCGACAACCGAAGACTCGACAACCGAAGACTCGACAACCGAAGGCTCGACAACCGAAGGCTCGACAACCGAAGACTCGACAACCGAAGGCTCGACAACCGAAGGCTCGACAACCGAAGAGTCGGCACACGAAGATCCACATACGAAGACCCGAAACGAAACCTCGACACCCGAATACACCAAATCGAAAATTCGCCGTCGAAAATCCGACGTCTAAAATCCGACGACGAAAATTCGACATCGAAAATTTGACATCGCCAATTCGACATCGGAAATTCGACATTGAAAATCTACATCGAAAATTAACATTCGGAACCTCGTCAATGAGGACTCGACACTCGGAACCTCGACACGCTGTACTCGACACACGAGGAGCAACATACGAGGACCCCAAACGAATGCCCGACACCAAAATACACCAAACGTAGAATTTGACATCGAAAATTAGACATCTAAATTTTGACATCGGAAATTCCTCATCGACAATTCCTGATCGAAAACTCGACATGGAAAATTCGACATGGAAAATTCGACACCCAAAACCTCGACATCCGAAACCTCGACACTCGAAACCTTGACACCCGAAACCTCGACACCCGAAAACTCGACACTCGAAACCTCGACACCCGTAATCTCGACACCCATAAACTCGACACCGGAAACCTCGACACCCAAGACCTCGATGGCCACAACCTCGACACCCGAGGGCTCGACACCCGAAAAGAGGAAACGGAGGACCCAACACCGAAACCTCAACACCCGAAACCTCCACACCGAGGACCCCACACCGGAAATCCCAGACCAAGAATTGGACGTCGAAAATTCGAACCCCGGAACCTCGTCACCGAGGACTCGACAACCCAAGACTCGGCAACCGAAGACTCGGCAACCCAAGACTCGGCAACCGAAGACTCGACAACCGAAGACTCGGCAACCGAAGACTCGGCAACCGAAGACTCGGCAACCGCAGACTCGGAAACCGAAGACTGGGCAACCGAAGACTCGGCAACCGAAGACTCGGCAACCGAAGACTCGGCAACCGAAGATTCGGCAACCGAAGACTCGGCAACCGAAGACTCGGCAACCGAAGACTCGGCAATCGAACACTCGGCAACCGAACACTCGGCAACCTTACACTCGGCAACCGAAGACTCGGCAACCGAAGACTCGGCAACCGAAGACTCGGCAACCGAAGGCTCGGCAACCGAAGGCTCGGCAACCGAAGGCTCGGCAACCGAAGGCTCGGCAACCGAAGGCTCGGCAACCGAAAGCTCGACAACTGAAGGCTCGACAACCGAAGGCTCGACAACCGAAGGTTCGACAACCGAAGGCTCGACAACCGAAGGATCGACAACCTAAGGCTCGACAACCGAAGGCTCGACAACCGAAGGCTCGACAACCGAAGCCTCGACAACCGAAGCCTCGGCAACCGAAGACTCGACAACCGAAGACTCGACAACCGAAGACTCGACTACCGAAGACTCGACAACCGAAGACTCGACAACCGAAGACTCGACAACCGAAGACTCGACAACCGAAGACTCGACAACGGAAGACTCGAGAACCGAAGACTCGACAACCGAAGACTCGACAACCGATGACTCGAAAACCGAAGACTCGACAACCGAAGACTCGACTACCGAAGACTCGACTACCGAAGACTCGACTACCGAAGACTCGACAACCGAAGAATCGACAACCGAAGACTCGACAACCGAAGACTCGACAACCGAAGACTCGATCCTGAAGACTCGACAACCGAAGACTCGGCACACGAAGACCCACATACGAAGACCCGAAACGAAACCTCGACACCCGAATACACCAAATCGAAAATCCGACGTCGAAAATCCGACGTCGAAAATCCGACCTCGAAAATTCCACATCGAAAATTCGACATCAAAAATTCGACATCGAAAATTCGACATCAAAAATTCGACATCGAAAATTCGACATAAAAAATTCGACATCAAAAATTCGACATCAAAAATTCGACATCAAAAATTCGACCTCGAGAATTCAACATCGAAAATTCCTCATCGAAAATTCCTGATCGAAAATTCCTGATCGAAAATTCCTGATCGAAAACTCGACATGGAAAATTCGACATGGAAAATTCGACATGGAAAATTCGACACCCGAAACCGCGCCACCGGAATCCTCGACACCCAAAACCTCGACACCCGAAATCTCGACACCCGTAAACTCGACACGGAAATCTCGACCCCCTCAAACTCGACACGGAAACCTCGAAACCGGAAACCTCGACACCCAAAACCTCGATACCCAAAACCTCGACACCCGAGGGCTCGACACCCGAAAAAAGGAAACGAAGGACCCAACACCGAAACCTCAACACCCGAAACCTCCACACCGAGGACCCCACACCGGAAATCCCAGACCAAGAATTCGACGTCGAAAATTTGAACCCCGGAACCTCGTCACCGAGGACTCGGCAACCGAAGGCTCGGCAACCGAAGACTCGGTAACCGAAGACTCGGCAACCGAATACACCAAATCGAAAATTCGACGTCTAAATTCCGACGTCTAAAATCCGGCGTCTAAAATCCGACGTCGAAAATTCGACGTCGAAAATTCGACATCTAAATTCGACATCGAAAATTCGAAATCGAAAATTCGACATCCAAAATTTGACATAAAAAATTCGACATAAAAAATTCGACATCAAAAATTCGACGTAAAAAATTCGACATCAAAAATTCGACCTCGAGAATTCAACATCGAAAGTTCCTCATCGAAAATTCCTGATCGAAAACTCGACATGGAAAATTCGACATGGAAAATTCGACACCCGAAACCTCGAAACCGGAAACCTCGACACCCGAAACCTCGACACCCGAAATCTCGACACCCGTAAACTCGACACGGAAACCTCGACACCGGAAACCTCGACACCCCAAAACCTCGATACCCAAAACCTCGACACCCGAGGGCTCGACACCCGAAAAAAGGAAACCGAGGACCCAAAACCGAAACCTCAACACCCGAAACCTCCACACCGAGGACCACACACCGGAAATCCCAGACCAAGAATTGGACGTCGAAAATTCGAACCCCGGAACCTCGTCACCGAGGACTCGACAACCCAAGACTCGGCAACCGAAGACTCGGCAACCCAAGACTCGGCAACCGAAGACTCGACAACCGAAGACTCGGCAACCGAAGACTCGGCAACCGAAGACTCGGCAACCGCAGACTCGGAAACCGAAGACTGGGCAACCGAAGACTCGGCAACCGAAGACTCGGCATCCGAAGACTCGGCAACCGAAGGCTCGGCAACCGAAGGCTCGGCAACCGAAGGCTCGGCAACCGAAGGCTCGGCAACCGAAGGCTCGGCAACCGAAGGCTCGGCAACCGAAGGCTCGGCAACCGAAGACTCGGCAACCGAAGACTCGGCAACCGAAGACTCGGCAACCGAAGACTCGGCAACCGAATACTCGGCAACCGAAGACTCGGCAACCGAAGACTCGGCAACGGAAGACTCGGCAACGGAAGACTCGGCAACCGAAGACTCGGCAACCGAAGACTCGGCAACCGAAGACTCGGCAACCGAAGACTCGGCAACCGAAGACTCGGCAACCGAAGACTCGGCAACCGAAGACTCGGCAACCGAAGACTCGGCAACCGAAGACTCGGCCACCGAAGACTCGGCCACCGAAGACTCGGCATCCGAAGACTCGGCAACCGAAGGCTCGGCAACCGAAGGCTCGGCAACCGAAGGCTCGGCAACCGAAGGCTCGGCAACCGAAGGCTCGGCAACCGAAGGCTCGGCAACCGAAGGCTCGGCAACCGAAGGCTCGGCAACCGAAGACTCGGCAACCGAAGACTCGGCAACCGAAGACTCGGCAACCGAAGACTCGGCAACCGAAGACTCGGCAACCGAAGACTCGGCAACCGAAGACTCGGCAACCGAAGACTCGGCAACCGAAGACTCGGCAACCGAAGACTCGGCAGCCGAAGACTCGGCAGCCGAAGACTCGGCAGCCGAAGACTCGGCATCCGAAGACTCGGCAACCGAAGGCTCGGCAACCGAAGGCTCGGCAAAGGAAGGCTCGGCAACCGAAGGCTCGGCAACCGAAGGCTCGGCAACCGAAGGCTCGGCAGCCGAAGGCTCGGCAAACGAAGGCTCGGCAACCGAAGGCTCGACAACCGAAGGCTCGACAACCGAAGGCTCGACAACCGAAGGCTCGACAACCGAAGGCTCGACAACCGAAGGCTCGACAACCGAAGCCTCGACAACCGAAGCCTCGACAACCGAAGCCTCGACAACCGAAGACTCGACAACCGAAGACTCGACAACCGAAGACTCGACAACCGAAGACTCGACAACCGAAGACTCGACAACCGAAGACTCGACAACCGAAGACTCGACAACCGAAGACTCGACAACCGAAGACTCGACTACCGAAGACTCGACTACCGAAGACTCGACTACCGAAGACTCGACTACCGAAGACTCGACAACCGAAGACTCGACAACCGAAGACTCGACAACCGAATACTCGACAACCGAAGACTCGGCACACGAAGACCCACATACGAAGACCCGAAACGAAACCTCGACACCCGAATACACCAAATCGAAAATCCGACGTCGAAAATCCGACGTCGAAAATCCGACCTCGAAAATCCCACATCGAAAATTCGACATCAAAAGTTCGACATCGAAAATTCGACATCAAAAATTCGACATCGAAAATTCGACATCAAAAATTCGACATCAAAAATTCGACATCAAAAATTCGACATCAAAAATTCGACATCAAAAATTCGACCAAAAAATTCGACCTAAAAAATTCGACCTCCAGAATTCAACATCGAAAATTCCTCATCGAAAATTCCTGATCGAAAATTCCTGATCGAAAACTCGACATGGAAAATTCGACATGGAAAATTCGACATGGAAAATTCGACACCCGAAACCTCGCCACCAGAAACCTCGACACCCAAAACCTCGACACCCGTAAACTCGACCCGGAAATCTCGACACCCGTAAACTCGACACGGAAACCTCGAAACCGGAAACCTCGACACCCAAAACCTCGATACCCAAAACCTCGACACCCGAGGGCTCGACACCGGAAAAAAGGAAACGAAGGACCCAACACCGAAACCTCAACACCCGAAACCTCCACACCGAGGACCCCACACCGGAATTCCCAGACCAAGAATTCGACGTCGAAAATTCGAACCCCGGAACCTCGTCACCGAGGACTCGGCAACCGAAGACTCGGCAACCGAATACACCAAATCGAAAATTCGACGTCTAAAATCCGACGTCTAAAATCCGACGTCGAAAATTCGACGTCGAAAATTCGACATCTAAATTCGACATGGAAAATTCGACATCGAAAATTCGACATCCAAAATTCGACATAAAAAATTCGACATCAAAAATTCGACATAAAAAATTCGACATCAAAAATTCGACCTCGAGAATTCAACATCGAAAGTTCCTCATCGAAAATTCCTGATCGAAAACTCGACATGGAAATTTCGACATGGAAAATTCGACACCCGAAACCTCGAAACCGGAAACCTCGACACCCGAAACCTTGACACCCGAAATCTCGACACCCATAAACTCGACACGGAAACCTCGACACCGGAAACCTCGACACCCCAAAACCTCGATACCCAAAACCTCGACACCCGAGGGCTCGATACCCGAAAAAAGGAAACCGAGGACCCAACACCGAAACCTCAACACCCGAAACCTCCACACCGAGGACCCCACACCGGAAATCCCAGACCGAGAATTCGACGTCGAAAATTCGAACCCCGGAACCTCGTCTCCGAGGACTCGAAAACCCAAGACTCGGCAACCGAAGACTCGGCAACCGAAGACTCGGCAACTGAAGACTCGGCAACCGAAGACTCGGCAACCGAAGACTCGGCAACCGAAGACTCGGCAACCGAAGACTCGGCAACCGAAGACTCGGCAACCGAAGACCCGGCAACCGAAGACTCGGCAACCAAAACTCGGCAGCCGAAGACTCGGCAGCCGAAGACTCGGCATCCGAAGACTCGGCAACCGAAGGCTCGGCAACCGAAGGCTCGGCAACCGAAGGCTCGGCAACAATAGGCTCGGCAACCGAAGACTCGGCAACCGAAGACTCGGCAACCGAAGACTCGGCAACCGAAGACTCGGCTACCGAAGACTCGACAACCGAAGACTCGACAACCGAAGACTCGACAACCGATGACTCGACAACCGAAGACTCGACAACCGAAGACTCGGCACACGAAGACCCACATACGAAGACCCGAAACGAAACAACGACACCCGAATACACCAAATCGAAAATCCGACGTCGAAAATCCGACCTCGAAAATCCGACCTCGAAAATTCGACATCAAAAATTCGACATCGAAAATTCGACATCGAAAATTCGACATCAAAAATTCGACATAAAAAATTCGGCATCAAAAATTCGACCTCAAAAATTCGACCTCAAAAATTCGACGTCGAGGATTCAACATCGAAAATTCCTCATCGAAAATTCCTGATCGAAAATTCCTGATCGAAAGCTCGACATGGAAAATTCGACATGTAAAATTCGACACCCGAAACCTCGACACCGGAAACCTCGACACCCAAAACCTCGACAGCCGAAATCTCGACACCCGTAAACTCGACACGGATATCTCGACACCCGTAAACTCGACACGGAAACCTCGACACCCAAAACCTCGATACCGAAAACCTCGACACCCGAAAAAAGGAAACGAAGGACCCAACCCCGAAATCTCAACACCCGAAACCTCCACACCAAGGACCCCAAACCGGAAATCCCAGACCAAGAATTCGACGTCGAAAATTCGAACCCCGGAAACTCGTCACCGAGGACTCGGCAACCGAAGACTCGGCAACCGAGGACTCGGCAACCGAAGACTCGGCAACCGAAGACTCGGCAACCTAAGACTCGGCAACCGAAGACTCGGCAACCGAAGACTCGGCAACCGAAGACTCGGCAACCGAAGACTCGGCAACCGAACACTCGGCAACCGAAGACTCGGCAACCGAAGACTCGGAAACCGAAGACTCGGCAACCGAAGACTCGGCAACCGAAGACTCGGCAACCGAAGACTCGGCAAATGAAGGCTCGGCAACCGAAGGCACGGCAACCGAAGGCTCGACAACGTAAGGCTCGGCAACGTAAGGCTCGGCAACGTTAGGCTCGGCTACCGAAGGCTCGGCTACCGAAGGCTGGGCAACCGAAGGCTCGGCAACCGAAGGCTCGGCAACCGAAGGCTCGGCAACCGAAGGCTCGGCAACCGAAGGCTCGGCAAACGAAGGCTCGGCAACCGAAGGCTCGGCAACCGAAGGCTCGTCAACCGAAGGCTCGGCAACCGAAGGCTCGGCAACCGAAGGCTCGGAAACCGAAGGCTCGTCAACCGAAGACTAGGCAACCGAAGACTCGGCAACCGAAGACTCGGCAACCGAAGACTCGGCAACCGAAGACGCGACAACCGATGACTCGACAACCGAAGACTCGAAAACCGAGGACTCGACAACCGAATACTCGGCATCCGAAGACTCGGCATCCGAAGACTCGGCAACCGAAGGCTCGGCAACCGAAGGCTCGGCAACCGAAGGCTCGGCAACCGAAGGCTCGGCAACCGAAGGCTCGGCCACGGAAGGCTCGGCCACCGAAGGCTCGGCCACCGAAGGCTCGGCAACCGAAGGCTCGACAACCGAAGACTCGACTACCGAAGACTCGACTACCGAAGACTCAACAACCGAAGACTCGACAACCGAAGACTCGACAACCGAAGACTCGACAACCGAATACTCGACAACCGAAGACTCGGTACACGAAGACCCACATACGAAGACCCGAAACGAAACCTCGACACCCGAATACACCAAATCGAAAATCCGACGTCGAAAATCCGACGTCGAAAATCCGACCTCGAAAATACCACATCGAAAATTCGACATCAAAAATTCGACATCTTAAATTCGACATCAAAAATTCGACATCGAAAATTCGACATAAAAAATTCGACATCGAAAATTCGACATCAAAAATTCGACATCAAAAACTCGACATCAAAAATTCGACCTCAAAAATTCGACCTCGAGAATTCAACATCGAAAATTCCTCATCGAAAATTCCTGATCGAAAATTCCTGATCGAAAACTCGACATGGAAAATTCGACATGGAAAATTCGACATGGAAAATTCGACACCCGAAGCCTCGCCACCAGAAACCTCGACACCCAAAACCTCGACACCCGAAATCTCGACACCCGTAAACTCGACACGGAAATCTCGACACCCGTAAACTCGACACGGAAACCTCGAAACCGGAAACCTCGACACCCAAAACCTCGATACCCAAAACCTCGACCCCCGAGGGCTCGACACCGGAAAAAAGGAAACGAAGGACCCAACACCGAAACCTCAACACCCGAAACATCCACACCGAGGACCCCACACCGGAAATCCCAGACCAAGAATTCGACGTCGAAAATTCGAACCCCGGAACCTCGTCACCGAGGACTCGGCAACCGAAGACTCGGCAACCGAATACGCCAAATCGAAAATTCGACGTCTAAAATCCGACGTCTAAAATCCGACGTCGAAAATTCGACGTCGAAAATACGACATCTAAATTCGACATGGAAAATTCGACATTGAAAATTCGACATCCAAAATTCGACATAAAAAATTCGACATCAAAAGTTCGACATAAAAAATTCGACATCAAAAATTCGACCTCGAGAATTCAACATCGAAAGTTCCTCATCGAAAATTCCTGATCGAAAACTCGACATGGAAAATTCGACATGGAAAATTCGACACCCGAAACCTCGAAACCGGAAACCTCGACACCCCAAAACCTCGACACCCGAGGGGTCGACACCCGAAAAAAGGAAACCGAGGACCCAACACCGAAACCTCAACACCCGAAACCTCCACACCGAGGACCCCACACCGGAAATCCCAGACCAAGAATTCGACGTCGAAAATTCGAACCCCGGAACCTCGTCTCCGAGGACTCGAAAACCCAAGACTCGGCAACCGAAGACTCGGCAACCGAAGACTCGGCAACCGAAGACTCGGCAACCGAAGACTCGGCAACCGAAGACTCGGCAACAGAAGACTCGGCAACCGAAGACTCGGCAACCGAAGACTCGGCAACCGAAGACCCGGCAACCGAAGACTCGGCAACCAAAACTCGGCAGTGAAGACTCGGCATCCGAAGACTCGGCAACCGAAGACTCGGCAACCGAAGGCTCGGCAACCGAAGGCTCGGCAACCGAAGGCTCGGCAACCGAAGGCTCGGCAACCGAAGACTCGGCAACCGAAGACTCGGCTACCGAAGACTCGACAACCGAAGACTCGACAACCGATGACTCGACAACCGCAGACTCGACAACCGAAGACTCGGCACACGAAGACGCACATACGAAGACCCGAAACGAAACAACGACACCCGAATACACCAAATCGAAAATCCGACCTCGAAAATCCGACCTCGAAAATTCGACATCAAAAATTCGACATCGAAAAATCGACATCGATAATTCGACATCGAAAATTCGACATCAAAAATTCGACATAAAAAATTCGGCATCAAAAATTCGACCTCAAAAGTTCGACCTCAAAAATTCGACCTCAAAAATTCGACGTCGAGGATTCAACATCGAAAATTCCTGATCGAAAATTCCTGATCGAAAGCTCGACATGGAAAATTCGACTCCCGAAACCTCGACACCGGAAACCTCGACACCCAAAACCTCGACACCCGAAATCTCGACACCCGTAAACTCGACACGGATATCTCGACACCCGTAAACTCGACACGGAAACCTCGAAACGGGAAACCTCGACACCCAAAACGTCGATACCGAAAACCTCGACACCCGAGGGCTCGACACCCGAAAAAAGGAAACGAAGGACCCAACCCCGAAACCTCAACACCCGAAACCTCCACACCAAGGACCCCACACCGGAAATCCCAGACCAAGAATTCGACGTCGAAAATTCGAACCCCGGAAACTCGTCACCGAGGACTCGGCAACCGAAGACTCGGCAACCGAGGACTCGGCAACCGAAGACTCGGCAACCGAAGACTCGGCAACCTAAGACTCGGCAACCGAAGACTCGGCAACCGAAGACTCGGCAACCGAAGACTCGGCAACCGAAGACTCGGCAACCGAAGACTCGGCAACCGAAGACTCGGCAACCTAAGACTCGGCAACCGATGACTCGGCAAATGAAGGCTCGGCAACCGAAGGCTCGGCAACCGAAGGCTCGGCAACGTAAGGCTCGGCAACGTTAGGCTCGGCTACCGAAGGCTCGGCTACCGAAGGCTGGGCAACCGAAGGCTCGGCAACCGAAGGCTCGGCAACCGAAGGCTCGGCAACCGAAGGCTCGGCAACCGAAGGCTCGGCAACCGAAGGCTCGGCAACCGAAGGCTCGGCAACCGAAGGCTCGGCAACCGAAGGCTCGGCAACCGAAGGCTCGGCAACCGAAGATTCGGTACCGAAGGCTCGGCAACCGAAGGCTCGGCAACCTAAGGCTCGGCAACCGAACGCTCGGCAACCGAAGGCTCGGCAACCGAAGGCTCGGCAACCGAAGGCTCGGCAACCGAAGGCTCGTCAACCGATGGCTCGGCAACCGAAGAGTCGGCAACCGAAGACTCGACAACCGAAGACTCGACAACCGAAGACTCGACAACCGAAGACTCGACAACCGAAGACTCGACTACCGAAGACTCGACTACCGAAGATTCGACTACTGAAGACTCGGCAACCGAAGACTCGGCAACCGAAGACTCGGCAATCGAAGACTCGGCAACCGAAGACACGGCAACAGAAGACTCGGCAACCGAAGACTCCGCAACCGAAGGCTCGGCAACGAAGCTCGGCAACCGAAGGCTCGGCAACCGAAGGCTCGGCAACCGAAGGCTCGGCAACCGAAGGCTCGGCAACCGAAGATTCGACGACCGAAGATTCGACGACCGAAGACTCGACGACCGAAGACTCGACCACCGAAGACTCGACCACCGAAGACTCGACCACCGAAGGCTCGGCAATCGAAGGCTCGGCAACCGAAGGCTCGGCAACCGAAGACTCGGCAACCGAAGACTCGGCAACCGAAGACTCGGCAACCGAAGACTCGGCAACCGAAGACTCGGCAACCGAAGACTCGGCAACCGAAGACTCGGCAACCGAAGACTCGGAAACCGAAGACTCGGCAACCGAAGACTCGGCAACCGAAGACTCGGCAAATGAAGGCTCGGCAACCGAAGGCTCGGCAACCGAAGGCTCGGCAACGTAAGGCTCGGCAACGTAAGGCTCGGCAACGTTAGGCTCGGCTACCAAAGGCTCGGCTACCGAAGGCTGGGCAACCGAAGCCTCGGCAACCGAAGGCTCGGCAACCGAAGGCTCGGCAACCGAAGGCTCGGCAACCGAAGGCTCGGCAACCGAAGGCTCGGCAACCGAAGGCTCGGTACCGAAGGCTCGGCAACCGAAGGCTCGGCAACCGAAGGCTCGTCAACCCAAGGCTCGTCAACCGAAGGCTCGGCAACCGAAGGCTCGGCAACGGAAGGCTCGGCAACCGAAGGCTCGGCAACCGAAGGCTCGTCAACCTAAGACTCGGCAACCGAAGACTCGGCAACCGAAGACTCGGCAACCGAAGACTCGGCAACCGAAGACTCGGCAACCGAAGACTCTGCAACCGAAGACTCGGCAACCGAAGACTCTGCAACCGAAGACTCGGCAACCGAAGACTCGGCAACCGAAGATTCGGCAACCGAAGGCTCGGCAACCGAAGGCTCGGCAATCGAAGGCTCGGCAACCGAAGGCTCGGCAACCGAAGGCTCGGCAACCGATGAGTCGGCAACCGAAGACTCGACAACCGAAGACTCGACAACCGAAGACTCGACAACCGAAGACTCGACAACCGAAGACTCGACAACCGAAGACTCGACAACCGAAGACTCGACTACCGAAGATTCGACAACCGAAGACTCGGCAACCGAAGACTCGGCAATCGAAGACTCGCCAACCGAAGACACGGCAACAGAAGACTCGGCAACCGAAGACTCTGCAACCGAAGACTCCGCAACCGAAGGCTCGGCCACCGAAGGCTCGGCAACCGAAGGCTCGGCAACCGAAGGCTCGGCAACCGAAGGCTCTGCAACCGAAGGCTCGGCAACCGAAGATTCGACGACCGAAGACTCGACGACCGAAGACTCGACCACCGAAGACTCGACCACCGAAGACTCGACCACCGAAGACTCGACCACCGAAGACTCGACCACCGAAGGCTCGGCAACCGAAGGCTCGGCAACCGAGGGCTCGGCATCCGAAGGCTCGGCAACCGAAGGCTCGGCAACCGAAGGCTCGTCAACCGAAGGCTCGTCAACCGAAGCCTCGGCAACCGAAGGCTCGGCAACCAAAGGCTCGGCAACCGAAGGCTCGTCAACCGAAGACTCGGCAACCGAAGACTCGGCAACCGAAGACTCGGCAACCGAAGACTCGGCAACCGAAGACTCGGCAACCGAAGTTTCGGCAACCGAAGAGTCGACAACCGATGACTCGACATCCGAAGACTCGAAAACCGAAGACTCGACAACCGAAGACTCGACAACCGAAGACTCGACTACCGAAGACTCGACTACCGAAGACTCGACTACCGAAGACTCGACAACCGAAGACTCGACAACCGAAGACTCGACAACCGAAGACTCGACAACCGAAGACTCGACAACCGAATACTCGACAACCGAAGACTCGGCACACGAAGACCCACATACGAAGACCCGAAACGAAACCTCGACACCCGAATACACCAAATCGAAAATCCGACGTCGAAAATCCGACCTCGAAAATCCCACATCGAAAATTCCACATCAAAAATTCGACATCGAAAATTCGACATCAAAATTTCGACATCGAAAATTCGACATAAAAAATTTGACATCAAAAATTCGACATCAAAAATTCGACATCAAAAATTCGACCTCAGAAATTCGACCTCGAGAATTCAACATCGAAAATTCCTCATCGAAAATTCCTAATCGAAAATTCCTGATCGAAAACTCGACATGGAAAACTCGACATGGAAAATTCGACATGGAAAATTCGACACCCGACACCTCGCCACCGGAAACCTCGACACCCGAAATCTCGACACCCGTAAACTCGACACGGAAATCTCGACACCCGTAAACTCGACACGGAAACCTCGAAACCGGAAACCTCGACACCCAAAACCTCGATACCCAAAACCTCGACACCCGAGGGCTCGACACCCGAAAAAAGGAAACGAAGGACCCAACACCGAAACCTCAACACCCGAAACCTCCACACCGAGGACCCCACACCGGAAATCCCAGACCAAGAATTCGACGTCGAAAATTCGAACCCCGGAACCTCGTTACCGAGGACTAGGCAACCGAAGACTCGGCAACCGAAGGCTCGGCAACCGAATACACCAAATCGAAAATTCGACGTCTAAAATCCGACGTCTAAAATCCGACGTCGAAAATTCGACGTCGAAAATTCGACATCAAAATTCGACATGGAAAATTCGCAATGGAATATTCGTCATCCAAAATTCGACATCCAAAATTCGACATCAAAAATACGACATCAAAAATTCGACATAAAAAATTCGACATCAAAAATTCGAGCTCGAGAATTCAACATCGAAAGTTCCTCATCGAAAATTCCTGATCGAAAACTCGACATGGAAAATTCGACATGGAAAATTCGACACCCGAAACCTCGAAACCGGAAACCTCGACACCCGAAACCTCCACACCCGAAATCTCGACACCCGCAAACTCGACACGGAAACCTCGACACCGGAAACCTCGACACCCCAAAACCTCGATACCCAAAACCTCGACACCCGAGGGCTCGACACCCGAAAAAAGGAAACCGAGGACCCAACACCGAAACCTCAACACCCGAAAGCTTCACACCGAGGACCCCAGACCAAGAATTCGACGTCGAAAGTTCGAACCCCGGAACCTCGTCTCCGAGGACTCGAAAACCCAAGACTCGGCAACCGAAGACTCGGCAACCGAAGACTTGGCAACCGAAGACTCGGCAACCGAAGACTCGGCAACCGAAGACTCGGCAACCGAAGACTCGGCAACCGAAGACTCGGCAACCGAAGACTCGGCAACCGAAGACTCGGCAACCGAAGACTCGGCAACCGAAGACTCGGCAACCGAAGACTCGGCAACCGAAGACTCGGCAACCGAAGACTCGGCAACCGAGGACTCGGGAACCGAAGACTCGGCAACCGAAGACTCGGCAGCCGAAGACTCGGCATCCGAAGACTCGGCATCCGAAGACTCGGCATCCGAAGGCTCGGCAACCGAAGGCTCGGCAACCGAAGGCTCGGCAACCGAAGGCTCGGCAACCGAAGGCTCGGCATCCGAAGGCTCGGCAAACGAAGGCTCGGCAACCGAAGGCTCGGCAACCGAAGGCTCGACAACCGAAGGCTCGACAACCGAAGGCTCGACAACCGAAGCCTCGACAACCGAAGACTCGACAACCGAAGACTCGACAACCGAAGACTCGACAACCGAAGACTCGACAACCGAAGACTCGACAACCGAAGACTCGACAACCGAAGACTCCACAACTGAAGACTCGACAACCGAAGACTCGACAACCGAAGACTCGACAACCGATGACTTGACAACCGAAGACTCGAAAACCGAAGACTCGAAAACCGAAGACTCGACAACCGAAGACTCGACAACCGAATACTCGACTACCGAAGACTCGACTACCGAAGACTCGACTACCGAAGACTCGAATACCGAAGACTCGACTACCGAAGACTCGACAACCGAAGACTCGACAACCGAAGACTCGACAACCGAAGACTCGACAACCGAAGACTCGACAACCGAAGACTCGACAACCAAAGACTCGGCACACGTAGACCCACATACGAAGACGCGAAACGAAACCTCGACAACCGAATACACCAAATCGAAAATCCGACGTCGAAAATCCGACGTCTAAAATCCGACCTCGAAAATCCCACATCGAAAATTCGACATCAAAAATTCGACATCGAAAATTCGACATCGAAAATTCGACATAAAAAATTCGACATCAAAAATTCGACATCAAAAATTCGACATAAAAAATTCGACATAAAAAATTCGACCTCAAAAATTCGACCTCGAGAATTCAACATCGAATATTTCCTCATCGAAAATTCCTCATCGAAAATTCCTGATCGAAAACTCGACATGGAAAATTCGACATGGAAAATTCGACATGGAAAATTCGACACCCGAAACCTCGGCACCGGAAACCTCGACACCCAAAACCTCGACACCCGAAATCTCGACACCCGTAAACTCGACACGGAAATCTCGACACCCGTAAACTCGACACGGAAACCTTCTAAACCGGAAACCTCGACACCCAAAACCTCGATACCCAAAACCTCGACACCCGAGGGCTCGACACCCGAAAAATGGAAACGAAGGACCCAACACAGAAACCTCAACACCCGAAACCTCCACACAGGACCCCACACCGGAAATCCCAGACCAAGAAATCGACGTCGAAGATTCGAACCCCGGAACCTCGTCACCGAGGACTCGGCAACCGAAGGCTCGGCAACCGAAGACTCGGCAACCGAAGACTCGGCAACCGAAGACTCGGCAACCGAATACACCAAATCGAAAATTCGACGTCTAAAATCCGACGTCTAAAATCCGACGTCGAAAATTCGACGTCGAAAATTCGACATCTAAATTCGACATGGAAAATTCGACATCGAAAATTCGACATCCAAAATTCGACATAAAAAATTCGACATCAAAAATTCGACATAAAAAATTCGACATCAAAAGTTCGACTTCGAGAATTCAACATCGAAAGTTCCTCATCGAAAATTCCTGATCGAAAACTCGACATGGAAAATTCGAAATGGAAAATTCGACACCCGAAACCTCGAAACCGGAAACCTCGACACCCGAAACCTCGACACCCGAAATCTCGACACCCGTAAACTCGACACCCGAGGGCTCGACACCCGAAAAAAGGAAACCGAGGACCCAACACCGATACCTCAACACCCGAAACCTCCACACCGAGGACCCCACACCGGAAATCCCAGACCAAGAATTCGACGTCGAAAATTCGAACCCCGGAACCTCGTCTCCGAGGACTCGAAAACCCAAGACTCGGCAACCGAAGACTCGGCAACCGAAGACTCGGCAACCGAAGACTCGGCAACCGAAGACTCGGCAACCGAAGACTCGGCAACCGAAGACTCGGCAACCGAAGACTCGGCAGCCGAAGACTCGGCATCCGAAGACTCGGCATCCGAAGACTCGGCATCCGAAGGCTCGGCAACCGAAGGCTCGGCAACCGAAGGCTCGGCAACCGAAGGCTCGGCAACCGAAGGCTCGGCAACTGAAGGCTCGGCAAACGAAGGCTCGGCAACCGAAGGCTCGGCAACCGAAGGCTCGACAACCGAAGGCTCGACAACCGAACGCTCGACAACCGAAGCCTCGACAACCGAAGACTCGACAACCGAAGACTCGACAACCGAAGACACGACAACCGAAGACTCGACAACCGAAGACTCGACAACCGAAGACTCCACAACCGAAGACTCGACAACCGAAGACTCGACAACCGATGACTTGACAACCGAAGACTCGAAAACCGAAGACTCGACAACCGAAGACTCGACAACCGAATACTCGACTACCGAAGACTCGACTACCGAAGACTCGAATACCGAAGACTCGACTACCGAAGACTCGACAACCGAAGACTCGACAACCGAAGACTCGACAACCGAAGACTCGACAACCGAAGACTCGACAACCGAAGACTCGACAACCGAAGACTCGGCACACGTAGACCCACATACCAAGACGCGAAACGAAACCTCGACAACCGAATACACCAAATCGAAAATCCGACGTCGAAAATCCGACGTCGAAAATCCGACCTCGAAAATCCCACATCGAAAATTCGACATCAAAAATTCGACATCGAAAATTCGACATCAAAAATTCGACATAAAAAATTCGACATCAAAAATTCGACATCAAAAATTCGACATAAAAAATTCGACATAAAAAATTCGACCTCAAAATTTCGACCTCGAGAATTCAACATCGAATATTTCCTCATCGAAAATTCCTCATCGAAAATTCCTGATCGAAAACTCGACATGGAAAATTCGACATGGAAAATTCGACATGGAAAATTCGACACCCGAAACCTCGGCACCGGAAACCTCGACACCCAAAACCTCGACACCCGAAATCTCGACACCCGTAAACTCGACACGGAAATCTCGACACCCGTAAACTCGACACGGAAACCTTCTAAACCGGAAACCTCGACACCCAAAACCTCGATACCCAAAACCTCGACACCCGAGGGCTCGACACCCGAAAAATGGAAACGAAGGACCCAACACAGAAACCTCAACACCCGAAACCTCCACACCGAGGACCCCACACCGGAAATCCCAGACCAAGAAATCGACGTCGAAAATTCGAACCCCGGAACCTCGTCACCGAGGACTCGGCAACCGAAGGCTCGGCTACCGAAGACTCGGCAACCAAAGACTCGGCAACCGAAGACTCGGCAACCGAATACACCAAATCGAAAATTCGACGTCTAAAATCCGACGTCTAAAATCCGACGTCGAAAATTCGACGTCGAAAATTCGACATCTAAATTCGACATGGAAAATTCGACATCGAAAATTCGACATCCAAAATTCGACATAAAAAATTCGACATCAAAAATTCGACATAAAAAATTCGACATCAAAAGTTCGACTTCGAGAATTCAACATCGAAAGTTCCTCATCGAAAATTCCTGATCGAAAACTCGACATGGAAAATTCGAAATGGAAAATTCGACACCCGAAACCTCGAAACCGGAAACCTCGACACCCGAAACCTCGACACCCGAAATCTCGACACCCGTAAACTCGACACCCGAGGGCTCGACACCCGAAAAAAGGAAACCGAGGACCCAACACCGAAACCTCAACACCCGAAACCTCCACACCGAGGACCCCACACCGGAAATCCCAGACCAAGAATTCGACGTCGAAAATTCGAACCCCGGAACCTCGTCTCCGAGGACTCGAAAACCCAAGACTCGGCAACCGAAGACTCGGCAACCGAAGACTCGGCAACCGAAGACTCGGCAACCGAAGACTCGACAACCGAAGACTCGGCAACCGAAGACTCGGCAACCGAAGACTCGGCAACCGAAGGCTCGGCAACCGAAGACTCGGCAACCGAAGACCCGGCAACCGAAGACTCGGCAACCAAAACTCGGCAGCCGAAGACTCGGCATCCGAAGACTCGGCAACCGAAGACTCGGCAACCGAAGGCTCGGCAACCGAAGGCTCGGCATACGAAGGCTCGGCAACCGAAGGCTCGGCAACCGAAGACTCGGCAACCGAAGACTCGGCAACCGAAGACTCGGCAACCGAAGACTCGGCAACCGAAGACTCGGCAACCGAAGACTCGGCAACCGAAGACTCGACAAACGAAGACTCGACAACCGATGACTCGACAACCGAAGACTCGACAACCGAAGGCTCGGCACACGAAGACACACATACGAAGACCCGAAACGAAACAACGACAACCGAATACACCAAATCGAAAATCCGACGTCGAAAATCCGACGTCGAAAATCCGACGTCGAAAATCCGACCTCGAAAATCCCACATCGAAAATTCGACATCAAAAATTTGACATCGAAAATTCGACATCGAAAATTCGACATAAAAAATTCGACATCAAAAATTCGACATCAAAAATTCGACATAAAAAATTCGACATAAAAAATTCGACCTCAAAAATTCGACCTCGAGAATTCAACATCGAATATTTCCTCATCGAAAATTCCTCATCGAAAATTCCTGATCGAAAACTCGACATGGAAAATTCGACATGGAAAATTCGACATGGAAAATTCGACACCCGAAACCTCGGCACCGGAAACCTCGACACCCAAAACCTCGACACCCGAAATCTCGACACCCGTAAACTCGACACGGAAATCTCGACACCCGTAAACTCGACACGGAAACCTTCTAAACCGGAAACCTCGACACCCAAAACCTCGATACCCAAAACCTCGACACCCGAGGGCTCGACACCCGAAAAATGGAAACCAAGGACCCAACACCGAAACCTCAACACCCGAAACCTCCACACCGAGGACCCCACACCGGAAATCCCAGACCAAGAAATCGACGTCGAAAATTCGAACCCCGGAACCTCGTCACCGAGGACTCGGCAACCGAAGGCTCGGCAACCGAAGACTCGGCAACCGAAGACTCGGCAACCGAAAACTCGGCAACCGAATACACCAAATAGAAAATCCGACGTCTAAAATCCGACGTCGAAAATTCGACGTCGAAAATTCGACATCTAAATTCGACATGGAAAATTCGACATCGAAAATTCGACATCCAAAATTCGACATAAAAAATTCGACATCAAAAATTCGACATAAAAAATTCGACATCAAAAGTTCGACTTCGAGAATTCAACATCGAAAGTCCCTCATCGAAAATTCCTGATCGAAAACTCGACATGGAAAATTCGAAATGGAAAATTCGACACCCGAAACCTCGAAACCGGAAACCTCGACACCCGAAACCTCGACACCCGAAATCTCGACACCCGTAAACTTGACACCCGAGGGCTCGACACCCGAAAAAAGGAAACCGAGGACCCAACACCGAAACCTCAACACCCGAAACCTCCACACCGAGGACCCCACACCGGAAATCCCAGACCAAGAATTCGACGTCGAAAATTCGAACCCCGGAACCTCGTCTCCGAGGACTCGAAAACCCAAGACTCGGCAACCGAAGACTCGGCAACCGAAGACTCGGCAACCGAAGACTCGGCAACCGAAGACTCGACAACCGAAGACTCGGCAACCGAAGACTCGGCAACCGAAGACTCGGCAACCGAAGGCTCGGCAACCGAAGACTCGGCAACCGAAGACCCGGCAACCGAAGACCCGGCAACCAAAACTCGGCAGCCGAAGACTCGGCAGCCGAAGACTCGGCATCCGCAGACTCGGCATCCGCAGACTCGGCAACCGAAGACTCGGCAACCGAAGGCTCGGCAACCGAAGGCTCGGCATACGAAGGCTCGGCAACCGAAGGCTCGGCAACCGAAGGCTCGGCAACCGAAGACTCGGCAACCGAAGACTCGGCAACCGAAGACTCGGCAACCGAAGACTCGGCAACCGAAGACTCGGCAACCGAAGACTCGGCAACCGAAGACTCGACAAACGAAGACTCGACAACCGAAGGCTCGGCACACGAAGACACACATACGAAGACCCGAAACGAAACAACGACACCCGAATACACCAAATCGAATATCCGACGTCGAAAATCCGACCTCGAAAATCCGACCTCGAAAATTCGACATCAGAAATTCGACATCGAAAAATCGACAGCGATAATTCGACATCGAAAATTCGACATCGAAAATTCGACATAAAAAATTCGACATAAAAAATTTGCATAAAAAATTCGACCTCAAAAATTCGACCTCAAAAATTCGACGTCGAGGATTCAACATCGAAAATTCCTCATCGAAAATTCCTGATCGAAAATTCCTGATCGAAAGCTTGACATGGAAAATTCGACATGGAAAATTCGACACCCAAAACCTCGACACCCGAAATCTCGACACCCGTAAACTCGACACACGTAAACTCGACACGGAAACCTCGAAACGGGAAACATCGACACCCAAAACCTCGATGCCGAAAACCTCGACACCCGAGGGCTCGACACCCGAAAAAAGGAAACGAAGGACCCAACCCCGAAACCTCAACACCCGAAACCTCCACACCAAGGACCCCACACCGGAAATCCCAGACCAAGAAATCGACGTCGAAAATTCGAACCCCGGAACCTCGTCACCGAGGACTCGGCAACCGAAGGCTCGGCAACCGAAGACTCGGCAACCGAAGACTCGGCAACCGAAAACTCGGCAACCGAATACACCAAATAGAAAATCCGACGTCTAAAATCCGACGTCGAAAATTCGACGTCGAAAATTCGACATCTAATTCGACATGGAAAATTCGACATCGAAAATTCGACATCCAAAATTCGAGATAAAAAATTCGACATCAAAAATTCGACATAAAAAATTCGACATCAAAAGTTCGACTTCGAGAATTCAACATCGAAAGTCCCTCATCGAAAATTCCTGATCGAAAACTCGACATGGAAAATTCGAAATGGAAAATTCGACACCCGAAACCTCGAAACCGGAAACCTCGACACCCGAAACCTCGACACCCGAAATCTCGACACCCGTAAACTTGACACCCGAGGGCTCGACACCCGAAAAAAGGAAACCGAGGACCCAACACCGAAACCTCAACACCCGAAACCTCCACACCGAGGACCCCACACCGGAAATCCCAGACCAAGAATTCGACGTCGAAAATTCGAACCCCGGAACCTCGTCTCCGAGGACTCGAAAACCCAAGACTCGGCAACCGAAGACTCGGCAACCGAAGACTCGGCAACCGAAGACTCGGCAACCGAAGACTCGACAACCGAAGACTCGGCAACCGAAGACTCGGCAACCGAAGACTCGGCAACCGAAGGCTCGGCAACCGAAGACTCGGCAACCGAAGACCCGGCAACCGAAGACTCGGCAACCAAAACTCGGCAGCCGAAGACTCGGCAGCCGAAGACTCGGCATCCGCAGACTCGGCAACCGAAGACTCGGCAACCGAAGGCTCGGCAACCGAAGGCTCGGCATACGAAGGCTCGGCAACCGAAGGCTCGGCAACCGAAGGCTCGGCAACCGAAGACTCGGCAACCGAAGACTCGGCAACCGAAGACTCGGCAACCGAAGACTCGGCAACCGAAGACTCGGCAACCGAAGACTCGGCAACCGAAGACTCGACAAACGAAGACTCGACAACCGAAGGCTCGGCACACGAAGACACACATACGAAGACCCGAAACGAAACAACGACACCCGAATACACCAAATCGAATATCCGACGTCGAAAATCCGACCTCGAAAATCCGACCTCGAAAATTCGACATCAGAAATTCGACATCGAAAAATCGACAGCGATAATTCGACATCGAAAATTCGACATCGAAAATTCGACATAAAAAATTCGACATAAAAAATTTGCATAAAAAATTCGACCTCAAAAATTCGACCTCAAAAATTCGACGTCGAGGATTCAACATCGAAAATTCCTCATCGAAAATTCCTGATCGAAAATTCCTGATCGAAAGCTTGACATGGAAAATTCGACATGGAAAATTCGACACCCAAAACCTCGACACCCGAAATCTCGACACCCGTAAACTCGACACACGTAAACTCGACACGGAAACCTCGAAACGGGAAACCTCGACACCCAAAACCTCGATGCCGAAAACCTCGACACCCGAGGGCTCGACACCCGAAAAAAGGAAACGAAGGACCCAACCCCGAAACCTCAACACCCGAAACCTCCACACCAAGGACCCCACACCGGAAATCCCAGACCAAGAATTCGACGTCGAAAATTCGAACCCCGGAAACTCGTCACCGAGGACTCGGCAACCGAAGACTCTTCAACCGAGGACTCGGCAACCGAAGACTCGGCAACCGAAGACTCGGCAACCTAAGACTCGGCAACCGAAGACTCGGCAACCGAAGACTCGGCAAATGAAGGCTCGGCAACCGAAGGCTCGGCAACCGAAGGCTCGGCAACGTAAGGCTCGGCAACGTAAGGCTCGGCAACGTTAGGCTCGGCTACCGAAGGCTCGGCTACCGAAGGCTGGGCAACCGAAGGCTCGGTAACCGAAGGCTCGGCAACCGAAGGCACGGCAACCGAAGACTCGGCAACCGAAGACTCGGCAACCGAAGACTCGGCAACCGAAGACTCGGCAACCGAAGATTCGGCAACCGAAGGCTCGGCAACCGAAGGCTCGGCAACCGAAGGCTCGGCAACCGAAGGCTCGGCAACCGAAGACTCGACAACCGAAGACTCCACAACCGAAGACTCGACAACCGATGACTCGACAACCGAAGACTCGACAACCGAAGACTCGACAACCGAAGACTCGGCACACGAAGACCCACATACGAAGACCCGAAACGAAACAACGACAACCGAATACACCAAATCGAAAATCCGACGTCGAAAATCCGACCTCGAAATACCGACCTCGAAAATTCGACATCAAAAATTCGACATCGAAAAATGGACATCGATAATTCGACATCGAAAATTCGACATCGAAAATTCGACATCGAAAATTTGACATCGAAAATTCGACATCAAAAATTCGACATAAAAAATTCGGCATCAAAAATTCGACCTCAAAAATTCGACCTCAAAAATTCGACCTCAAAAATTCGACGTCGAGGATTCAACATCGAAAATTCCTCATCGAAAATTCCTGATCGAAAATTCCTGATCGAAAGCTCGATATGGAAAATTCGACATGGAAAATTCGACACCCGAAACCTCGACACCGGAAACCTCGACACCCAAAACCTCGACACCCGAAATCTCGACACCCGTAAACTCGACACGGAAACCTCGAAACGGGAAACCTCGACACCCAAAACCTCGATGCCGAAAACCTCGACACCCGAGGGCTCGACACCCGAAAAAAGGAAACGAAGGACCCAACCCCGAAACCTCAACACCCGAAACCTCCACACCAAGGACCCCACACCGGAAATCCCAGACCAAGAATTCGACGTCGAAAATTCGAACCCCGGAAACTCGTCACCGAGGACTCGGCAACCGAAGACTCGGCAACCGAGGACTCGGCAACCGAAGACTCGGCAACCGAGGACTCGGCAACCGAAGACTCGGCAACCTAAGACTCGGCAACCGAAGACTCGACAACCGAAGACTCGGCAACCGAAGACTCGGCAACCGAAGACTCGGCAACCGAAGACTCGGCAACCGAAGACTCGGCAACCGAAGACTCGGCAACCGAAGACTCGGCAACCGAAGACTCGGCAACCGAAGACTCGGCAACCGAAGACTCGGCAACCGAAGACTCGGAAACCGAAGACTCGGCAACCGAAGACTCGGCAACCGAAGACTCGGCAACCGAAGACTCGGCAAATGAAGGCTCGGCAACCGAAGGCTCGGCAACCGAAGGCTCGGCAACCGAAGGCTCGGCAACGTAAGGCTCGGCAACGTAAGACTCGGCAACGTAAGGCTCGGCAACGTTAGGCTCGGCTACCGAAGGCTGGGCAACCGAAGGCTCGGCAACCGAAGGCTCGGCAACCGAAGGCTCGGCAACCGAAGACTCGGCAACCGAAGACTCGGCAACCGAAGACTCGGCAACCGAAGACTCGGCAACCGAAGATTCGGCAACCGAAGGCTCGCCAACCGAAGGCTCGGCAACCGAAGGCTCGGCAACCGAAGGCTCGGTAATCGAAGGCTCGGCAACCGAAGGCTCGGCAACCGAAGGCTCGGCAACCGAAGGCTCGGCAACCGAAGGCTCGGCAACCGAAGGCTCGGCAACCTAAGACTCGGCAACCGAAGACTCGACAACCGAAGACTCGACAACCGAAGACTCGACAACCGAAGACTCGACAACCGAAGACTCGACAACCGAAGACTCGACTACCGAAGATTCGACAACCGAAGACTCGGCAACCGAAGACTCGGCAACCGAAGACTCGGCAATCGAAGACTCGGCAACCGAAGACACGGCAACAGAAGACTCGGCAACCGCAGGCTCGGCAACCGAAGGCTCGGCAACGAAAGCTCGGCAACCGAAGGCTCGGCAACCGAAGGCTCGGCAACCGAAGATTCGACGACCGAAGACTCGACGACCGAAGACTCGACCACCGAAGACTCGACCACCGAAGACTCGACCACCGAAGACTCGACCACCGAAGACTCGGCAACCGAAGACTCGGCAACCGAAGACTTGGCAACCGAAGGCTCGGCAACGAAAGCTCGGCAACCGAAGGCTCGACAACCGAAGACTCGACAACCGAAGACTCGAGAACCGAAGACTCGACAACCGAAGACTCGGCACACGAAGACCCACATACGAAGACCCGAAACGAAACAACGACACCCGAATACACCAAATCGAAAATCCGACGTCGAAAATCCGACCTCGAAAATTCGACATCAAAAATTCGACATCGAAAAATGGACATCGATAATTCAACATCGAAAATTCGACATCGAAAATTCGACATCAAAAATTCGACATAAAAAATTCGGCATCAAAAATTCGACCTCAAAGATTCGACCTCAAAAATTCGACCTCAAAAATTCGACGTCGAGGATTCAACATCGAAAATTTCCTAATCGAAAATTCCTGATCGAAAACTCGACATTGAAAATTCGACATGGAAAATTCGACACCCGAAACCTCGACACCGGAAACCTCGACACCCAAAACCTCGACACCCGGAATCTCGACACCCGTAAACTCGACACGGAAATCTCGACACCCGTAAACTCGACACGGAAACCTCGAAACGGAAAACCTCGACACCCAAAACCTCGATACCGAAAACCTCGACACCCGAGGGCTCGACACCCGAAAAAAGGAAACGAAGGACCCAACACCGAAACCTCAACACCCGAAACCTCCACACCAAGGACCCCACACCGGAAATCCCAGACCAAGAATTCGACGTCGAAAATTCGAACCCCGGAACCTCGTCACCGAGGACTCGGCAACCGAAGACTCGGCAACCGAGGACTCGGCAACCGATGACTCGGCAACCGAAGACTCGGCAACCGAAGACTCGGCAACCGAAGACTCGGCAACCGAAAACTCGGCAACCGAGGACTCGGCAACCGAAGACTCGGCAACCGAAGACTCGGCAACCGAAGACTCGGCAACCGAAGACTCGGCAACCGAAGACTCGGCAACCGAAGACTCGGCAACCGAAGACTCGGCAACCGAAGACTCGGCAACCGAAGACTCGGCAACCGAAGACTCGGCAACCGAAGACTCGGCAACCGACCCCCCCCTCCGAAGGAGTGTCGCCTTGCCGTGGCGGAGGGGCTCAGTACCCGAACCAGACGGCCTGCTACGTGTGTCTTTGTGACCACTGGTAGGCAAGAGGTGAGGGGAAGCTAAGAACATTCCAACGGGTAGATGAGGCTCGTTAGTCTTGGTTGACAACTCATCTAGGAGAAGAGGACTCCGAAATCAAACTCCCCCAGGGGAACCTACCACGGTAGGTCCGGGTTTGGCGCACCCGGGGCCCCAAGCTGCTCACCATCATTTCACCCCCTTCATAGTCATTAACTGTGCCACGTGCAGCTTTTATGTTGCCTTTTATATCACCCTCTTCCCCTTCTAGGCTTATTCTGATTATTAGTTTGTAAGTTCCTAGATTTATAACTCCTGTCTCACCAGCAGGGATCTTTCCTATCTCCGTGGTCCTGTCCCACGGTTTTCTGCGCGGCCCCCGACTTGTGTGCTCTTCGGAGGTCTCAGGCGCGAAGGTTGTGCGGACCCTTCACACTGCCCCCATGTGTAGCCTTAGGTGCGGAGCCCGTCCACATGTCATGTACACCCACGTAGCTCCTTGAGGGCACGGCCGGTGTTAATCTCCCGACGGCCGCGTGCCGTCGGGTTAGTATCACCGGCCGGACGTGTTACCGCTGACGGAACCCCGGTGTAATCAACTCGAAGTCCCCTGAATCCACGCTGACTCCGTTGAGGCAGCGTGTGCTAAAGCGGGGAGCCACAGGCGGTTATTCCTGTGGTGGGGGCATAAAACCGGGGTGTCACGTGGTGAACGGTTTACCCATGCGGATAAGCAGTGGAGATCGGAGGGTAGCTCCTCTGAAGTACGCCTTGAGGTCAGTCATGGAGGGGTCTCCACAGACCGAGGAGATTTTGGTGTCTTTTATCCCTTGACCCCCGGATGGCAGGCTGACGCCGACGGTTCCGGAAGGGGGTCCAAATCAATCATGCATCCGCGCAAAACCCCCTTTACTGATGTTTTTCTGGTGATGACCTTGGCATGTGAAGGAAAAACGATGAAGAACCTAAGCCCGTTCTATATTAAGCGTGAAGTGGATAGGATCTGTGGCTCAGTAAAAAACGCAACGCGACTGAGAGACGGTACGCTTTTGCTTGAGACGTGCAATGCGGAACAGTCCCAAAAGCTGTTAAAAGCGAGTTTGTTGGGCTCCTACCCGGTCCGGGTAGCCCCACACAAATCATTGAACTCTTGTGGGGGAGTTGTTACCACCTCCAGCCTGGATGATTTGTCAACGGAGGACATTGTCACCTGCCTCTCAGACCAAAGGGTCATTCAAGCGTACCGCCTATCCCGAAAGCAGGATGGAAAAGAGATTCCCTTAAAAACGGTGTTCCTAACCTTCAAGGGAACTACTTTACCCGAGTACATCTTCTGTGGGTATGAGCGCGCTGCAGTACGCCCGTATGTCCCGAATCCCATGCGCTGTTTTCAGTGCCAGAGGTTCGGGCATACTAGGGGCTCGTGCACGCATCCTGCGATATGTGAGCGTTGCGGTTTGGCAGCACATGAGGACACCGCCTGTACTCGGGACCCCTGCTGCGTGAACTGTGGAGGGAAACATCCATCAAGCTCTCGTCAGTGTCCGCAGTTTTGCGATGAAAAGAGCATACAGGAGCTACGCGTTAAGGAACGCCTAACTTTTCTAGAAGCGCGGCGGCGCTTTGAGCAGCTGAAGCCTGCTAACACCATAGGCTATGCAGCAGCTGCACGCCGGCCTCCTGTAGCCACTGTCGGTTTGCAACACGTTCCCGCTTCGGATGCCTCCACGCAAACCGACTGGTCGACGAATCCCCCTGCGCAACGTCCTACTACACCTACAGTGACATCAATCGCAGTGCAGACCACAGATCCCAAACCGTCCACGAGTACCACAACTCCTGATGACCGCCCTCGTTCCAGGCATACTGTTCGAGCTAGTAGTCTCACCTCTTCAATGAAGTCCCGCTCTCGCTCCGTGAGCCAAAGGGGAACTTCAGACTCCCGCACATCAGGGGAGTCGCCTGAGAACGACGAACGTCGAGTATATGGTCCCAAGTGCGCCAGAGTAAAAATGAAGAAAAAGAAAAAGATAAAGACTGGCCACTAATCTCTTTTTAATATGGAAATAATCCAGTGGAACGTTAATGGGTTCCGGGCACGTACTCCGGACATACAGCATTTAGTTTTTCAACATTCTCCATCAATCGTCTGTCTACAGGAAACCCATTTGAATCCTCATCACACACTACACCTCCGTGGTTTTTCGGCATTTAGACATGACTCTGCAGCTAGCGGACGCGCAAGCGGTGGTGTTGCTACTCTGGTGACACATAACATCTCTGCCACTAGCATCCCGCTTAACACACCGTTGCAAGCTGTAGCGGTGCGTGTACAGCTGCAGGGCCTGAGCCTGTCTATTTGCAATGTCTATCTGCCACCTGTCAGTGTTGTACAACAAACTGATCTTCGAGCTCTTTTGGCCCAGACACCGCCACCATTCCTCTTTCTAGGCGATCTTAATGCCAAGAATACCCTTTGGGGCTCCGACACTGACGATGCCCGCGGGTGCCTTGTAGCAGACGTTTGCGATATGTCCGGTTTACTTTTGTTAAATACTGGTGCCCCTACCTTTCTATCATCTGCCTATGGTACACACTCCGCACTAGACGTTTCTTTCTGTAGTCCTTCGTTGGTACCTTTACTTGATTGGTCGGTCCTTTCCGGCTTATTTGGCAGTGATCACTACCCAATTAACATTCACCTGTCGTGCCACCATCCTGCGGCAACGCGACATCCTCACTGGATTATTTCCAGGGCTGATTGGGGAAAATTTCGTTCCCTCATTCACCTTTATGACAACGGTTTTGACACCATCGATGAAATGGTGGAATATTTTACCTGCACTATCTTGCTTGCAGCGGATTCCAGCATTCCTCGAGGTTCATCCACCCCACGACATGTTCCTGTGCCCTGGTGGTCCGAGGAATGCCGTTTGGCTATTAAAGCTCGCAAACGTGCTCTGCGTGTGTTTACTGTACACCCAACAGAAGAACATTTTATCGCTTTTAAACGCTCACGCGCTAGAGCACGATATGTACTGCGCAGCGCAAAACGTCGATCTTGGGAAACCTACACCTCTTCCCTTTCCCGTCGTACTTCAGCTCAACAGGTTTGGGTTGCTGTTCGGCGTATGTACGGCAAGTGTCGCCGGACGGTCATCCCCGGTCTTGCCGTCAACGGCTCGCATTACACCGATTGTTTTGCTGCTGCCAGCCAGACGATTAGCTACGATAGAGGATTTATACCCATCAAGGAATCTGCGGAGCGGATAGTCCTAGATTTTAACAGTGACAGCAGTGAAGCGTATAACGTACCTTTTACCGTTGCAGAGCTGGAGCATTCATTATCTCTCGCCCACGACTCTTCTCCTGGTCCTGATGATATCCACCGACAAATGTTGCTTCATCTTCCATCTGCGGCTTTGTCCTTCCTTCTGAGCGTTTATAACCGCATCTGGAGTGAGCAGGTTTTCCCGTCTTCCTGGCCCGAGGGTGTTGTCATCCCCATCCCTCGGCCCGGAAAAGACCGGACACTTCCCTCTAGCTACCGCCCTATTTGCTTAACGAGTGTTGTCTGTAAGACCTTAGAACGTATGATTAATACTCGTTTAGTGTGGTGGCTAGAGAAGAATAACCTGCTGAACAATGCTCAGTGCGGCTTTCGCCGCAATCGCTCCAGTGTAGACAATCTAGCACGCCTGGAAAGTTACATCCAAAATGCCTTTCTGATGAAGCAGCATGTCGTGGGTGTTTTCTTTGATCTGGAGAAGGCTTACGACACTACATGGCGTTATGGCATTCTTCGTACTCTGCAAGGCTATGGTTTGCGCGGTCACTTAGCCGTTTTTCTTTTTAACTTTTTATTAATTCGCCGTTTTCGTGTCCGCATTGGCAACACGCTTTCCGAGGAGAAGATCCAGGAGAATGGTGTACCCCAGGGATCGATCCTGAGTGTCACGCTTTTCGCCGTTGCGATTAACAGCATCACTAGTGCTGTTCGAAGTGGAATCCCGATATCCCTGTATGTTGACGATTTTGCTGTATATTATCGCTCGTATAATCTTGAGCATATTGAACGTCAACTGCAGCTGATCATAACATCCATTGCCGTGTGGGCGTTTCGTACGGGCTTCAAGTTTTCCGCTACCAAAACACAGTGTGTCCACTTCCATCGGCTTCGTGGCGTACACCCTCCGCCTGATCTTTATTTGCGTGGCACACGTCTACCGTTTGTTCCGCACCTGAAGTTCTTGGGCCTACACCTCGACAACAAACTTACATGGCGAACCTCCACTGTCTGTCCGACGCTCGTTTTTACTCAGTTCCTACGTGGCACGGTTGGCCGCTCATCCCGGTCATCCCTCGTTCCAATGCGTCTTACGTCCCGACCTCGCCCACCGTTATATACGTAATACCACTATCTCACGTCCAAGTGGTATACGATTCCGTGAACTGCTCACTGCACATGATCTTCGCATGCCCCATGTAGCGCGATCGTCTATAGGCCGCTACCCTCCTTGGCAACTCCAGCGCGCGCGGTTTGACCTGGAGCTTTCGGGCTATGCGAAGGTGGCTACCCCTAACTCGGTGTTTCGCCAACTATTCACCGAGCTCCTGGGACGTTACCGGACTTACACCCCGGTTTTTACCGACGGGTCTCAGGTGGGGGGTGGTACAGGATGTAGTTTCATGTACAACGGTGAGGCTCATACGTACAGACTTCCAGACAGCACTTCCGTTTTTACTGCCGAGCTGTTTGCCATTTTTTATTTCTTACTCTTTGTTTCTAGTTCGGTTCCTGACAGCTTCATTATATGCTGCGACTCTATGAGCGCTGTTCAGGCGTTGCAACAGTTTCTCGGCACATCAGCATTGATAATCAAAATCCAGACACTCGTTTCACAGTTAGTCACTCGCGGATACCAGTTTATTTTTACATGGATCCCAGGCCATGTGGGTATTCCCGGCAACGAGGAGGCAGATGTGGCGGCTAAGGCTGCATGTCGTTTGCCGGTGTTTGAACTTGAACTTATTTATTGAACTAAAACATTTGCCTGGTGCCGGTACAAAAGGGGCCCGGCTTACAGGCTCAAATTAACATTATTTATATTATTTACAAAGTTTACAAGTGGATTCGTGTTATCTGTGTTTCCTTTAAAACCCATACAGTGGGCAGCTTTAGCCCACCGAGAACAGTTTTATTTTGTATGTTCAATGTCTTGTTTGTTTCTTTTGATCGTTTTTTGTTTATGTACACTCATCCACGCGCTCATTCACTCCTGGGCATACCACACATATGTCCCATCGCACGCACACACACACACACACACACACACACACACACACTCGTATATACATATTTACACACACTGCACTATATACACTTTACTATGTACAGTTTTTTCCGCAGTTTTCCTGTGCGGACCAGGTTGCAGCTCCTGACTGGTTCCCTGGGATGCAGGCCTCTGAGGTAGCGTGTGTGCGGCCTAGGGCCCCTCTTTGCGCGGACGCACATCAGTCGGTGAGCCGAACAGCGTCTAAAACATCTTAATGTTTTCCACACATGCTCTTCCTTTTAGAGATGTGCAGCGATACTTCCGCTGCCATCTTTATTCCTATTGGCAGAAATCTTGGGAAGAGCTGACTGGCACCCAACTACGGACAATTAAGGACTCAGTAAAACCCTGGCGGACTTCTTGCAGGGATACCCGTCGGGCAGAGGTCATTTTAACGCGGTTACGCATAGGTCACACACGCGCCACACATGGCCACCATCTGTGTGGTGACCCGGCCCCTGTCTGTCACACGTGCGACGTCCAACTCTCCGTGTCGCACGTTTTAATTGATTGTCCGAGATACGCCCCGGTGCGCCAGTCGCTTGGCCTGGGTTTTAGTCTGCGGTCCATCCTAGGCGACGACCCAGTCTCCGTAGATACGGTGCTGCGGTTCGTTGCTGAAATTGGATTCGCCAAACAAGTATAACTTGTGCTTTTAGTATTACTTTTGAGTAAGGTTTAAAAATCTGCAATTAGGTTTGTTTTGTTTTACTGTTTAGTATTTTAAAGCCTTTTTAGCGTTTTAATCTTTTTGGTGTTTTAACCTTTTTAGTATTTTAACCGTTTTAGCATTTTTTAGTTTTGTATTTTAGCTTAGTTTTTAACCAGAAGATAGCGAGTGTTTAATCCTTTAAAATTGATTTGGGGCCCAAATGACCTAGCTGTCGACGGGCCCTTAAACACCACTCACTCACTCACTCACTCGGCAACCGAAGACTCGGCAACCGAAGACTCGGCAACCGAAGACTCGGCAACCGAAGACTCGGCAACCGAAGACTCGGCAACCGAAGACTCGGCAACCGGTGACTCGGCAACCGGTGACTCGGCAACCGAAGACTCGGCAACCGAAGACTCGGCAACCGAAGACTCGGCAACCGAAGACTCGGCAACCGAAGACTCGGCAACCGAAGACTCGGCAACCGAAGACTCGGCAACCGAAGACTCGGACACCGAAGACACGGCAACCGAAGACTCGGCAACGTAAGGCTCGGCAACGTAAGGCTCGGCTGCCGAAGGCTCGGCTGCCGAAGGCTCGGCAACCGAAGGCTCGGCAACCGAAGGCTCGGCAACCGAAGGCTCGGCAACCGAAGGCTCGGCAACCGAAGGCTCGGCAACCGAAGGCTCGGCAACCGAAGGCTCGGCAACCGAAGGCTCGGCAACCGAAGGCTCGGCAACCGAAGGCTCGTCAACCGAAGGCTCGGCAACCGAAGGCTCGGCAACCGAAGGCTCGGAAACCGAAGGCTCGGCAACCGAAGGCCCGGCAACCGAAGACTCGGCAACCGAAGACTCGGCAACCGAAGACTCGGCAACCGAAGACTCGGCAACCGAAGGCTCGGCAACCGAAGGCTCGGCAACCGAAGGCTCGGCAACCGAAGGCTCGGCAACCGAAGGCTCGGCAACCGAAGGCTCGGCAACCGAAGGCTCGGCAACCGATGGCTCGGCAACCGAAGGCTCGGCAACCGAAGGCTCGGCAACCGAAGGCTCGGCAACCGAAGTCTCGGCAACCGAAGGCTCGGCAACCGAAGGCTCCGCAACCGAAGGCTCGCCAACCGAACGCTCGGCTACCGAAGGCTCGGCAACCGAAGGCTCGGCAACCGAAGGCTCGGCAACCGAAGGCTCGGCAACCGAAGGCTCGGCAACCGAAGGCTCGGCAACCGAAGACTCGGCAACCGAAGACTCGGCAACCGAAGACTCGGCAACCGAAGACTCGGCAACCGAAGGCTCGACAACCGAAGCCTCGAAAACCGAAGCCTCGACAACCGAAGCCTCGACAACCGAAGACTCGACAACCGAGGACTCGACAACCGAAGACTCGACAATCGAAGACTCGACAATCGAAGACTCGACAACCGAAGACTCGACAACCGAAGACTCGACAACCGAAGACTCGACAACCGAAGACTCGGCAACCGAAGACTCGGCAATCGAAGACTCGGCAACCGAAGACACGGCAACAGAAGACTCGGCAACCGAAGGCTCGGCAACCGAAGGCTCGGCAACCGAAGGCTCGGCAACAGAAGGCTCGGCAACCGAAGGCTCGGCAACCGAAGGCTCGGCAACCGAAGGCTCGGCGACCGAAGGCTCGGCCACCGAAGGCTCGGCGACCGAAGGCTCGGCGACCGAAGACTCGACGACCGAAGACTCGACGACCGCAGACTCGACCACCGAAGACTCGACCACCGAAGACTCGACCACCGAAGACTCGGCAACCGAAGACTCGGCAACCGAAGACTCGGCAACCGAAGACTCGGCGACCGAAGACACGGCAACACAAGACACGGCAACAGAAGACTCGGCAACCGAAGACTCGGCAACCGAAGGCTTGGCAACCGAAGGCTCGGCAACCGAAGACTCGACAACCGAAGACTCTACCACCGAAGACTCGACCACCGAAGGCTCGGCAACCGAAGCCTCGGCCACCGAAGAGTCGGCAACCGAAGACTCGGCAACCGAAGACTCGGCAACAGAAGGCTCGGCAAATGAAGGCTCGGCAAATGAAGGCTCGGCAAATGAAGGCTCGGCAACCGAATGCTCGGCAACCGAAGGCTCGGCAACCGAAGGCTGGGCAACGTAAGGCTCGGCAACGTAAGGCTCGGCTACCGAAGGCTCGGCTACCGAAGGCTCTGCAACCGAAGGCTCGGCAACCGAAGGCTCGGCAACCGAAGGCTCGGCAACCGAAGGCTCGGCAACCGAAGACTCGACAACCGAGGACTCGGCAACCGAAGACTCGGCAAACGATGACTCGGCAAATGAGGGCTCGACAACGGAAGCCACGACAACCGAAGCCTCGACAACCGAAGCCTTTACAACCGAAGCCTCGACAACCGAAGACTCGACAACCGAGGACTCGACAACCGAAGACTCGACAACCGAAGACTCGACAACCGAAGAATCGACAACCGAAGACTCGACAACCGAAGACTCCACAACCGAAGACTCGACAACCGAAGACTCGACAACCGAAGACTCGACAACCGAAGACTCGACAACCGAAGACTCGACATCCGAAGACACGACAACCGAAGACTCGACAACCGAAGACTCGGCAACCGAAGACTCGGCAACCGAAGACTCGGCAACAGAAGACTCGGCAACCGAAGACTCGGCAACCGAAGACACGCCAACAGAAGACTCGGCAACCGAAGGCTCGGCAACCGAAGGCTCGGCAACCGAAGGCTCGGCAACCGAAGGCTCGGCAACGAAAGCTCGGCAACCGAAGGCTCGGCAACCGAAGCCTCGGCAACCGAAGGCTCCGCAACCGAAGGCTCGGCAACCGAAGACTCGACCACCGAAGACTCGACCACCGAAGACTCGACCACCGAAGACTCGACCACCGAAGACTCGACCACCGAAGACTCGGCAACCGAAGACTCGGCAACCGAAGACTCGGCAACCGAAGACACGGCAAATGAAGACTCGGCAACCGAAGACTCGGCAACCGAAGGCTCGGCAACCGAAGGCTCGGCAACCGAAGGCTCGGCAACGAAGGCTCGGCAACCGAAGGCTCGGCAACCGAAGGCTCGGAAACCGAAGGCTCGGCAACCGAAGGCTCGGCAACCGAAGGCTCGGCAACCGAAGGCTCGACAACCGAAGCCTCGACAACCGAAGACTCGACAACCGAAGACTCGACAACCAAAGACTCGACAACCGAAGACTCGTAACCGAAGACTCGACAACCGAAGACTCGGCAACCGAAGACTCGATCCCGAAACTCGACAACCGAAGACTCGGCACACGAAGAACCGAAACGAAACCTCGACACCCGAATACACCAAATCGAAAATCCGACGTCGAAAATCCGACCTCGAAAATGACGTCGAAAATTCGACATCGAAAATTCGACATCGAAAATTCGCCATCGAAAATTCGACATCGAAAATTCGAAATCGAAATTTCGACATCGAAAATTCGACATCGAAAATTCGACATAAAAAATTCGACCTCAAAAATTCGACCTCAAAAATTCGACCTCGAGAATTCAACATCGACAATTCCTCATCGAAATTTCCTGATCGAAATTTCCTGATCGAAAATTCGACACCCGAAACCTCGACACGGAAATCTCGACACCCGTTAACTCCACACGGAAACCTGGAAACCGGAAACCTCGACACCCAAAACCTCGATACCGAAAACCTCGACACCCGAAAAAAGGAAACGAAGGACCCAACACCGAAACCTCAACATACGAACCTCCACACCGAAGACCCCACACCGGAAATCCCAGACCAAGAATTCGACGTCGAAAATTCGAACCCCGGAACCTCGTCGTCAAGGTCTCGGCAACCGAAGACTCGGCAACCGAAGGCTCGGCAACCGAAGGCTCGGCAACCGAAGGCTCGGCAACCGAAAGCTCGGCAGCCGAAGGCTCGGCAGCCGAAAGCTCGGCAACCGAAGGCTCGGCAGCCGAAGGCTCGGCAAACGAAGGCTCGGCAGCCGAAGGCTCGGCAGCCGAAAGCTCGGCAACCGAAGGCTCGGCAACCGAAGGCTCGACAACCGAAGACTCGACAACCGAAGACTCGACAACCGAAGGCTCGACAACCGAAGGCTCGACAACCGAAGGCTCGGCAACCGAAGGCTCGGCAACCGAAGACTCTGCAACCGAAGACTCGGCAACCGAAGACTCGGCAACCGAAGACTGGGCAACCGAAGACTCGGCAACCGAAGACTCGGCAACCGAAGGCTCGGCAACCGAAGACTCCACAACCGAAGACTCGGCAACCGAAGACTCGGCAACCGAAGACTCGGCAACCGAGGACTGGGCAACCGAAGACACGGCAACAGAAGACTCGGCAACCGAAGACTCGGCAACCGAAGGCTCGGCAACCGAAGGCTCGGCAACCGAAGGCTCGGCAACGAAAGCTCGGCAACCGAAGACTCGACAGCCGAAGACTCGACAACCGGAGACTCGACAGCCGAAGACTCGACAACCGAAGACTCCACAACCGAAGACTCGGCAACCGAAGACTCGGCAACCGAAGACTCGGCAACCGAGGACTGGGCAACCGAAGACACGGCAACAGAAGACTCGGCAACCGAAGACTCGGCAACCGAAGGCTCGGCAACCGAAGGCTCGGCAACCGAAGGCTCGGCAACGAAAGCTCGGCAACCGAAGGCTCGGCAACCGAAGGCTCGGCAACCGAAGGCTCGGCAACCGAAGGCTCGGCAACCGAAGGCTCGGCAACCGAAGTCTCGGCAACCGAAGGCACGGCAACCGAAGGCTCGGCAACCGAAGGCTCGACAACCGAAGCCTCGACAACCGAAGCCTCGACAACCGAAGGCTCGACAACCGAAGGCTCGACAACCGAGAACTCGACAACCGAAGACTCGACAACCGAAGACTCGACTACCGAAGACTCGACAACCAAAGACTCGACAACCGAAGACTCGCAACCGAAGACTCGACAACCGAAGGCTCGGCAACCGAAGACTCGATCCCGAAGACTCTACAACCGAAGACTCGGCACACGAAGACCCGAAACGAAACCTCGACACCCGAATACACCAAATCGAAAATCCGACGTCGAAAATCCGACGTCGAAAATCCGACCTCGAAAATGACGTCGAAAATTCGACATCGAAAATTCGACATCGAAAATTCGACATCGAAAATTCGACATCGAAAATTCGCCATCGAAAATTCGACATCGAAAATTCGCCATCGAAAATTCGACATCGAAAATTCGACATCGAAAATTCGACATCAAAAATTCGACCTCAAAAATTCGACCTCAAAAATTCGACCTCGAGAATTCAACATCGAAAATTCCTCATCTAAAATTCCTGATCGAAAATTCCTGATCGAAAACTCGACATGGAGAATTCGACACCCGAAACCTCGACACGGAAATCTCGACACCCGTAAACTCGACACGGAAACCTGGAAACCGCAAACCTGGACACCCAAAACCTCGATACCGAAAACCTCGACACCCGAAAAAAGGAAACGAAGGACCCAACACCGAAACCTCAACACCCGAATCTCCACACCGAGGACCCCACACCGGAAATCCCAGACCAAGAATTCCACGTCGAAAATTCGAACCCCGGAACCTCGTCACCGAGGACTCGGCACTGAAGACTCGGCAACCGAAGACTCGGCAACCGAAGACTCGGCAACTGAAGACTCGGCAACCGAAGACTCGCAATCGAAGAACCGGCAACCGAAGACTCGGCAACCGAAGACTCGGCAATCGAAGACTCGGCAACCGAAGGCTCGGCAACCGAAGGCTCGGCAACCGAAGGCTCGGCAACCGAAGTCTCGACAACCGAAGGCTCGGCAACCGAAGACTCGATCCCGAAGACTCTACAACCGAAGACTCGGCACACGAAGACCCGAAACGAAACCTCGACACCCGAATACACCAAATCGAAAATCCGACGTCGAAAATCCGACGTCGAAAATCCGACCTCGAAAATGACGTCGAAAATTCGACATCGAAAATTCGACATCGAAAATTCGACATCGAAAATTCGACATCGAAAATTCGCCATCGAAAATTCGACATCGAAAATTCGCCATCGAAAATTCGACATCGAAAATTCGACATCGAAAATTCGACATCAAAAATTCGACCTCAAAAATTCGACCTCAAAAATTCGACCTCGAGAATTCAACATCGAAAATTCCTCATCTAAAATTCCTGATCGAAAATTCCTGATCGAAAACTCGACATGGAGAATTCGACACCCGAAACCTCGACACGGAAATCTCGACACCCGTAAACTCGACACGGAAACCTGGAAACCGCAAACCTGGACACCCAAAACCTCGATACCGAAAACCTCGACACCCGAAAAAAGGAAACGAAGGACCCAACACCGAAACCTCAACACCCGAATCTCCACACCGAGGACCCCACACCGGAAATCCCAGACCAAGAATTCCACGTCGAAAATTCGAACCCCGGAACCTCGTCACCGAGGACTCGGCACTGAAGACTCGGCAACCGAAGACTCGGCAACCGAAGACTCGGCAACTGAAGACTCGGCAACCGAAGACTCGCAATCGAAGAACCGGCAACCGAAGACTCGGCAACCGAAGACTCGGCAATCGAAGACTCGGCAACCGAAGACACGGCAACCGAAGGCTCGGCAAACGAAGACTCGGCAACCGAAATCTCGGCAACCGAAGACTCGGCAACCGAAGACTCGGCAACCGAAGACTCGGCAACCGAAGACTCGGCAACCGAAGGCTCGGCAACCGAAGGCTCGGCAACGAAGGCTCGGCAACCGAAGGCTCTGCAAACGAAGGCTCGACAACCGAAGACTCGGCAACCGAAGACTCGGCAACCGAAGACTCGGCAACCGAAGACCCGGCAACCGAAGACTCGGCAACCGAAGACTCGGCAACCGAAGACTCGGCAACCGAAGGCTCGGCAACCGAACACTCGGCAACCGAAGACTCGGCAACCGAAGGCTCGGCAACCGAAGGCTCGGCAACCCAAGGCTCGGCAACCGAAGGCTCGACAACCGAAGGCTCGACAGCCGAAGGCTCGACAACCGAAGAATCGACAACCGAAGCCTCGACAACCGAAGACTCGACAACCGAAGACTCGACAACCGAAGACTCGACAACCGAAGACTCGACAACCGAAGACTCCACAACCGAAGACTCGACAACCGAAGACTCGACAACCGAAGACTCGACAGCCGAAGACTCGACAGCCGAAGGCTGGACACCCGAAGGCTCGACAACCGAAGGCTCGACTACCGAAGAATCGACAACCGAAGCCTCGACAACCGAAGCCTCGACAACCGAAGACTCGACAACCGAAGACTCGACAACCGAAGACTCGACAACCGAAGACTCGACAACCGAAGACTCGACAACCGAAGACTCGGCACACGAAGACTCGGCAACCGAAGGCTCGGCAACCGAAGGCTCGGCAACCGAAGGCTCGGCAACGAAGGCTCGGCAACCGAAGGCTCGGCAACCGAAGGCTCGGAAACCGAAGGCTCGGCAACCCAAGGCTCGGTAACCGAAGGCTCAGCAACCGAAGGCTCGACAACCGAAGCCTCGACAACCGAAGACTCGACAACCGAAGACTCGACAACCAAAGACTCGACAACCGAAGACTCGTAACCGAAGACTCGACAACCGAAGACTCGGCAACCGAAGACTCGATCCCGAAACTCGACAACCGAAGACTCGGCACACGAAGAACCGAAACGAAACCTCGACACCCGAATACACCAAATCGAAAATCCGACGTCGAAAATCCGACCTCGAAAATGACGTCGAAAATTCGACATCGAAAATTCGACATCGAAAATTCGCCATCGAAAATTCGACATCGAAAATTCGACATCGAAATTTCGACATCGAAAATTCGACATCGAAAATTCGACATCAAAAATTCGACCTCAAAAATTCGACCTCAAAAATTCGACCTCAAAAATTCGACCTCAAAAATTCGACCTCGAGAATTCAACATCGACAATTCCTCATCGAAAAATCGTGATCGAAATTGCCTGATCGAAAATTCGACACCCGAAACCTCGACACGGAAATCTCGACACCCGTTAACTCCACACGGAAACCTGGAAACCGGAAACCTCGACACCCAAAACCTCGATACCGAAAACCTCGACACCCGAAAAAAGGAAACGAAGGACCCAACACCGAAACCTCAACACCCGAACCTCCACACCGAAGACCCCACACCGGAAATCCCAGACCAAGAATTCGACGTCGAAAATTCGAACCCCGGAACCTCGTCGTCAAGGTCTCGGCAACCGAAGACTCGGCAACTGAAGGCTCGGCAACCGAAGGCTCGGCAACCGAAGGCTCGACAACCGAAGGCTCGACAACCGAAGGCTCGGCAACCGAAGGCTCGGCAACCGAAGACTCTGCAACCGAAGACTCGGTAACCGAAGACTCGGCAACCGAAGACTGGGCAACCGAAGACTCGGCAACCGAAGACTCGGCAACCGAAGGCTCGGCAACCGAAGACTCGACAACCGAAGACTCGACAACCGAAGACTCGACAGCCGAAGACTCGACAGCCGAAGACTCGACAACCGGAGACTCGACAGCCGAAGGCTCGGCAACCGAAGACTCTGCAACCGAAGGCTCGGCAACCGAAGGCTCGGCAACCGAAGGCTCGGCAACGAAAGCTCGGCAACCGAAGGCTCGGCAACCGAAGGCTCGACAACCGAAGACTCGACAACCGAAGACTCGACAACCGAAGACTCGGCAACCGAAGGCTCGACAACCGAAGCCTCGACAACCGAAGACTCGACAACCGAAGACTCGACAACCAAAGACTCGACAACCGAAGACTCGTAACCGAAGACTCGACAACCGAAGACTCGGCAACCGAAGACTCGATCCCGAAACTCGACAACCGAAGACTCGGCACACGAAGAACCGAAACGAAACCTCGACACCCGAATACACCAAATCGAAAATCCGACGTCGAAAATCCGACCTCGAAAATGACGTCGAAAATTCGACATCGAAAATTCGACATCGAAAATTCGCCATCGAAAATTCGACATCGAAAATTCGACATCGAAAATTCGACATCGAAATTTCGACATCGAAAATTCAAAATCGAAAATTCGACATCAAAAATTCGACCTCAAAAATTCGACCTCAAAAATTCGACCTCAAAAATTCGACCTCGAGAATTCAACATCGACAATTCCTCATCGAAATTTCCTGATCGAAATTTCCTGATCGAAAATTCGACACCCGAAACCTCGACACGGAAATCTCGACACCCGTTAACTCCACACGGAAACCTGGAAACCGGAAACCTCGACACCCAAAACCTCGATACCGAAAACCTCGACACCCGAAAAAAGGAAACGAAGGACCCAACACCAAAACCTCAACACCCGAACCTCCACACCGAAGACCCCACACCGGAAATCCCAGACCAAGAATTCGACGTCGAAAATTCGAACCCCGGAACCTCGTCGTCAAGGTCTCGGCAACCGAAGACTCGGCAACCGAAGGCTCGGCAACCGAAGGCTCGGCAACCGAAGGCTCGGCAACCGAAAGCTCGGCAGCCGAAGGCTCGGCAGCCGAAAGCTCGGCAACCGAAGGCTCGGCAGCCGAAGGCTCGGCAAACGAAGGCTCGGCAGCCGAAGGCTCGGCAGCCGAAGGCTCGGCAGCCGAAAGCTCGGCAACCGAAGGCTCGGCAACCGAAGGCTCGACAACCGAAGACTCGACAACCGAAGACTCGACAACCGAGGACTCGACAACCGAAGGCTCGACAACCGAAGGCTCGACAACCGAAGGCTCGGCAACCGAAGACTCGGCAACCGAAGACTCGGCAACCGAAGACTGGGCAACCGAAGACTCGGCAACCGAAGACTCGGCAACCGAAGGCTCGGCAACCGAAGACTCGACAACCGAAGACTCGACAACCGAAGACTCGACAGCCGAAGACTCGACAGCCGAAGACTCGACAACCGGAGACTCGACAGCCGAAGACTCGACAACCGAAGACTCCACAACCGAAGACTCGGCAACCGAATCCTCGGCAACCGAAGCCTCGGCAACCCAAGCCTCGGCAACCCAAGCCTCGGCAACCGAAGGCTCGGCAACCGAAGGCTCGGCAACCGAAGGCTCGGCAACCGAAGGCTCGGCAACCGAAGGCTCGACAACCGAAGGCTCGACAACCGAAGGCTGGACAACCGAAGGCTCGACAACCCAAGTCTCGACAACCCAAGGCTCGACAACCCAAGGCTCGACAACCCAAGGCTCGACAACCGAAGACTCGACAACCGCAGACTCGACAACCGAAGACTCGACAACCGAAGACTCGACAACCGAATACTCGACAACCGAAGACTCGACAACCGAAGACTCGGCACACGAAGACCCACATACGAATACCCGAAACAAAACTTCGACACCCGAATACACCAAATCGAAAATTCGACGTCGAAAATCCGACGTCGAAAATCCGACATCGAAAATTCGACATCGAAAATTCGACATCGAAAACTCGACATTGAAAATTCGACATCAAAAATTCAACATCAAAAATTCGACATAAAAAATTCGACCTCAACAGTTCGACTTCAAAAATTCGACCTCGAGAGTTCAACATCGAAAATTCCTCATCGAAAATTCCTGATTGAAAACTCGACATGGAAAATTCGACATGGAAAATTCGACACCCGAAACCTCGACACCGGAAACCTCGACACCCGAAACCTCGACCCCCGAAATCTCGACACCCGTAAACTCGACAGGTAAACCTCGACACCGGAAACCTCGAGTCCCGAAACCTCGGCACCCAAAACCTCGACTCCTGAGGGCTCGACACGCGAAAAAAGGAAACGGAGGACCCAACTTCGAAAAATCAACACCCGAAACCTCCACACCGAGGACCCCACCCCGGAAATCCCAGACCAAGAATTCGACGTCGAAAATTCGAACCCCGGAACCTCGTCACCGAGGACTCGACAACCCAAGACTCGGCAACCGAAGGCTCAGCAACCGAAGGCTCGGCAACCGAAGGCTCGGCAACCGAAGGCTCGTCAACCGAAGGCTATGAAACCGAAGGCTCGGCAACCGAAGGCTTGGCAACCGAAGGCTCGGCAACCGAAGGCTCGGCAACCGAAGGCTCGGCAACCGAAGGCTCGGCAATCGAAGGCTCGGCAACCGAAGGCTCGGCAACCGAAGGCTCGGCAACCGAAGATTCGGCAACCGAAGACTCGGCAACCGAAGACTTGCAAACGAAGACTCGGCAACCGAAGACTCGGCAACCGTGGGCTCGGCAACAGAAGGCTCGGCAACCGAAGGCTCGGCAACCGAAGGCTCGGCAACCGAAGGCTCGAAAACCAAAGGCTCGGCAACCGAAGGCTCGGCAACCGAAGGCTCGGCAACCGAAGACTCGGCACACGAAGACCCACATACGAAGACCCGAAACGAAACCTCGACACCCGAATACACCAAATCGAAAATCAGACGTCGAAAATCTGACGTCGTAAATCCGACCTCGAAAATCCGACATCGAAAATTCGACATCGAAAATTAGACATCGAAAACTCGACATCGAAAATTCGACATCAAAAAGTCGACATCAAAAATTCGACATCAAAAATTCGACATCAAAAATTCGACCTCAACAATTCGACCTCAAAAATTCGACCTCGAGAATTCAACATCGAAAATTCCTCATCGAAAATTCCTGATCGAAAACTCGACATGGAAAATTCGACATGGAAAATTCGACATCCGAAACCACGACACCGGAAACCTCGACAACCGAAACCTCGACACCCGAAATCTCGACACCCGTAAACTCGACACGGAAATCTCGACACCCGTAAACTCGACAGGTAAACCTCGACACCGGAAACCTCGACACCCGAAACCTCGACACCCAAAACCTCGACACCTGAGGGCTCGACACGCGAAAAAAGGAAACGGAGGACCCAACTTCGAAAAATCAACACCCGAAACCTCCACACCGGGGACCCCACCCCGGAAATCCCAGACCCAGAATTCGACGTCGAAAATTCGAACCCCGGAACCTCGTCACCGAGGACTCGACAACCCAAGACTCGGCAACCGAAGACTCGGCAACCGAAGGCTCGGCAACCGAAGGCTCGGCAACCGAAGGCTCGTCAACCGAAGGTTCGGAAACCGAAGGCTCGGCAACCGAAGGCTCGGCAACCTAAGGCTCGGCAACCGAAGGCTCGGCAACCGAAGGCTCGGCAACCGAAGGCTCGGCAACCGAAGGCTCGGCAAGCGAAGGCTCGGCAACCGAAGGCTCGGCAACCGAAGCCTTGGCAACGAAGACTCGGCAACCGAAGACTCGGCAACCGAAGACTCGGCAACCGAAGGCTCGGCACCCGAGGGCTCGTCAAACGAAGACAAGGCAACCGAAGGCTCGGCAACCGAAGGCTCGGCAACCGAAGGCTCGGCAACCGAAGCCTCGGTAACCGAAGGCTCGGCAACCGAAGGCTCGGCAACCGAAGGCTCGGCAACCGAAGCCTTGGCAACGAAGACTCGGCAACCGAAGACTCGGCAACCGAAGACTCGGCAACCGAAGACTCGGCAACCGAAGGCTCGGCACCCGAGGGCTCGTCATCCGAAGACAAGGCAACCTAAGGCTCGGCAACCGAAGGCTCGGCAACCGAAGGCTCGGCAACCGAAGGCTCGGCAACCGAAGGCTCGGCAACCGAAGGCTCGGCAACCGAAGGCTCGGCAACCGAAGGCTCGGCAACCGAAGCCTTGGCAACGAAGACTCGGCAACCGAAGACTCGGCAACCGAAGACTCGGCAACCGAAGGCTCGGCACCCGAGGGCTCGTCAACCGAAGACAAGGCAACCGAAGGCTCGGCAACCGAAGGCTCGGCAACCGAAGGCTCGGCAACCGAAGCCTCGGTAACCGAAGACTCGGCAACCGAAGACTCGGCAACCGAAGACTCGGCAACCGAAGACTCGGCAACCGAAGGCTCGGTACCCGAAGGCTCGTCAACCGAAGACACGGCAACCGAAGACTCGGCAACCGAAGGCTCGGCAACCGAAGACTCGGAAACCGAAGCCTCGGCAACCGAAGGCTCGGCAACCGAAGGCTCGGCAACCGGAGGCTCGGCAACCGAAGGCTGGGCAACCGAAGGCTCGGCAACCGAAGGCTCGGCAACCGAAGACTCGGCAACCGAAGGCTCGGCAACCGAAGGCTCGGCAACCGAAGACTCGACAACCGAAGACTCGAGAACCGAAGACTCGAATACCGAAGACTCGATCCCGAAGACTCGATCCCGAAGACTCGACCACCGAAGGCTCGGCAACCGAAGGCTCGGCAACCGAAGACTCGGCAACCGAAGACTCGGCAATCGAAGACTCGGCCCCCGAAGGCTCGGCAACCGAAGGCTCGGCACCGAAGGCTCGGCAACCGAAGGCTCGGCAACCGAAGGCTCGGCAACCGAAGGCTCGGCAACCGAACGCTCGGCAACCGAAGGCTCGGCAACCGAAGGCTCGGCAACCGAAGACTCGGCAACCGCAGACTCGGCAACCCAAGATTCGGCAATCGAAGACTCGGCAACCGAAGACTCGGAAACCGAAGACTCGGCAAACGAAGACTCGGCAACCGAAGACTCGGCAATCTAAGGCTCGGCAACCGAAGGCTCGGCGCCCGAAGGCTCGGCAACCGAAGCCTCGGCAACCGAAGCCTCGGCAACCGAAGGCTCGACAACCGAAGGCTCGGCAACCGAAGGCTCGGAAACCGAAGGCTGGGCAAACGAATGCTCGGCAACCAAAGGCTCGGCAACCGAAGGCTCGGCAACCGAAGAATCGGCAACCGAAGGCTCGACAACTGAAGACCCCAAATCCAACATTCGACACCGAAGACTCGACACTCGTAGACTCCAGACCCGTAGACTCGACACCAAAGACTCCACACGGTAGAAACGACACCAATGACCGCACATCGAAGACGCGCCATACCTTATTCGACATTGAAAGCTCATTGAAAATACCACGTTGAAAACTACACCCGAAACCTCGACAATCGACACCTCACCACCGAGAATTCGACATCGAAAATTCGACATCGAAAATTCGACATCGAAAATCTACATCGCAAATTAACATTCGGAACCTCGTCACCGGGGACTCGACACTCGGAACCTCGACACCCTGTACTCGACACCCGAAGACTCGTAACACGAAGACCAACATACGAGAACCCCAAACGAATGCCCGACACCAAAATACACCAAACCTAGAATTCGACATCGAAAATTAGACATCTAAGTTTTGACATCGAAAATTCCTCATCGAAAATTCCTGATCGAAAACTCGACATGGAAAATTCGACATGGAAAATTCGACACCCGAAACCTCGACACCCGAAACCTCGACACCCGAAACCTCGACTCTCGAAACCTCGACACGCGAAATCTCGACTCCCGTAAACTAGACACGGAGACCTCGACACCGGAAATCTCGACACCCAAAACCTCGATACCCAAAACCTCGACACCCGAGGGCTCGACACCCGAAAAAAGGAAACGGAGGACCCAACACCGAAACCTCAACACCCGCAACCTCCACACCGAGGACCCCACACCGGAAATCCCAGACCAAGAATTCGACGTCGAAAATTCGAACCCCGGAAACTCGTCACCGAAGACTCGACAACCCAAGGCTCGGCAAATGAAGGCTCGGCAACCGAAGGCTCGGCAACCGAAGGCTCGGATACCGAAGGCTCGGCAACCGAAGGCTCGGCACCCGAAGGCTCGGCAACCGAAGGCTCGGCAACCGAAGGCTGGGCAACCGAAGGCTCGGCAACCGAAGGCTCGGCAACCGAAGGCTCGGCAACCGGAGGCTCGGCAACCGAAGGCTCGGCAACCGAAGGCTCGGCAACCGAAGGCTCGTCAACCGAAGGCTCGTCAACCGAAGGCTCGGCAACCGAAGGCTCGGCAACCGAAGGCTCGGCAACCGAAGGCTCGGCATCCGAAGGCTGAACAACCGAAGGCTCGACAACCGAAGGCTCGACAACCGAAGGCTCGACAACCGAAGACTTGACAACCGAAGACTCGACTACCGAAGACTCGACAACCGAAGACTCGACAACCGAAGACTCGACAACCGAAGACTCGACAACCGAAGACTCGGCAACCGAAGACTCGACAACAGAAGACTCGACAACCGAAGACTCGACAACCGCAGACTCGACAACCGAAGACTCGGCACACGAAGACCCACATACGAAGACCCGAAACAAAACTTCGACACCCGAATACACCAAATCGAAAATCCGACGTCGAAAATCCGACATCGAAAATCCGACATCGAAAATTCGACATCGAAAACTGGACATTGAAAATTCGACATCAAAAACTCAACACAAAAATTCGACATCAAAAATTCGACATCAAAAATTCGACCTCAACAATTCGACCTCAAATATTCGACCTCGAGAATTCAACATCGAAAATTCCTCATCGAAAATTCCTGATCGAAAACTCGACATGGAAAATTCGACATGGATAATTCGACACCCGAAACCTCGACACCGGAAACCTCGACACCCGAAACCTCGACAACCCGAAATCTCGACACCCGTAAACTCGACACGGAAATCTCGACACCCGTAAACTCGACAGGTAAACCTCGACACCGGAAACTTCGAGTCTCGAAACCTCGACACCCAAAACCTCGATACCTGAGGGCTCGACACGCGAAAAAACGAAACGGAGGACCCAACTTCGAAAAATCATCACCCGAAACCTCCACACCGAGGACCCCACCCCGGAAATCCCAGACCAAGAATTCGACGTCGAAAATTCGAACCCCGGAACCTCGTCACCGAGGACTCGACAACCCAAGACTCGGCAACCGAAGGCTCAGCAACCGAAGGCTCGGCAACCGATGGCTCGGCAACCGAAGACTCGACAACCGAAGACTCGACAACCGAAGACTCGACAACCGAAGACTCGACAACCGAAGACTCGAATACCGAAGACTTGATCCCGAAAACTCGACAACCGAAGGCTCGGCAACCGAAGGCTCGGCAACCGAAGACTCGGCAACCGAAGACTCGGCAACCGAAGACTCGGCAACCGAAGACTCGGCTACCGAAGGCTCGGCAACCGAAGGCTCGGCAACCGAAGGCTCGGCAACCGAAGGCTCGGCAACCGAAGGCTCGGCAACCGAAGGCTCGGCAACCGAAGGCTCGGAAACCGGAGGCTCGGCAACCGAAGGCTCGGCAACCGAAGGCTCGGCAACCGAAGGCTCGGCAACCGAAGGCTCGGCAACCGAAGGCTCGGCAACCGAAAACTCGACAACCGAAGGCTCGGCAACCGAAGGCTCGGCAACCGAAGGATCGGCAACCGAAGACTCGGCAACCGAAGACTCGGCAACCGAAGACTCGGCAACCGAAGACTCGGCTACCGAAGGCTCGGCAACCGAAGGCTCGGCAACCGAAGGCTCGGCAACCGAAGGCTCGGCAACCGAAGGCTCGGCAACCGAAGGCTCGGAAACCGGAGGCTCGGCAACCGAAGGCTCGGCAACCGAAGGCTCGGCAACCGAAGGCTCGGCAACCGAAGACTCGGCAACCGAAGGCTCGGCAACCGAAGGCTCGGCAACCGAAGGCTCGGCAGCCGAAGGCTCGGCAGCCGAAGGCTCGGCAACCGAAGGCTAGACGACCGAAGGCTCGGCGACCGAAAGCTCGGCAACCGAAGGCTCGGCAACCGAAGGCTCCGCAACCGAAGGCTCGGCAACCGAAGGCTCGGCAACCGAAGGCTCGGGAACCGAAAGCTCGGCAACCGAAGACTCGACAACCGAAGACTCGATCCCGCAGACTCGACAACCGAAGACTCGGCACACGAAGACCCACAAGGAAGACCCGAAACGAAACCTCGACACCCGAATACACCAAATCGAACATCCGACGTCCAAAATCCGACGTCGTAAATCCGAACTCGAAAATCCGACATCGAAAATTCGACATCGAAAATTCGACATCGAAAATTCAACATCAAACATTCGACATCAAAAATTCGACATCAAAAATTCGACATCAAAAATTCGACCTCAACAATTCGACCTCAAAAATTCGACCTCGAGAATTCAGCATCGAAATTTCCTCATCGAAAATTCCTGATCGAAAACTCGACATGGAAAATTCGACATGGAAAATTCGACACCGGAAACCTCGACACCCGAAAACTCGACACCCGAAATCTCGACACCCGTAAACTCGACACCGGAAACCTCGACACCCGAAACCTCGACAACTGAGGGCTCGACACGCGAAAAAAGGAAACGGAGGACCCAACTTCGAAAAATCAACACCCGAAACCTCCACACCGGGGACCCCACCCCGGAAATCCCAGACCAAGAATTCGACGTCGAAAATTCGAACCCCGGAATCTCGTCACCGAGGACGCGACAACCCAAGACTCGGCAACCGAATACTCGGCAACCGAAGGCTCGGCAACCGAAGGCTCGGCAACCGAGGGCTCGGCAACCGAAGGCTCGTCAACCGAAGGCTCGGAAACCGAAGGCTCGGCAACCGAAGGCTCGGCAACCGAAGGCTCGGCAACCGAAGGCTCGGCAACCGAAGGCTCGGCATTCGAAGGCTCGGCAACCGCAGGCTCGGCAACCGAATGCTCGGCAACCGAAGGCTCGGCAACCGAAGGCTCGGCAACCGAAGCCTCGGCAACCGAAGGCTCGGCAACCGAAGCCTCGGCAACCGAAGACTCGGCAACCGAAAACTCGGCAACCGAAGACTCCGCAACCGAAGACTCGGCAACCGAAGACTCGGCAACCGAAGGCTCGGCAACCGAAGGCTCGGCAACCGAAGGCTCGGCAACCGAAGGCTCGGCAACCGAAGGCTCGGCAACCGAAGTCTCGGCAACCGAAGGCTCGGCAACCGAAGGCTCGGCAACCCAAGGCTCGGCAACCGAAGCCTCGGCAACCGAAGACTCGGCAACCGAAGACTCGGCAACCGAAGACTCGGCAACCGAAGACTCGGCAACCGAAGACTCGGCAACCGAAGACTCGGCAACCGAAGACTCGGCAACCGAAGACTCGGCAACCGAAGACTCGGCAACCGAAGACTCGGCAACCGAAGGCTCGGCAACCGCAGGCTCGGCAACCGAATGCTCGGCAACCGAAGGCTCGGCAACCGAAGGCTCGGCAACCGAAGGCTCGGCAACCGAAGGCTCGGCAACCGAAGCCTCGGCAACCGAAAACTCGGCAACCGAAAACTCGGCAACCGAAGACTCCGCAACCGAAGACTCGGCAACCGAAGACTCGGCAACCGAAGGCTCGGCAACCGAAGGCTCGGCAACCGAAGGCTCGGCAACCGAAGGCTCGGCAACCGAAGGCTCGGCAACCGAAGTCTCGGCAACCGAAGGCTCGGCAACCGAAGGCTCGGCAACCAAAGGCTCGGCAACCGAAGACTCGGCAACCGAAGACTCGGCAACCGAAGACTCGGCAACCGAAGACTCGGCAACCGAAGACTCGGCAACCGAAGACTCGGCAACCGAAGACTCGGCAACCGAAGACTCGGCAACCGAAGACTCGGCAACCGAAGACTCGGCAACCGAAGACTCGGCAACCGAAGACTCGGCAACCGAAGACTCGGCAACCGAAGACTCGGCAACCGAAGACTCGGCAACCGAAGGCTCGGCAACCGAAGGCTCGGCAACGTAAGGCTCGGCTACCGAAGGCTCGGCAACCGAAGGCTCGACAACCGAAGGCTCGACAACCGAAGGCTAGACAACCGAAGGCTCGACAACCGAAGGCTCGACAACCGAAGGCTCGACAACCGAAGGCTCGACAACCCAAGGTTCGACAACCCAAGGCTCGACAACCCAAGGCTCGACAACCCAAGGCTCGACAACCCAAGGCTCGACAACCGAAGACTCGACAACCGAAGACTCGACAACCGAAGACTCGACAACCGAAGACTCGACAACCGAAGACTCGACAACCGAACACTCGACAACCGAACACTCGACAACCGAAGACTCGACAACCGAAGACTCGACAACCGAAGACTCGGCACACGAAGACCCACATACGAAGACCCGAAACAAAACTTCGACACCCGAATACACCAAATCGAAAATTCGACGTCGAAAATCCGACATCGAAAATCCGAAATCGAAAATCCGACATCGAAAATTCGACATCGAAAATTCGACATCGAAAACTCGACATTGAAAATTCGACATCAAAACTCAACATCAAAAATTCGACATCAAAAATTCGACATCAAAAATTCGACCTCAACATTTCGACCTCAAAAATTCGACCTCGAGAATTCAACATCGAAAATTCCTCATCGAAAATTCCTGATCGAAAACTCGACATGGAAAATTCGACATGGAAAATTCGACACCCGAAACCTCGACACCGGAAACCTCGACATCCGAAACCTCGACACCGGAAATCTCGACACCCCTGAACTCGACACGGAAATCTCGACACCCATAAACTCGACAGGTAAACCTCGATACCGGAAACCTCGAGTCCCGAAACCTCGACACACAAAACCTCCACACCTGAGGGCTCGACACGCGAAAAAACGAAACGGAGGACCCAACTTCGAAAAATCAACACCCGAAAACTCCACACCGAGGACCCCGGCCCGGAAATCCCAGACTAAGAATTAGACGTCGAAAATTCGAACCCCGGAACCTCGTCACCGAGGACTCGACAACCCAAGACTCGGCAACCGAAGGCTCAGCAACCGAAGGCTCGGCAACCGAAGGCTCGGCAACCGAAGGCTCGTCAACCGAAGGCTCGGAAACCGAAGGCTCGGCAACCGAAGGCTCGGCAACCGAAGGCTCGGAAACCGAAGGCTCAGCAACCGAAGGCTCGGCAACCGAAGGCTCGGCAAACGAAGGCTCGGCAACCGAAGGCTCGGTAACCGTAGGCTCGGCAACCGAAGGCTCGGCAACCGAAGGCTCGGCAACCGAAGGCTCGGCAACCGACGGCTCGGCAACCGAAGCCTCGGCAACCGAAGACTCGGCAAGCTAAGACTCGGCAACCGAAGACTCGGCAACCGAAGACTCGGCAACCGAAGACTCGGTAACCGAAGGCTCGGCAACCGAAGACTCGGCAACCGAAGACTCGGCAACCGAAGACTCGGCTACCGAAGGCTCGGCAACCGAAGGCTCGACAACCGAAGGCTCGACAACCGAAGGCTCGACAACCCAAGGCTCGACAACCCAAGGCTCGACAACCGAAGGGTCGACAACCGAAGACTCGACAACCGAAGACTCGACAACCGAAGACTCGACAACCGAAGACTCGACAACCGAACACTCGACAACCGAAGACTCGACAACCGAAGACTCGACAACCGAAGGCTCGACAACCGAAGACTCGGCACACGAAGACCCACATACGAAGACCCGAAACAAAACTTCGACACCCGAATACACCAAATCGAAAATCCGACGTCGAAAATCCGACATCGAAAATCCGACATCGAAAATTCGACATCGAAAATTCGACATCGAAAACTGGACATTGAAAATTCGACATCAAAAACTCAACACAAAAATTCGACATCAAAAATTCGACATCAAAAATTCGACCTCAACAATTCGACCTCAAAAATTCGACCTCGAGAATTCAACATCGAAAATTCCTCATCGAAAATTCCTGATCGAAAACTCGACATGGAAAATTCGACATGGATAATTCGACACCCGAAACCTCGACACCGGAAACCTCGACACCCGAAACCTCGACACCCGAAATCTCGACACCCGTAAACTCGACACGGAAATCTCGACACCCGTAAACTCGACAGGTAAACCTCGACACCGGAAACTTCGAGTCCCGAAACCTCGACACCCAAAACCTCGATACCTGAGGGCTCGACACGCGAAAAAACGAAACGGAGGACCCAACTTCGAAAAATCATCACCCGAAACCTCCACACCGAGGACCCCACCCCGGAAATCCCAGACCAAGAATTCGACGTCGAAAATTCGAACCCCGGAACCTCGTCACCGAGGACTCGACAACCCAAGACTCGGCAACCGAAGGCTCAGCAACCGAAGGCTCGGCAACCGAAGGCTCGGCAACCGAAGACTCGACAACCGAAGACTCGACATCCGAAGACTCGAATACCGAAGACTTGATCCCGAAAACTCGACAACCGAAGGCTCGGCAACCGAAGGCTCGGCAACCGAAGGATCGGCAACCGAAGACTCGGCAACCGAAGACTCGGCAACCGAAGACTCGGCAACCGAAGACTCGGCTACCGAAGGCTCGGCAACCGAAGGCTCGGCAACCGAAGGCTCGGCAACCGAAGGCTCGGCAACCGAAGGCTCAGCAACCGAAGGCTCGGCAACCGAAGGCTCGGCAACCGAAGACTCGACAACCGAAGACTCGACATCCGAAGACTCGAATACCGAAGACTTGATCCCGAAAACTCGACAACCGAAGGCTCGGCAACCGAAGGCTCGGCAACCGAAGGATCGGCAACCGAAGACTCGGCAACCGAAGACTCGGCAACCGAAGACTCGGCAACCGAAGACTCGGCTACCGAAGGCTCGGCAACCGAAGGCTCGGCAACCGAAGGCTCGGCAACCGAAGGCTCGGCAACCGAAGGCTCGGCAACCGAAGGCTCGGCAACCGAAGGCTCGGAAACCGGAGGCTCGGCAACCGAAGGCTCGGCAACCGAAGGCTCGGCAACCGAAGGCTCGGCAACCGAAGACTCGGCAACCGAAGGCTCGGCAACCGAAAACTCGACAACCGAAGGCTCGGCAACCGAAGGCTCGGCAACCGAAGGATCGGCAACCGAAGACTCGGCAACCGAAGACTCGGCAACCGAAGACTCGGCAACCGAAGACTCGGCTACCGAAGGCTCGGCAACCGAAGGCTCGGCAACCGAAGGCTCGGCAACCGAAGGCTCGGCAACCGAAGGCTCGGCAACCGAAGGCTCGGCAACCGAAGGCTCGGAAACCGGAGGCTCGGCAACCGAAGGCTCGGCAACCGAAGGCTCGGCAACCGAAGGCTCGGCAACCGAAGACTCGGCAACCGAAGGCTCGGCAACCGAAGGCTCGGCAACCGAAGGCTCGGCAACCGAAGGCTCGGCAGCCGAAGGCTCGGCAGCCGAAGGCTCGGCAACCGAAGGCTCGGCGACCGAAGGCTCCGCAACCGAAGGCTCGGCAACCGAAGGCTCGGCAACCGAAGGCTCGGGAACCGAAAGCTCGGCAACCGAAGACTCGACAACCGAAGACTCGATCCCGCAGACTCGACAACCGAAGACTCGGCACTCGAAGACCCACATAGGAAGACCCGAAACGAAACCTCGACACCCGAATACAGCAAATCGAAAATCCGACGTCGAAAATCCGACGTCGTAAATCCGAACTCGAAAATCCGACATCGAAAATTCGACATCGAAAATTCGACATCGAAAATTCAACATCAAAAATTCGACATCAAAAATTCGACATCAAAAATTCGACATCAAAAATTCGACCTCAACAATTCGACCTCAAAAATTCGACCTCGAGAATTCAGCATCGAAATTTCCTCATCGAAAATTCCTGATCGAAAACTCGACATGGAAAATTCGACATGGAAAATTCGACACCGGAAACCTCCACACCCGAAACCTCGACACCCGAAATCTCGACACCCGTAAACTCGACACCGGAAACCTCGACACCCGAAACCTCGACAACTGAGGGCTCGACACGCGAAAAAAGGAAACGGAGGACCCAACTTCGAAAAATCAACACCCGAAACCTCCACACCGGGGACCCCACCCCGGAAATCCCAGACCAAGAATTCGACGTCGAAAATTCGAACCCCGGAACCTCGTCACCGAGGACGCGACAACCCAAGACTCGGCAACCGAATACTCGGCAACCGAAGGCTCGGCAACCGAAGGCTCGGCAACCGAGGGCTCGGCAACCGAAGGCTCGTCAACCGAAGGCTCGGAAACCGAAGGCTCGGCAACCGAAGGCTCGGCAACCGAAGGCTCGGCAACCGAAGGCTCGGCAACCGAAGGCTCGGCAACCGAAGGCTCGGCAACCGCAGGCTCGGCAACCGAATGCTCGGCAACCGAAGGCTCGGCAACCGAAGGCTCGGCAACCGAAGCCTCGGCAACCGAAGGCTCGGCAACCGAAGCCTCGGCAACCGAAGACTCGGCAACCGAAAACTCGGCAACCGAAGACTCCGCAACCGAAGACTCGGCAACCGAAGACTCGGCAACCGAAGGCTCGGCAACCGAAGGCTCGGCAACCGAAGGCTCGGCAACCGAAGGCTCGGCAACCGAAGTCTCGGCAACCGAAGGCTCGGCAACCGAAGGCTCGGCAACCGAAGGCTCGGCAACCAAAGGCTCGGCAACCGAAGCCTCGGCAACCGAAGACTCGGCAACCGAAGACTCGGCAACCGAAGACTCGGCAACCGAAGACTCGGCAACCGAAGACTCGGCAACCGAAGACTCGGCAACCGAAGACTCGGCAACCGAAGACTCGGCAACCGAAGACTCGGCAACCGAAGACTCGGCAACCGAAGACTCGGCAACCGAAGGCTCGGCAACTGCAGGCTCGGCAACCGAATGCTCGGCAACCGAAGGCTCGGCAACCGAAGGCTCGGCAACCGAAGGCTCGGCAACCGAAGGCTCGGCAACCGAAGCCTCGGCAACCGAAAACTCGGCAACCGAAAACTCGGCAACCGAAGACTCCGCAACCGAAGACTCGGCAACCGAAGACTCGGCAACCGAAGGCTCGGCAACCGAAGGCTCGGCAACCGAAGGCTCGGCAACCGAAGGCTCGGCAACCGAAGTCTTGGCAACCGAAGGCTCGGCAACCGAAGGCTCGGCAACCAAAGGCTCGGCAACCGAAGCCTCGGCAACCGAAGACGCGGCAACCGAAGACTCGGCAACCGAAGACTCGGCAACCGAAGACTCGGCAACCGAAGACTCGGCAACCGAAGACTCGGCAACCGAAGACTCGGCAACCGAAGACTCGGCAACCGAAGACTCGGCAACCGAAGACTCGGCAACCGAAGAATCGGCAACCGAAGACTCGGCAACCGAAGACTCGGCAACCGAAGACTCGGCAACCGAAGACTCGGCAACCGAAGACTCGGCAACCGAAGACTCGGCAACCGAAGACTCGGCAACCGAAGGCTCGGCAACAGAAGTCTCGGCAACCGAAGGCTCGGCAACCGAAGGCTCGGCAACCGAAGGCTCGGCAACCGAAGGCTCGGCAACCGAAGGCTCGGCAACCGAAGGCTCGGCAACCGAAGACTCGACAACCGAAGACTCGACAACCGAAGACTCGACAACCGAAGACTCGAATACCGAAGACTTGATCCCGAAAACTCGACAACCGAAGGCTCGGCAACCGAAGGCTCGGCAACCGAAGGATCGGCAACCGAAGACTCGGCAACCGAAGACTCGGCAACCGAAGACTCGGCAACAGAAGACTCGGCTACCGAAGGCTCGGCAACCGAAGGCTCGGCAGCCGAAGGCTCGGCAGCCGAAGGCTCGGCAACCGAACGCTCGGCGACCGAAGGCTCGGCGACCGAAAGCTCGGCAACCGAAGGCTCCGCAACCGAAGGCTCGGCAACCGAAGGCTCGGCAACCGAAGGCTCGGCAACCGAAGGCTCGGGAACCGAAGGCTCGGCAACCGAAAACTCGACAACCGAAGAATCGATCCCGCAGACTCGACAACCGAAGACTCGGCACACGAAGACCCACATACGAAGACCCGAAACGAAACCTCGACACCCGAATACACCAAATCGAAAATCCGACGTCGAAAATCCGACGTCGTAAATCCGAACTCGAAAATCCGACATCGAAAATTCGACATCGAAAATTCGACATCGAAAATTCAACATCAAAAATTCGACATCAAAAATTCGACATCAAAAATTCGACATCAAAAATTCGACCTCAACAATTCGACCTCAAAAATTCGACCTCGAGAATTCAGCATCGAAATTTCCTCATCGAAAATTCCTGATCGAAAACTCGACATGGAAAATTCGACATGGAAAATTCGACACCGGAAACCTCGACACCCGAAACCCATACACCCGAAATCTCGACACCCGTAAACTCGACACCGGAAACCTCGACACCCGAAACCTCGACAACTGAGGGCTCGACACGCGAAAAAAGGAAACGGAGGACCCAACTTCGAAAAATCAACACCCGAAACCTCCACACCGGGGACCCCACCCCGGAAATCCCAGACCAAGAATTCGACGTCGAAAATTCGAACCCCGGAGCCTCGTCACCGAGGACGCGACAACCCAAGACTCGGCAACCGAAGACTCGGCAACCGAAGGCTCGGCAACCGAAGGCTCGGCAACCGAGGGCTCGGCAACCGAAGGCTCGTCAACCGAAGGCTCGGAAACCCAAGGCTCGGCAACCGAAGGCTCGGCAACCGAAGGCTCGGCAACCGAAGGCTCGGCAACCGAAGGCTCGGCAACCGAAGGCTCGGCAACCGAAAGCTCGGCAACCGCAGGCTCGGCAACCGAAGCCTCGGCAACCGAAGACTCGGCAACCGAAGACTCGGCAACCGAAGACTCGGCAACCGAAGGCTCGGCACCCAAAGGCTCGTCAACAGAAGACACGGCAACCGAATGCTCGGCAACCAAAGGCTCGGCAACCGAAGACTCGGAAACCGAAGCCTCGGCAACCGAAGGCTCGGCAACCGTGGGCTCGGCAACCGAAGGCTCGGCAACCGAAGGCTCGGCAACCGAAGGCTCGGCAACCGAAGGCTCGACAACCGAAGACTCGAATACCGAAGACTCGATCCCGAAGACTCGACAACCGAAGGCTCGGCAACCGAAGGCTTGGCAACCGAAGACTCGGCAACCGAAGACTCGGCAACCGAAGGCTCGGCAACCGAAGACTCGGCTACCGAAGGCTCGGCAACCGAAGGCTCGGCAACCGAAGCCTCGGCAACCGAAGGCTCGGCAACCGAAGGCTCGGCAACCGAAGTCTCGGCAACCGAAGGCTCGGCAACCGAAGGCTCGGCAACCAAAGGCTCGGCAACCGAAGCCTCGGCAACCGAAGACTCGGCAACCGAAGACTCGGCAACCGAAGACTCGGCAACCGAAGACTCGGCAACCGAAGACTCGGCAACCGAAGACTCGGCAACCGAAGACTCGGCAACCGAAGACTCGGCAACCGAAACCTCGGCAACACAAGTCTCGGCAACCGAAGGCTCGGCAACCGAAGGCTCGGCAACCGAAGGCTCGGCAACCGAAGGCTCGGCAACCGAAGGCTCGGCAACCGAAGGCTCGGCAACCGAAGGCTCGGCAACCGAAGACTCGACAACCGAAGACTCGACAACCGAAGACTCGACAACCGAAGCCTCGGCGACCGAAGGCTCGGCGACCGAAAACTCGACAACCGAAGGCTCGGCAACCGAAGGCTCGGCAACCGAAGGATCGGCAACCGAAGACTCGGCAACCGAAGACTCGGCAACCGAAGACTCGGCAACAGAAGACTCGGCTACCGAAGGCTCGGCAACCGAAGGCTCGGCAACCGAAGGCTCGGCAACCGAAGGCTCGGCGCCCGAAGGCTCGGCAACCGAAGGCTCGTCAACCGAAGGCTCGTCAACCGAAGGCTCGGAAACCGAAGGCTCGGCAACCGAAGGCTCGGCAACCGAAGGCTCGGCAACCGAAGGCTCGGCAACCGAAGGCTCGGCAACCGAAGGCTCGGCAACCGAAGGCTCGGTGACCGAAGACTCGACAACCGAAGACTCGATAACCGAAGACTCGACAACCGAAGACTCGGCAGTCGAAGGCTCGGCAACCGAAGACTCGGCAACCGAATACTCGGCAACCGAAGGCTCGGCAACCGAAGACTCGGCTACCGAAGGCTCGGCAACCGAAGGCTCGGCAACCAAAGGCTCGGCAACCGAAGGCTCGACAACCGAAGGCTCGGCAACCGAAGGCTCGGCAACCTGAGGTTCGGCAACCGAAGGCTCGGCAACCGAAGGATCGGTAACCGACGGCTCGGAAACTGAAGCCTCGGCAACCGAAGGCTGGGCAACCGAAGGCTCGGCAACCGAAGGATCTGCAACCGAAGGCTCGACAACCGAAGACCCCATATCCAAAATTCGACACCGAAGACTCGACACTCGTAGACTCCAGACCCGTAGACTCGACACCAAAGACTCCACACGGTAGAAACGACACCAATGACCGCACATCGAAGACCCGACATACCATATTCGACATTGAAAGCTCATTGAAAATAGCACGTTGAAAACTACACCCGAAACCTCGACAATCGACACCTCACCACCGAGAATTCGACATCGAAAATTCGACAAAGAAAATTTCACATTGAAAATTCGACATGGAAAATTCGACATGGAGAATTCGACATGGAAAACTCGACATCGAAAATTCGACATCGAAAATTCGACATCGAAAATCTACATCGCAAATTAACATTCGGAACCTCGTCACCGTGGACTCGACACTCGGAACCTCGACACGCTGTACTCGACACCCCAAGACTCGGAACACGGAGACCAACATACGAGAACCCCAAACGAATGCCCGACACCAAAATACACCAAACCTAGAATTCGACATCGAAAATTAGACATCTAAATTTTGACATCGAAAACTCCACATCGAAAATTCGTGATCGAAAACTCGACATGGAAAATTCGACATGGAAAATTCGACATGGGAAATTCGACCCCCGAAACCTCGACACCCGAAACCTCGACTCTCGAAACCTCGACACCCGAAATCTCGACACCCGTAATCTCGACACGGAAACCTCGACACCGGTAACCTCGACACCCAAAACCTCGATACCCAAAACCTCGACACCCGAGGGCTCGACACCCGAAAAAAGGAAACGGAGGACCCAACACCGAAACCTCAACACCCGAAACCTCCACACCGAGGACCCCACACCGGAAATCCCAGACCAAGAATTCGACGTCGAAAATTCGAACCCCGGAACCTCGTCACCGAGGACTCGACAACCCAAGGCTCGGCAACCGAAGGCTCGGCAACCGAAGACTCGACAACCGAAGACTGGGCAACTGAAGGCTCGGCAACCGAAGGCTCGGCAACCGAAGGCTCGGCAATCGAAGGCTCGTCAACCGAAGGCTCGTCAACCGAAGGCTCGGCAACCGAAGGCTCGGCAACCGAGGGCTCGGCAACCGAAGGCTCGACAACCGAAGGCTCGACAACCGAAGGCTCGACAACCGAAGGCTCGACAACCGAAGACTCGACAACCGAAGACTCGACTACCGAAGACTCGACAACCGAAGACTCGGCACACGAAGACCCACATACGAAGACCCGAAACGAAACCTCGACACCCGAATACACCAAATCGAAAATCCGACGTCGAAAATCCGACCTCGAAAATTCGACATCGAAAATTCGACATCGAAAATTCTACATCGAAAATTCGACATCGAAAATTCCACATCGAAAATTCGACATCGAAAATTCGACATCAAAAATTCGACATTAAATATTCGACATCAAAAATTAAACATCAAGAATTCGACCTCGAGAATTCAACATCGGAAATTCCTCATCGAAAATTCCTGATCGAAAACTCGACATGGAAAATTCGACATGGAATATTCGACATGGAAAATTCGACACCCGAAACCTCGACACCGGAAACCTCGACTGCCAAAACGTGGACACCCGAAATCTCGACACCCGTAAACTCGACACGGAAATCTCGATACCCGTAAACTCGACACGGAAACCTCGAAACCGGAAACCTCGACACCCAAAATCTCGATACCGAAAACCTTGACACCCGAGGGTTCGACACCCGAAAAAAGGAAACGAAGGACCCAACACCGAAACCTCAACACCCGAAACCTTCACACCGAGGACCCCATACCGGAAATCCCAGACCAAAAATTCGACGTCGAAAATTCGAACCCCGGAACCTCGTTACCGAGGACTCGGCAACCGAAGACTCGGCAACCGAAGGCTCGGCAACCGAAGGCTCGGCAACCGAAGGCTCGGCAACCGAAAGCTCGGCAACCGAAGGCTCGGCAACCGAAGCCTCGGCAACCGAAGACTCGGCAACCGAAGACTCGGCAACCGAAGGCTCGGCACCCAAAGGCTCGTCAACCGAAGACACGGCAACCGAATGCTCGGCAACCAAAGGCTCGGCAACCGAAGACTCGGAAACCGAAGCCTCGGCAACCGAAGGCTCGGCAACCGAAGGCTCGGCAACCGAAGGCTCGGCAACCGAAGGCTCGGCAACCGAAGGCTCGGCAACCGAAGGCTCGGACCCCGAAGGCTCGGCAACCGAAGGCTCGGCAACCGAAGGCTCGGCAACCGAAGGCTCGGCAACCGAAGGCTCGGCAACCGAAGACTCGACAACCGAACACTCGACAACCGAAGACTCGACAACCGAAGACTCGAATACCGAAGACTCGATCCCGAAGACTCGACAACCGAAGGCTCGGCAACCGAAGGCTTGGCAACCGAAGACTCGGCAACCGAAGACTCGGCAACCGAAGGCTCGGCAACCGAAGGCTCGGCAACCGAAGGCTCCGCAATCGAAGGCTCGGCAGCCGAAGGCTCGGCAACCGAAGGCTCCGCGACCGAAGCCTCGGCGACCGACAGCTCGGCTTCCGAAGGCTCGGTAACCGAAGGCTCGGCAACCGAAGGCTCGGCAACCGAAGGCTCGGCAACCGAAGGCTCGGCAACCGAGGGCTCGGCAACCGAAGGCTCGGCAACCTGAGGCTCGGCAACCGAAGGCTCGGCAACCGAAGGCTCGGCAACCGAAGGCTCGGCAACTGAAGGCTCGGCAACCGAAGGCTCGGCAACCGAAGGCTCCGCAATCGAAGGCTCGGCAGCCGAAGGCTCGGCAACCGAAGGCTCCGCGACCGAAGCCTCGGCGACCGAAGGCTCGGCGACCGAAAGCTCGGCAACCGAAGGGTCGGCAACCGAAGGCTCCGCAACCGAAGGCTCGGCAACCGAAGGCTCGGCAACCGCAGGCTCGGCAACCGAAGGCTCGGCAACCGAAGGCTCGGCAACGGAAGGCTCGGCAACCGAAGACTCGACAACCGAAGACTCGAATACCGAAGACTCGATCCCGAAGAGTCGACAACAGAAGGCTCGGCAACCGAAGGCTCGGCAACCGAAGACTCGGCAACCGAAGACTCGGCAACCGAAGGCTCGGCAACCGAAGACTCGGCTACCGAAGGCTCGGCAACCGAAGGCTCGGCAACCGAAGGCTCGGCAACCGAATGCTCGGCAACCGAAGGCTCGGCAACCGAAGGCTTGGCTACCTGAGGCTCGGCAACCGAAGGCTCGGCAACCGAAGGCTCGGCAACCGAAGGCTCGGCAACCGAAGGCTCGGCAACCGAAGGCTCGGCAACCGAAGGCTCCGCAATCGAAGGCTCGGCAGCCGAAGGCTCGGCAACCGAAGGCTCGGCGACCGAATGCTCGGCGACCGAAGGCTCGGCAACCGAAGGCTCGGCAACCGAAGGCTCGGCAACCGAAGGCTCGTCAACCGAAGGCTCGGCAACCGAAGGCTCGGCAACCGAAGGCTCGGCAACCGCAGACTCGGCAACCGAAGATTCGGCAATCGAAGACTCGGCAACCGAAGACTCGGCAACCGAAGACTCGGCAACCGAAGACTCGGCAACCGAAGACTCGGCAAACGAAGACTCGGCAACCGAAGACTCGGCAACCTAAGGCTCGGCAACCGAAGGCTCGGCAACCAAAGGCTCGGCGCCCGAAGGCTCGGCAACCGAAGGCTCGTCAACCGAAGGCTCGGAAACCGAAGGCTCGGCAACCGAAGGCTCGGCAACCGAAGGCTCGGCAACCGAAGGCTCGGCAACCGAAGGCTCGGCAACCGAAGGCTCGGCAACCGAAGGCTCGGCAACCGAAGGCTCGGCAACCGAAGACTCGACAACCGAAGACTCGATAACCGAAGACTCGACAACCGAAGACTCGAATACCGAAGACTCGATCCCGAAGACTCGACAACCGAAGGCTCGGCAACCGAAGGCTCGGCAACCGAAGACTCGGCAACCGAAGACTCGGCAACCGAAGGCTCGGCAACCGAAGACTCGGCTACCGAAGGCTCGGCAACCGAAGGCTCGGCAACCGAAGGCTCGGCAACCGAAGGCTCGGCAACCAAAAGCTCGGCAACCGAAGGCTCGGCAACCTGAGGTTCGGCAACCGAAGGCTCGGCAACCGAAGGCTCGGCAACCGAAGGCTCGGCAACCGAAGGCTCGGCAACCGAAGGCTCGGCAACCGAAGGCTCGGCAGCCGAAGGCTCGGCAACCGAAGGCTCGGTGACCGAAGGCTCGGCGACCGAAGGCTCGGCAACCGAAGGCTCGGCAACCGAAGGCTCGTCAACCGAAGGCTCGGCAACCGAAGGCTCGGCAACCGAAGGCTCGGCAACCGCAGACTCGGCAACCGAAGATTCGGCAATCGAAGACTCGGCAACCGAAGACTCGGCAACCGAAGACTCGGCAAACGAAGACTCGGCAACCGAAGACTCGGCAACCTAAGGCTCGGCAACCTAAGGCTCGGCAACCGAAGGCTCGGCGCCCGAAGGCTCGGCAACCGAAGGCTCGGCAACCGAAGGATCGGTAACCGACGGCTCGGAAACTGAAGGCTCGGCAACCGAAGGCTCGGCAACCGAAGGCTCGGCAACCGAAGGCTCGGCAACCGAAGGCTCGGCAACCGAAGGCTCGGCAACCGAAGGATCGGCAACCGAAGGCTCGACAACCGAAGACCCCAAATCCAACATTCCACAACGAAGACTCGACACTCGTAGACTCCAGACCCGTAGACTCGACACCAAAGACTCCACACGGTAGAAACGACACCAATGACCGCACATCGAAGACCCGACATACCATATTCGACATTGAAAGCTCATTGAAAATAGCACGTTGAAAACTACACCCGAAACCTCGACAATCGACACCTCACCACCGATAATTCGACATCGAAAATTCGACAAAGAAAATTTCACATTGAAAATTCGACATGGAAAATTCGACATGGAGAATTCGACATGGAAAACTCGACATCGAAAATTCGACATCGAAAATTCGACATCGAAAATCTACATCGCAAATTAACATTCGGAACCTCGTCACCGTGGAGTCGACACTCGGAACCTCGACACGCTGTACTCGACACCCGAAGACTCGGAACACGGAGACCAACATACGAGAACCCCAAACGAATGCCCGACACCAAAATACACCAAACCTAGAATTCGACATCGAAAATTAGACATCTAAATTTTGACATCGAAAACTCCACATCGAAAATTCGTGATCGAAAACTCGACATGGAAAATTCGACAAGGAAAATTCGACATGGAAAATTCGACACCCGAAACCTCGACACCCGAAACCTCGACTCTCGAAACCTCGACACCCGAAATCTCGACACCCGTAATCTCGACACGGAAACCTCGACACCGGAAACCTCGACACCCAAAACCTCGATACCCAAAACCTCGACACCCGAGGGCTCGACACCCGAAAAAAGGAAACGGAGGACCCAACACCGAAACCTCAACACCCGAAACCTCCACACCGAGGACCCCACACCGGAAATCCCAGACCAAGAATTCGACGTCGAAAATTCGAACCCCGGAACCTCGTCACCGAGGACTCGACAACCCAAGGCTCGGCTACCGAAGGCTCGGCAACCGAAGACTCGACAACCGAAGACTGGGCAACTGTAGGCTCGGCAACCGAAGTCTCGGCAACCGAAGGCTCGGCAATCGAAGGCTCGTCAACCGAAGGCTCGTCAACCGAAGGCTCGGCAACCGAAGGCTCGGCAACCGAGGGCTCGGCAACCGACGGCTCGACAACCGAAGGCTCGACAACCGAAGGCTCGACAACCGAAGGCTCGACAACCGAAGACTCGACAACCGAAGACTCGACTACCGAAGACTCGACAACCGAAGACTCGACAACCGAAGACTCGGCACACGAAGACCCACATACGAAGACCCGAAACGAAACCTCGACACCCGAATACACCAAATCGAAAATCCGACGTCGAAAATCCGATCTCGAAAATCCGACGTCGAAAATTCGACATCGAAAATTCGACATCGAAAATTCTACATCGAAAATTCGACATCGAAAATTCGACATCAAAAATTCGACATTAAATATTCGACATCAAAAATTAAACATCAAGAATTCGACCTCGAGAATTCAACATCGGAAATTCCTCATCGAAAATTCCTGATCGAAAATTCCTGATCGAAAACTCGACATGGAAAATTCGACATGGAAAATTCGACATGGAAAATTCGACACCCGAAACATTGACACCGGAAACCTTGACTCCCAAAACCTCGACACCCGAAATCTCGACACCCGTAAACTCGACACGGAAATCTCGATACCCGTAAACTCGACACGGAAACCTCGAAACCGGAAACCTCGACACCCAAAATCTCGATACCGAAAACCTTGACACCCGAGGGTTCGACACCCGAAAAAAGGAAACGAAGGACCCAACACCGAAACCTCAACACCCGAAACCTCCACACCGAGGACCCCATACCGGAAATCCCAGACCAAGAATTCGACGTCGAAAATTCGAACCCCGGAACCTCGTTACCGAGGACTCGGCAACCGAAGACTCGGCAACCGAAGACTAGGCAACCGAGGCCTCGGCAACCGAAGCCTCGGCAACCGTAGCCTCGGCAACCGAAGCCTCGGCAACCCAAGCCTCGGCAACCCAAGCCTCGGCAACCCAAGACTCGGCAACGGAAGACTCGGCAACCGAAGACTCGGCAACCGAAGACTCGGCAACCGAAGACTCGGCAACGGAAGACTCGGCAACCGAAGGCTCCGCAACCGAAGGCTCGGCAACCGAAGGCTCGGCAACCGAAGGCTCGGCAACCGAAGGCTCGGCATCCGAAGGCTCGGCAACGTAAGGCTCGGCTACCGAAGCCTCGGCAACCGAAGGCTCGACAACCGAAGGTTCGACAACCGAAGGCACGACAACCGAAGGCTCGACAACCGAAGGCTCGACAACCGAAGGCTCGACAACCCAAGGCTGGACAACCCAAGGCTCGACAACCCAAGGCTCGACAACCGAAGACTCGACAACCGAAGACTCGACAACCGAAGACTCGACAACCGAAGACTCGACAGCCGAAGACTCGACAACCGATGACTCGACAACCGAAGACTCGACAACCGAAGACTCGACAACCGAAGACTCGACAACCGAACACTCGACAACCGAAGACTCGGCACACGAAGACCCACATACGAAGACCCGAAACAAAACTTCGACACCAGAATACACCAAATCGAAAATTCGACGACGAAAATCCGACGTCGAAAATCCGACATCGAAAATCCGACATCGAAAATCCGACATCGAAAATTCGACATCGAAAATTCGACATCGAAAACTCGACATTGAAAATTCGACATCAAAAATCCAACATCAAAAATTCGACATCAAAAATTTGACATCAAAAATTCGACCTCAGCAATTCGACCTCAAAAATTCGACCTCGAGAATTCAACATCGAAAATTCCTCATCGAAAATTCCTGATCGAAAACTCGACATGGAAAATTCGACACCCGAAACCTCGACACCGGAAACCTCGACACCCGAAACCTCGACACCCGAAATCTCGACACCCGTAAACTCGACACGGAAATCTCGACACCCGTAAACTCAACAGGTAAACCTCGACACCGGAAACCTCGACTCCCGAAACCTCGACACCCAAAACCTCGACACCTGAGGGCTCGACACGCGAAAAAAGGAAACGGAGGACCCAACTTCGAAAAATCAACACCCGAAACCTCCACACCGAGGACCCCACCCCGGAAATCCCAGACCAAGAATTCGACGTCGAAAATTCGAACCCCGCAACCTCGTCACCGAGGACTCGACAACCCAAGACTCGGCAACCGAAGGCTCAGCAACCGAAGGCTCGGCAACCGAAGGCTCGGAAACCGAAGGCTCGGCAACCGAAGGCTCGGCAACCGAAGGCTCGGCAACCGAATGCTCGGCAACCGAAGACTCGGCAACCGAAGGCTCGGCAACCGAAGGCTCGGCAACCGAAGGCTCGGCAACCGAAGGCTCGGCAACCGAAGCCTCGGCAACCGAAGACTCGGCAACCGAAGACTCGGCAACCGAAGACTCGGCAACCGAAGACTCGGCTACCGATGACCTGGCAACCGAAGACTCGGCAACCGAAGACTCGGCAACCGAAGACTCGGCAACCGAAGACTCGGCAACCGAAGGCTCGGCAACAGAAGGCTCGGCAACCGAAGGCTCGGCAACCGAAGGCTCGGCAACCGAAGGCTCGGCAACCGAAGGCTCGGCAACCGAAGGCTCGGCAACCGAAGGCTCGGCAACCGAAGGCTCGGCAACCGAAGACTCGACAACCGAAGACTCGACAACCGAAGACTCGACAACCGAAGACTCGAATACCGAAGACTCGAATACCGAAGACTCGATCCCGAAGACTCGATCCCGAAGACTCGGCAACCGAAGACTCGGCAACCGAAGACTCGGCTACCGAAGGCTCGGCAACCGAAGGCTCGGCAACCGAAGGCTCGGCAACCGAAGGCTTGGCAACCGAAGGCTCGGCAACCGAAGGCTCGGCAACCGGAGGCTCGGCAACCGAAGGCTCGGCAACCGAAGGCTCGGCAACCGAAGGCTCGGCAACCGAAGACCCCAAATCCAACATTCGACACCGAAGACTCGACACTCGTAGACTCCAGACCCGTAGACTCGACACCAAAGACTCCACACGGTAGAAACGACACCAATGACCGCACATCGAAGACCCGACATACCATATTCGACATTGATTTTTTTTTCAAGTGGAGGAAAAATCCATTTACGGAGCCCCATGCGCTGGGATGGCACAGAGGGGGACTGTGGGCCTCACCCGAAAGTGCTACTCCACTAAAAAACCTCCACCGGAGAGAATTCAGGGAAGGATCTCCTGCAGTACCGCCTAAAGCACCTGCGGATTCAGGGTGAAGGTATATCGGGCGGTCACTTGGACCTAAGCCAGGCGAATGATGGGTGCCAGGACGTAAACATGACCGAAGCCCTGATTACGCCCTTGGGAAGTCAAGGTGATAGTGTAGGAAGTAGGATGTTAGGTATTGGGATTAAGTGGTGATACATGTCACCTCCGTCGTGCTCGATGCTGCGTCGGCGGAGGCTGTGGAGTGTGCCCGTGTTGTGTGGGCATTTGCTCAAACGGTGGACGCCCCTCCAGCGTAGTAATGAGAGCTGCCACCTCTTCCACTACTAACCTTCGGAGCGACAGGTGGTGCTCTTCCATCTTCCGCTCCAGAGTCTTCTCTGTGCGGTTGAGGTCGAGCTTGGTTGGGTAGAGATATTCTAACCTCTGAGAGAGTTCGGCTAACTCACTCCTGGATTGGGACAGCTCCTCCTCCAGGGCGGCGATTTTAGTTGTGATGACGATCAAGTCCGCATGGGCATCCTCGATCTTCTGTATAGCGGTGTTGGTGTTGGCGGCGGAGTCGGTGAACGTGGTGACGGCGGTAGATAGTTGGTAGAGGACTTCTTCTATCTTTCCCAGTCTTTGGTCGAGTCTCTCGATCTCCTTACTGGGTAGTTGGGTGTCGGCGGTTGCGGCGTAGTTTGTTGGCGTCACAGGTGATGTTGCTGCCGGTCTCAGTGGTTGATGCTGCGGCGGTGGTCCAGGCTGTGATGGTGTGGTGGAGCGTGCAGTCGGCCTCGGGTACAAAGGGCAGCAAGCCTGCCCAGTGTAGTGGTCCCTCCTATCGCAGGTGGCGCAGTACCTCAGTCGGCGAGTGAGGTCATGCTGCTGGCAGGGGGACGTCAGGGCCGCTGCACCGCAGTAGTGGCATTTTGGTTGTGCCACGCAGGAGTTCTCTTCGTGGCCGTAGATGCAGCATCTGCGGCACGGTCGGTGCCATTCGGTCCGGCTACGTTCAATGCGAATGTGCCGGCCGAAGAGGGTGAGTCCTGCGGTGATGGCGGCGGTGTAGTGTTCCCTGTCTCGAAAGACAAGGCGCACGAGGGGAGTGATGCCACTACTTCCCCTGATACGGCTGGCGGAGACGAGTGAGTTCCATTTTCGTTGGCCCTCCTGCAGCAATATCTGCGGGTGCAGGTGTCGGTGTACCCCAACGGCTACGGCGCCGAAGTGACCATACCGAGGGGGTGCTGCAGTAGGCTCGGCGGTGGTTGCGGGAGATGCTCCTTGGTCTGCCCTTGCCGAGGGTGGCCGGCCGACTGGCTGGTCCTCTCGCTGCTGTGCGGTGGGCGAAGGAGCGCTCGGCGCGCTGCTGGCGGGCTCGGCGTTAACTTCTGCTCCTGGGGTAGAAGGAGCACTATGAGCGCACCTACCGCGCCCAAAGACTGCAACAAAAAACTTTCGCACTGACCTTCCGCAACCAACAACAAGCAGTGACTTTCACCCAGACCATCCCCGTTCACAACTTCGGAAAGTTCGCGTACTACGCAAACTCCCCACCACAAAACCGACCCACACCCAACCCTGACACAGAACCAAACAGACCACGAAAAACCCTGACCGCCGTAGTAAAAGGAATACCCTACGATATAACTGATGACGAAATACTACAAAGCATACAAGCGACATACCCAGAAATAACACGCGCTTCCAGGATCATCAGCCAAAACAGACAGACGCAACTCGTACGAATATTCAGCACATGTATCACAACTATCAACACAATACAGAAAGAAGGCGCCATCATTGAAAAACAAATTTTCAGGGCAGAGCCTTCCAAGCACACGGACCGACACGTACCTTGCCGACAATGCCAGACATATGGACATCACGAGGAAAATTGCACCAATAAACCCATTTGCTTCCACTGTGGACACAACTCTGACACGCGACGATGCACACATCCTATCCGACATAACACCCCTTACTGCTCCACCTGCCGACAAAACGGGCACTACACCGGGCAAATAAAATGCCCGATGTATCCCAGACAACCCCCGACACAACCTGAACACACTGCCAAGACATACATCTTCCCCCACAACATCCCCACACCACCCAAACCAACACACGTGACTGACTGGCCCGAGACAAATTTCCCAAAGATCCCCGAAACTAAAACACACATGACGAAGCACGAGACAGTAAACACGTTCCAAGACGTAATATCCCAATCCGAACAACAGATAAAGTCCCTACAAGACCAACTCACAAACATACAGAAAAACATCACCAAGTACATACGCGACATTACAAACACGACAATCACACAAATACTAAGCACATTGATACCACCAATATACGACATCACTCCACCTGCACACAGAGCACGATTCCTACAAAACCTGACTCAGACTGCACAAAAGACACTTAAAAGGGCAATAAACACGACGAGAGTTGGCAACCAGCTGGCTATCTTTATAAATGAAAACACCTAACAAAGACACACGCATGACAACACCAATCCCCATAAAAAACTAAAGCACACAGTAAATACAAACACACTGACATACACATAACAAAACACATAACACACAACACAGACAAAAACTAACCGAGAGCCGTTGCAGCAACACACAAACACAACCACACAATACAACACAAACAAAATCTTTTCTTTTTTCTCGGAGGGCAGAAGCCATCACCCCACACACAGACACGAACACGTCAACCCACACAACCACACCTACAAACACGCAAAATCAAAATTATCATTACGCACCCCAGATTGATCTCTCCGCCCCGTACCCAGTTTCAAAAAATCTAAATACGCGGCTGAAGAGGGACTATCCCTAAAACAGCCAGGGCATGTTTTCACAACATGCCCAAATAACGTTTTTCATTTCATTTCTTGCTGTGTGTCTCAGCTGTTACTGCTGGTGTTTGCTCCTTGACGGCCTCATCAGCTCGAGGGGCAGTACACCCACTCGAGGCTGATTTTGACGGCGTGCTGCGTTGATGCTTCCTGGTGCGAACCATCCTCACTCCACCAAAGCTCGGTGCGAACTGACATTGAAAGCTCATTGAAAATACCACGTTGAAAACTACACCCGAAACCTCGACAATCGACACCTCACCACCGAGAATTCGACATCGAAAATTCGACAAAGAAAATTCGACATGGAAAATTCGACATAGAAAATTCGACATGGAAAATTCGACATGGAAAATTCGACATGGAAAACTCGACATCGAAAATTCGACATCGAAAATCTACATCGCAAATTAACATTCGGAACCTCGTCAGCGGGGACTCGACACTCGGAACTTCGACACGCTGTACTCGACACCCGAAGACTCGGAACACGAAGACCAACATACGAGAACCCCAAACGAATGCCCGACACCAAAATACACCAAACCTAGAATTCGACATCGAAAATTAGACATCTAAATTTTGACATCGAAAATTCCTCATCGAAAATTCCTGACGAAAACTCGACATGGAAAATTCGACATGGAAAATTCGACACCCGAAACCTCGACACCCGAAACCTCGACACTCGAAACCTCGACACCCGAAATCTCGACACCCGTAAACTCGACACGGAAACCTCGACACCGGAAACCTCGACACCCAAAACCTCGATACCCAAAACCTCGATACCCAAAACCTCGACACCCGAGGGCTCGACACCCGAAAAAAGGAAACGGAGGACCCAACACCGAAACCTCAACACCCGAAACCTCCACACCGAGGATCCCCCACCGGAAATCCCAGACCAAGAATTCGACGTCGAAAATTCGAACCCCGGAACCTCGTCACCGAGGACTCGACTACCCAAGGCTCGGCAACCGAAGGCTCGGCAACCGAAGCCTCGGCAACCGAAGGCTCGGCAATCGAAGGCTCGGCAACCGAAGGCTCGACAAACGAAGGCTCGGCAACCGAAGTCTTTGAACCGAGGGAAAAAGCAGAGGCACTAGCAGACTATCTGGAGACTCAATTCCAGCCTAGGGTAGATCCTCAGAACGATGACCATACTGACCTCGTGGAACAAGCGGTAGAAGACTTCGTAGAAGTCCGACCCGCGGGCCACGAGGAGTTCCACATCCCGATAGTTACCCCTCACGAGGTAACTAACACCATCCGGCACCTAAAACCTAGTAAAGCCCCTGGGCAGGACCGTGTAACAGCGGAAATGCTCCAGCACCTACCCCATAGAGCCGTGATGCACTTGACCCGCATTTACAACGCATGCCTCAGCATGTGCCACTTTCCAGCTGTCTGGAAACAGGCGCGTGTGGTATGCGTTTTGAAGCAGGGAAAGAATCCGGTTTTTCCATCCAGTTACCGTTCCATCAGCCTCCTACCAGTTGTCTCGAAAGTGTTCGAGAAACTGTTCCTGTCCCGCCTCGGACCTCTTTTGGAGGAAAAAGGTCTCCTACCGGAACACCAGTTTGGTTTTCGTTCTGGTCATTCCACGACTGAACAACTACTGCGTGTAGCCGAGAAAGCTTCCCTGGCTTACCAGGAGAGAGCTAAAACGGTGGCAGTGTTGCTCGACGTGGAAAAGGCATTTTCTACCACTTGGCATGAGGGGCTTGTCTACAAGCTCATACAGCAGGAAATCCCCCCTCCATACATTTACTTGGTGGCTAGTTTCCTACAGGAACGTAGCTTCCGGGTGAAGGTGGAGGGATCATTCTCCAGAGAGAGGCCCATTGGCGCAGGAGTCCCCGAGGGCAGTGTACTGTCACCGGCACTCTTCGCAGCTTACATGGCCGATCTCCCGACGCACCCCAACACACACATCTGTCAGTATGCGGACGATCTCATGATCTTCGCTACTAACAAGAACCCGCGCTACAGTTACCGACAAGTACAAGCCCACCTCTGTGCCATCAATAGATGGTGCAAGAACTGGCGTATGTCTATTAACCCGGAGAAAAGCTCTGCGATTCTCCTGGCTAATACGATAGCCAACCGGCTCCCGCTGGACCTCGTGCTTCGGCGCCGTCGGATCCCCTGGGTCACTACGGCGAAGTATCTCGGGGTCACGCTGGACCGGCGGCTGACGTATAGACATCACGTCAGGGGCAAAGTACTTCAAGGCCACGCTGTCCTGCGGCAGTTGTACCCCATCTTCAGTTCCCAAACCATGCCCCTACGCCTGAAGCTTCGGCTGTATCGAGCGATCGTCCCGCCTATGGTCCTGTACGGATGCGAGATCTGGGGAGTGGTGGCAAGATCCACCTTCATCAGACTCCAGACGTTGCAGAACCGGGCATTAAGGATGATATATGATACAGGCCGAAGATTTCCTGCCCATATCCTACACGAACATTCCGGCATCCCGTACATTGTCGACGTGATCAAAACTCGCGCTCGAACAATGTACAATAAACTCCAGAACCACCCCAACCCTCTGGTGAATACCCTGGGCCAATACGACCAGAGACAGCCGCGCCGACTACCATCCAAAAGATTGCCGAAGGACATCTTAAGTCCGGCGATCTAATCCAAGATGGGAAAGGCGAAAATGCAATCTGTACTCAAAACAGAGCGAATCACCAGTTCAGTCACCTCTCAGCGAGTGACTGACGGCCAGAACCCTGGTAGGAATTAGCGCGTAAAATTCGCGCACAGCTCACTTGCAAACCAATCCCTACCTACAATACTATAAAAACCCCTGTCCCAACAAACTTCCCAGTGAAAACATCCCTGTAGTGACACCGTCAAAACCATCGCGCAGGTAAAGCCGTATGACGGCTAGGTACTGCGGTAAAGACACTCGACCGGAGGAACATTCACCTCACCTCCGTTCGACTCGAACTGGCGTCTGGCGTCTGGCGTCTGGCAACCGAAGGCTCCGCAACCGAAGGCTCGGCAACCGAAGGCTCGGCAACCGAAGGCTCGGCAACCGAAGGCTCGGCAACCGAAGGCTCGGCAACCGAAGGCTCGGCAACCGAAGGCTCGACAACCCAAGACTCGACAACCGAAGACTCGACAACCGAAGATTCGGCACACGAAGACCCACATACGAAGACCCGAAACAAAACTTCGACACCCGAATACACCAAATCCAAAATCCGACGTCGAAAATCCGACATCGAACATCCGACATCGAAAATTCGACATCGAAAATTCGACATCGAAAATTCGACATCAAAAATTCGACATCAAAAATTCGACATCAAAAATTCGACATCAAAAATTCGACATCAAGTATTCGACATCAAAAATTCGACCTCAACAATTCGACCTCAAAAATTCGACCTCGAGAATTGAATATCGAAAATTCCTCATCGAAAATTCCTGATCGAAAACGCGACATGGAAGATTCGACATGGAAATTTCGACACCCGAAACCTCGACACCGGAAACCTCGACACAGGAAACCTCGACACCCGAAATCTCGACACCCGTAAACTCGACACGGAAATCTCGACACTCGTAAACTCGACACGTAAACCTCGACACCGGAAACCTCGACACCTGAAACCTCGATACCCAAAACCTCGACACTTGAGGGCTCGACACGCGAAAAAAGGAAACGTTGGACCCAACACCGAAAAATCAACACCCGAAACTTCCACACCGAGGACCCCACCCCGGAAATTCCAGACCAAGAATTCGACGTCGAAAATTCGAACCCCGGAACCTCGTCACCGAGGACTCGACAACCCAAGACTCGGCAACCGAAGACTCGGCAACCGAAGACTCGACAACCGAAAACTCGGCAACCGTAGACTCGGCAACCGAAGACTCGGCAACCGAAGACTCGACTACCGAAGACTCGGCAGCCGAAGACTCGGCAACCGAAGACTCGGCAACCGAAGACTCGGCAACCGAATACTCGGCAAATGAAGACTCGGCAACCGAAGGCTCGGCAACCGAAGGCTCGGCACACGAAGACCCACATACGAAGACCCGAAACGAAACCTCGACACCCGAATACACCAAATCGAAAATCCGACAGAAAATTCTACATCAAAAATTCAACATCGAAAATTCGACATCTAAAATTCGACATCTAAAATACGACATCGAAAATTCGACATCGAAATTTCGACATCAAAAATTCGACATCGAAAATTCGACATCGAAAATTCGACATTAAAAATTCGACATCAAAAATTCGACATCAAAAATTCGATCTCAAGAATTCGACCTCGAGAATTCAACATCGAAAATTCCTCATCGAAAATTCCTGATCGAAAATTCCTGATCGAAAACTCGACATGGAAAATTCGACATGGAAAATTCGACACCCGAAACCTCGACACCGGAAACCTCCACACCCGAAACCTCGACACCCGAAATCTCGACACCCGTAAACTCGACACGGAAATCTCGACACCCGTAAACTCGACACGGAAACGTCGAAACCGGAAACCTCGACACCCAAAAACCTCGATACCGAAAACCTCAACACCCGAGGGCTCGAAACCCCAAAAAAGGAAACGAAGGACCCAACACCGAAACCTCAACACCCGAAACCTCCACACCGAGGACCCCACGCCGGAAATCCCAGACCAAGAATTCCACGTCGAAAATTCGAACCCCGGAACCTCGTCACCGAGGACTCGGCAACCGAAGACTCGGCAACCGAAGACTCGGCAACCGAAGACTCGGCAACCGGAGACTCGGCAACCGAATACTCGGCAACCGAAGCCTCGGCAACCGAACACTCGGCAAATGAAGACTCGGCAACCGAAGGCTCGGCAACCGAAGGCTCCGCTCCCGAAGGCTCGGGAACCGAAGGCTCGGCAACGTAAGGCTCGGCAACCGAAGGCTCGGCAACGTAAGGCTCGGCAACGTAAGGCTCGGCTACCGAAGGCTCGGCAACCGAAGGCTCGGACACCGAAGGCTCGGCAACCGAAGGCTCGGCAACCGAAGACTCGGCAACCGAAGACTCGGCAACCGAAGGCTCGGCAACCGAAGGCTCGGCAACCGAAGGCTCGGCAACCGAAGGCTCGGCAACCAAAGGCTCGGCAACCAAAGGCTCGGCAACCGAAGGCTCGGCAACCGAAGGCTCGGCAACCGAAGGCTCGGCAACCGAAGGCTCGGCAACCGAAGGCTCGGCAGCCGACGGCTTGGCAACCGAAGGCTCGGAGGCCGAAGGCTCGCCAACCGAAGGCTCGGCAACCGAAGGCTCGGCAACCGAAGGCTCGGCAACCGAAGGCTCGGCAACCGAAGGCTCGGCAACCGAAGCCTCGGCAACCGAAGACTCGGCAACCGAAGACTCGGCAACCGAAGACTCGGTAACCGAAGACTCGGCAACCGAAGACTCGGCAACCGAAGACTCGGCAACCGAAGACTCGGCAAATGAAGACTCGGCAACCGAAGACTCGGCAACCGAAGACTCGGCAACCGAAGACTCGGCAACCGAAGACTCGGCAACCGAAGGCTCGGCAACCGAAGGCTCGGCAACCGAAGGCTCGGAACCCGAAGGCTCGGCTACCGAAGGCGCGGCAACCGAAGGCTCGGCTACCGAAGGCTCGGCAACCGAAGGCTCGGCAACCGAAGGCTCGACAACCGAAGACTCGACAACCGAAGACTCGATCCCGAAGACTCGACAACCGAAGGCTCGGCAACCGAAGGCTCGGCAACCGAAGGCTCGGCAACCGAAGACTCGGCAACTGAAGACTCGCAACCGAAGACTCGGCAACCGAAGACTCGGCAACCGAAGACTCGGCAACCGAAGACTCAGCAACCGAAGACTCGGCAACCGAAGGCTCGGCAACCGAAGGCTCGACAACCGAAGGCTCGACAACCGAAGGCTCGACACCCGAAGGCTCGACAACCGAAGCCTCGTAAACCGAAGCCTCGACAACCGAAGCCTTGACAACCGAAGCCTCGACACCCGAAGACTCGACAACCGAAGACTCGGCAACCGAAGACTCGACAACCGAAGACTCGACAACCGAAGACTCGACAACCGAAGACTCGATCCCGCAGACTCGTCAACCGAAGCCTCGGCACACGAAGACCCACATACGAAGACCCGAAACGAACCCTCGACACCCGAATACACCAAATCGAAAATCCGACGTCGAAAATACGACCTCGAAAATCCGACCTCGAAAATCCGACGTCGAAAATTCGACTTCGAAAATTCGACGTCGAAAATTCGACATCGAAAATTCGACATCGAAAATTCGACATCCAAAATTCGACATCAAAAATTCGACCTCAAAATTCGACCTCAAAAATTCGACCTCGAGAAATCAACATCGAAAATTCCTCATCGTAAATTCCTGATCGAAAACTCGACATGGAAAATTCGACATGGAAAATTCGACACCCGAAACCTCGACACCGGAAACCTCGACTCCCAAAACCTCGACACCCGAGCCCTCGACACCCGAAAAAAGGAAACGGAGGACCCAACACCGAAACCTCAACACCCGAAACCTCCACACCGAGGATCCCACACCGGAAATCCCAGACCAAGAATTCGACGTCGAAAATCGAACCCCGGAACCTCGTCACCGAGGACTCGACAACCCAAGGCTCGGCAACCGAAGGCTCGGCAACCGAAGCCTCGGCAACCGAAGGCTCGGCAATCGAAGGCTCGGCAACCGAAGGCTCGGCAAACGAAGGCTCGGCAACCGAAGGCTCGGCAACCGAAGGCTCGGCAACCGAAGGCTCCGCAACCGAAGGCTCGGCAACCGAAGGCTCGGCAACCGAAGGCTCGGCAACCGAAGGCTCGGCAACCGAAGGCTCGGCAACCGAAGGCTCGGCAACCGAAGGCTCGACAACCCAAGACTCGACAACCGAAGATTCGGCACACGAAGACCCACATACGAAGACCCGAAACAAAACTTCGACACCCGAAAACACCAAATCCAAAATCCGACGTCGAAAATCCGACATCGGACATCCGACATCGAAAATTCCACATCGAAAATTCGACATCGAAAATTCGACATCAAAAATTCGACATCAAAAATTCGACATCAAAAATTCGACATCAAAAATTCGACATCAAAAATTCGACATCAAGTATTCGACATCAAAAATTCGACCTCAACAATTCGACCTCAAAAATTCGACCTCGAGAATTGAATATCGAAAATTCCTCATCGAAAATTCCCGATCGAAAACGCGACATGGAAACTTCGACATGGAAATTTCGACACCCGAAACCTCGACACCGGAAACCTCGACACAGGAAACCTCGACACCCGAAATCTCGACACCCGTAAACTCGACACGGAAATCTCGACACTCGTAAACTCGACACGTAAACCTCGACACCGGAAACCTCGACACCTGAAACCTCGATACCCAAAACCTCGACACTTGAGGGCTCGACACGCGAAAAAAGGAAACGTTGGACCCAACACCGAAAAATCAACACCCGAAACCTCCACACCGAGGACCCCACCCCGGAAATTCCAGACCAAGAATTCGACGTCGAAAATTCGAACCCCGGAACCTCGTCACCGAGGACTCGACAACCCAAGACTCGGCAACCGAAGACTCGGCAACCGAAGACTCGACAACCGAAAACTCGGCAACCGAAGACTCGGCAACCGAAGACTCGGCAACCGAAGACTCGACTACCGAAGACTCGGCAGCCGAAGACTCGGCAACCGAAGACTCGGCAACCGAAGACTCGGCAACCGAATACTCGGCAAATGAAGACTCGGCAACCGAAGGCTCGGCAACCGAAGGCTCGGCACACGAAGACCCACATACGAAGACCCGAAACGAAACCTCGACACCCGAATACACCAAATCGAAAATCCGACAGAAAATTCTACATCAAAAATTCGACATCGAATATTCGACATCTAAAATTCGACATCTAAAATTCGACATCTAAAATTCGACATCGAAAATTCGACATCGAAATTTCGACATCGAAAATTCGACATCGAAAATTCGACATCGAAAATTCGACATTAAACATTCGACATCAAAAATTCGACATCAAAAATTCGATCTCAAGAATTCGACCTCGAGAATTCAACATCGAAAATTCCTCATCGAAAATTCCTGATCGAAAATTCCTGATCGAAAACTCGACATGGAAAATTCGACATGGAAAATTCGACACCCGAAATCTCGACACCGGAAACCTCCACACCCGAAACCTCGACACCCGAAATCTCGACACCCGTAAACTCGACACGGAAATCTCGACACCCGTAAACTCGACACGGAAACGTCGAAACCGGAAACCTCGACACCCAAAAACCTCGATACCGAAAACCTCAACACCCGAGGGCTGGAAACCCCAAAAAAGGAAACGAAGGACCCAACACCGAAACCTCAACACCCGAAACCTCCACACCGAGGACCCCACGCCGGAAATCCCAGACCAAGAATTCCACGTTGAAAATTCGAACCCCGGAACCTCGTCACCGAGGACTCGGCAACCGAAGACTCGGCAACCGAAGACTCGGCAACCGAAGACTCGGCAACCGAAGACTCGGCAACCGGAGACTCGGCAACCGAATACTCGGCAACCGAAGCCTCGGCAATCGAAGCCTCGGCAACCCAAGACTCGGCAACCGAAGACTCGGCAACCGAAGACTCGGCAACCGAAGACTCGGCAAATGAAGACTCGGCAACCGAAGGCTTTGCAACCGAAGGCTCGGGAACCGAAGGCTCGGCAACGTAAGGCTCGGCAACCGAAGGCTCGGCAACGTAAGGCTCGGCAACGTAAGGCTCGGCTACCGAAGGCTCGGCAACCGAAGGCTCGGCAACCGAAGGCTCGGTTACCGAAGGCTCGGCAACCGAAGACTCGGCAACCAAAGGCTCGGCAACCGAAGGCTCGGCAACCGAAGGCTCGGCAACCGAAGGCTCGGCAACCAAAGGCTCGGCAACCGAAGGCTCGGCAACCGAAGGCTCGGCAACCGAAGGCTCGGCAACCGAAGGCTCGGCAGCCGACGGCTTGGCAAGCGAAGGCTCGGAGGCCGAAGGCTCGCCAACCGAAGGCTCGGCGACCGAAGGCTCGGCAACCGAAGGCTCGTCAACCGAAGGCTCGGCAACCGAAGGCTCCACAACCGAAGGCTCGGCAACCGAAGGCTCGGCAACCGAAGGCTCGGCAACCGAAGGCTCGGCAACCGAAGGCTCGGCAACCGAAGGCTCGGCAACCGAAGGCTCGGCAACCGAAGCCTCGGCAACCGAAGACTCGGCAACCGAAGACTCGGCAACCGAAGACTCGGCAACCGAAGACTCGGCAACCGAAGACTCGGCAAATGAAGACTCGGCAACCGAAGACTCGGCAAATGAAGACTCGGCAACCGAAGACTCGGCAACCGAAGACTCGGCAACCGAAGACTCGGCAACCGAAGACTCGGCAACCGAAGGCTCGGCAACCGAAGGCTCGGCAACCGAAGGCTCGGAACCCGAAGGCTCGGCAACCGAAGGCTCGGCAACCGAAGGCTCGGCAACCGAAGGCTCGACAACCGAAGACTCGACAACCGAAGACTCGACAACCGAAGACTCGACAACCGAAGACTCGATCCCGAAGACTCGACAACCGAAGGCTCGGCAACCGAAGGCTCGGCAACCGAAGACTCGGCAACCGAAGACTCGCAACCGAAGACTCGGCAACCGAAGACTCGGCAACCGAAGACTCGGCAACCGAGGACTCGGCAACCGAAGACTCGGCAACCGAAGACTCGGCAACCGAAGGCTCGGCAACCGAAGGCTCGACAACCGAAGGCTCGACAACCGAAGCCTCGTAAACAGAAGCCTCGACAACCGAAGCCTTGACAACCGAAGCCTCGACACCCGAAGACTCGACAACCGAAGACTCGGCAACCGAAGACTCGACAACCGAAGACTCGACAACCGAAGACTCGACAACCGAAGACTCGATCCCGCAGACTCGTCAACCGAAGCCTCGGCACACGAAGACCCACATACGAAGACCCGAAACGAACCCTCGACACCCGAATACACCAAATCGAAAATCCGACGTCGAAAATACGACCTCGAAAATCCGACCTCGAAAATCCGACGTCGAAAATTCGACTTCGAAAATTCGACGTCGAAAATTCGACATCGAAAATTCGACATCGAAAATTCGACATCCAAAATTCGACATCAGAAATTCGACCTCAAAATTCGACCTCAAAAATTCGACCTCGAGAAATCAACATCGAAAATTCCTCATCGTAAATTCCTGATCGAAAACTCGACATGGAAAATTCGACATGGAAAATTCGACACCCGAAACCTCGACACCGGAAACCTCGACACCCAAAACCTCGACATCCGAGCCCTCGACACCCGAAAAAAGGAAACGTAGGACCCAACACCGAAACCTCAACACCCGAAACCTCCACAACGAGGACCCCACACCGGAAATCCCAGACCAAGAATTCGACGTCGAAAATTCGAACCCCGGAACCTCGTCACCGAGGACTCGGCAACCGAAGACTCGGCAACCGAAGACTCGGCAACCGAAGACTCGGCAACCGAAGACTCGACAACCGAAGACACGACAACCGAAGACTCGGCAAGCGAAGACTCGATCCCGCAGACTCGACAACCGAAGCCTCGGCACACGAAGACCCACATACGAAGACCCGAAACGAAACCTCGACACCGGAATACACCAAATCGAAAATCCGACGTCGAAAATCCGACGTCGAAAATCCGACGTCGAAAATCCGACGTCGAAAATCCAACCTCGAAAATTCGACTTCGAAAATTCCACGTCGAAAATTCGACATCGAAAATTCGACATCGAATATTCGACATCAAAAATTCGACATGAAAAATTCGACCTCAAAAATTCGACCTCGAGAATTCAACATCGAAAATTCCTCATCGAAAATTCCTGATCGAAAACTCGACATGGAAAATTCGACATGGAAAATGCGACATGAAAAATTCGACACCGGAAACCTCGACACCGGAAACCTCGACACCCAAAACCTCGACACCCGAAATCTCGACACCCGCAAACTCGAAACGGAAATCTCGACACCCGTAAACTCGACACGCAAACCTCGAAACCGGAAACCTCGACACCCAAAACCTCGATACCGAAAACCTCGACACCCGAGGGCTCGACATCCGAAAAAAGGAAACGAAGGACCCAACACCGAAACCTCAACACCCGAAACCTCCACACCGAGGACCCCACACCGGAAATCCCAGACCAAGAATTCGAAGTCGAAAATTCGAACCCCGGAACCACGTCACCGAGAACTCGGCAACCGAAGACTCGGCAACCGAAGACTCGGCAACCGAAGAATCGGCAACCGAAGCCTCGGCAACCCAAGCCTCGGCAACCCAAGACTCGGCAACCGAAGGCTCGGCAACCGAAGGCTCGGCAACGTAAGGCTAGGCTACCGAAGGCTCGGCAACCGAACGCTCGGCAACCGAAGGCTCGGTAACCGAAGGCTCGGCAACCGAAGGCTCGGCAATAAAAGGCTCGGCAACCGAAGGCTCGGCAACCGAAGGCTCGGCAACCGAAGGCTCGGCAACAGAAGGCTCGGCAACCGAAGGCTCGGCAACCGAAGGCTCGGCAACCGAAGGCTCGGCAACCGAAGGCTCGGCAGCCGAAGGCTCGGCAGCCGAAGGCTCTGCAACCGAAGGCTCGGCAGCCGAAGGCTCGGCGACCGAAGGCTACACGACCGAAGGCTCGGCAACCGAAGGCTCGTCAACCGAAGGCTCGGCAACCGAAGGCTCGGCAACCGAAGGCTCGGCAACCGAAGGCTCGGCAACTGAAGGCTCGGCAACCGAAGCCTCGTTAACCGAAGGCTCCGCAACCGAAGGCTCGGCAAACGAAGGCTCGGCAACAGAAGGCTCGGCAACCGAAGGCTCGGCAACCGAAGGCTCGGCAACCGACGGCTCGGCAACCGAAGGCTCGGCAACCGAAGACTCGGCAACCGAAGACTCGGCAACCGAAGACTCGGCAACCGAAGACTCGGCAACCGAAGACTCGGCAGCCGAAGACTCGGCAACCGAAGACTCGGCAACCGAAGGCTCGGCAACCGAAGGCTCGGCAACCGAAGGCTCGGCAACCGAAGGCTCGGCAACCGAAGGCTCGGCAACCGAAGGCTCGGCAACCGAAGACTCGACAACAGAAGACTCGATCCCGAAGACACGACTACCGAAGGCTCGGCAACCGAAGGTTCGGCAACCGAAGACTCGGAAACCGAAGACTCGGCAACCGAAGACTCGGCAACCGAAGACTCGGCAACCGAAGACTCGGTAATCGAGGGTCGGCAACTGAAGGCTCGGCAACCGAAGGCTCGGCAACCGAAGGCTCGGCAACCGAAGGCTCGGCAACCGAAGGCTCGACAACCGAAGGCTAAACAACCGAAGGCTCGACAACCGAAGGCTCGACAACCGAAGGCTCGACAACCGAAGGCTCGACAACCGAAGGCTCGACAACCGAACCCTCGGCAACCGAAGCCTCGAGAACCGAAGCCTCGACAACCGAAGACTCGACAACCGAAGACTCGACAACCGAAGACTCGGCAACCGAAGACTCGGCAACCGAAGACTCGTAAACCGAAGACTCGGCAACCGAAGACTCGGCAACCGAAGAATCGGCAACCGAAGGCTCCACAACCGAAGGCTCGACAACCGAAGGCTCGGCAACCGACGGCTCGGCAACCGAAGGCTCGGCAACCGAAGGCTCGACAACCGAACACTCTACAACCGAAGACTCGACAACCGAAGACTCGACAACCGAAGACTCCACAACCGAAGACTCGACAACCGAAGACTCGACAACCGAAGACTCGACAACCGAAGACTCGACAACCGAAGACTCGACAACCGAAGACTCGGCACACGAAGACCCACATACGAAGACCCGAAACAAAACTTCGACACCCGAATACACCAAATCCAAAATCTGACGTCGAAAATCCGACGTCGAAAATCCGACATCGAAAATCCGACATCGAAAATTAGACATCGAAAATTCGACATCGAAAATTCGACATCGAAAATTCGACATCGAAAATTCGACATCAAAAATTCAACGTCCAAAATTTGACATCAAAAATTCGACATCAAAAATTCGACATCAAAAATTCGACATCAAAAATTCGACCTCAACAATTCGACCTCTAAAATTCGACTTCGAGAATTGAACATCGAAAATTCCTCATCGAAAATTCCTAATCGAAAACTCGACATGGAAAATTCGACATGGAAAATTCGACACCCGAAACCCCGACACCGGAAACCTCGACACCCGAAATCTCGACACCCGTAAACAAGACACGGTAATCTCGAGACTCGTAAACTCGACACGTAAACCTCGACACCGGAAACCTCGACACCTGAAACCTCGATACCCAAAACCTCGACACCTTAGGGCTCGACACCCGAAAAAAGGAAACGGAGGACCCAACACCGAAAAATCAACACCCGAAACCTCCACACCGAGGACCCCACCCCGGAAATCCCAGACCAAGAATTCGACGTCGAAAATTCGAACCCCGGAACCTCGTCACCGAGGACTCGACAACCCAAGACTCGGCAACCGAATACTCGGGAACAAAGACTCGGCAACCGAAACTCGGCAACCGAAGACTCGACTACCGAAGACTCGGCAGCCGAAGACTCGGCAACCGAAGACTCGGCAACCGAAGACTCGGCAACCGAATACTCGGCAAATGAAGACTCGGCAACGGAAGGCTCGGCAACCGAAGGCTCGGCACACGAAGACCCACATACGAACACCCGAAACGAAACCTCGACACCCGAATGCACCATATCGAAAACCCGACGTCGATAATCCGACGTCGAAAATCCGACATCGAAAATTTGACATCGAAAATTCGACATCTAAAATTCGACATCTAAAATTCGACATCGAAATTTCGACATCGAAAATTCGACATCGAAAATTCGACATCGAAAATTCGACATCGAAAATTCGACATCGAATATTCGACATCGATAATTCGACATCAAAAATTCGACATCAAAAATTAGACCTCAAAAATTCGACCTCGAGAATTCAATATCGAAAATTCCTCATCGAATATCCTGATCGAAAATTCCTGATCGAAAACTCGACATGGAAAATTCGACATGGAAATTTCGACACCAGAAACCTCGACACCGGAAACCTCGACACCCGAAATCTCGACACCCATAAACTTGACACGGAAATCTCGACACCCGTAAACTCGACACGTAAACCTCGACATCGGAAACCTCGACACCCGAAACCACGACACCCAAAACCTCGACACCTGAGGGCTCGACACGCGAAAAAAGGAAACGGAGGACCCAACACCGAAAAATCAACACCCGAAACCTCCACACCGAGGACCCCACCCCGGAAATCCCAGACCAAGAATTCGACGTCAAAAATTCGAACCCCGGAACCTCGTCACCGAGGACTCGACAACCCAAGACTCGGCAACCGAAGACTCGGCAACCGAAGGCTCGGCAACCGAAGGCTCGGCAACCGAAGGCTCGGCAACCGAAGGCTCGGCACCCGAAGGCTCGGCAACCGAAGACTCGGCCACCAAAGACTCGGCCACCGAAGACTCGGTCACCGAAGACTCGGCCACCGAAGACTCGGCCACCGAAGACTCGGCCACCGAAGAGTCGGCCACCGAAGACTCGGCAATCGAAGACTCGGCAACCGAAGACTCGGCAACCGAAGACTCGGCAACCGAAGACTCGGCTACCGAAGGCTCGGCAACCGAGGCTCGGCAACCGAAGGCTCGGCAACCGAAGGCTCGGCAACCGAAAGCTCGACAACCGAAGGCTCGACAACCGAAGGCTCGACAACCGAAGGCTCGACAACCGAAGGCTCGACAACCGAAGGCTCGACAACCGAAGGCTCGACAACCGAAGGCTCGACAACCGAAGGCGCGACAACCGAATACCCGACAACCGAAGACAGGACAACCGAAGACTCGACCACCGAAGACTCGAGAACCGAAGACTCGACAACCGAAGACTCGACAACCGAAGACTCGACAACCGAAGACTCGACTACCGAAGACTCGACAACCGAAGAGTCGACATCCGAAGACTCGACAACCGAAGACTCGATCCCGAAGACTCGACAACCGAAGACTCGGCACACGAAGACCCACATACGAAGACCCGAAAAGAAACCTCGACACCCGAATACACCAAATCGAAAATTCGACGTCGAAAATCCGACGTCGAAGATCCAACGTCGAAAATCCGACACCGAAAATCCGACATCGAAAATTCGACATCGAATATTCGACATCATAAATTCGACGTCGAAAATCCGACGTCGAAAATCTGACATCGAAAATTCGACATCGAATATTCGACATCGAAAATTCGACATCGAAATTTCGTCATCCAAAATTCGACAACAAAACTTCGACATCAAAAATTCGACATCAAAAATTCGACATCAAAAATTAAACGTCAAAAATTCGACCTCCAGAATTCAACATCGAAAATTCCTCATCGAAAATTCCTGATCGAAAACTCGACATGGAAAATTCGACACCCGAAACCTCGACATCGGAAACCTCGACACCCGAAACCTCGACACCCGAAACCTCAACACCCGAAATCTCGACACCCGAAAACTCGACACGGAAACCTCGACACCGGAAACCTCGATACCCAAAAACTCGACACCCGAGGGCTCGACACCCGAAAAAGGAAACGGAGGACCTAACTCCGAAACCTCAACACCCGAAACCTCCACACCGAGGACCCCACACAGGTAATCCCAGACCAAGAATTCGACGTCGAAAATTCGAACCCCGGAACCTCGTCACCGAGGACTCGACAACCCAAGACTCGGCAACCGAAGACTCGGCAACCGAAGACTCGGCAACCGAAGACTCGGCAACCGAACACTCGGCAACCGAAGACTCGGCAACCGAAGACTCGGCCACCGAAGAGTCGGGTACCGAAGACTCGGCAACCGAAGACTCGGCAACCGAAGACTCGGCAACCGAAGACTCGGCAACCGAAGACTCGGCAACCGAAGACTCGGCAACCGAAGACTCGGCAACCGAAGACTCGGCAAACGAAGGCTCGGCAACCGAAGGCTCGGCAACCGAAGGCTCGACAACCGAAGGCTCGACAACCGAAAGCTCGACAACCAAAAGCTCGACAACCGAAAGCTCGACAACCTAAGGCTCGGCACCGGAAGGCTCGGCAACCGAAGGCTCGGAAACCGAAGGCTCGTCAACCGAAGGCTCGACAACCGAAGGCTCGACAACCGAGGGCTCGACAACCGAAGGCTCGACAACCGAAGGCTCGACAACCGAAGGCTCGACAACCGAAGGCTCGACAACCCAAGGCTCGACAACCCAAGGCTCGACAACCCAAGGCTCCACAACCGAAGACTCGACAACCGAAGACTCGACAACCGAAGACTCGGCCACCGAAGACTCGGTCACCGAAGACTCGGTCACCGAAGACTCGGCCACCGAAGACTCGGCCACCGAAGAGTCGGCCACCGAAGACTCGGCAACCGAAGGCTCGGCAACCGAAAGCTCGACAACCGAAGGCTCGACAACCGAAGGCTCGACAACCGAAGGCTCGACAACCGAAGGCTCGACAACCGAAGGCTCGACAACCGAAGGCTCGACAACCGAAGGCTCGACAACCGAAGGCGCGACAACCGAATACCCGACAACCGAAGACAGGACAACCGAAGACTCGACCACCGAAGACTCCTGAACCGAAGACTCGACAACCGAAGACTCGACAACCGAAGACTCGACAACCGAAGACTCGACTACCGAAGACTCGAAAACAGAAGAGTCCACATCCGAAGACTCGACAACCGAAGACTCGATCCCGAAGACTCGACAACCGAAGACTCGTCACACGAAGACCCACATACGAAGACCCGAAAAGAAACCTCGACACCCGAATACACCAAATCGAAAATTCGACGTCGAAAATCCGACGTCGAAGATCCTACGTCGAAAATCCGACATCGAAAATCCGACATCGAAAATTCGACATCGAATATTCGACATCAAAAATTCGACGTCGAAAATCCGACGTCGAAAATCTGACATCGAAAATTCGACATCGAATATTCGACATCGAAAATTCGACATCGAAATTTCGTCATCCAAAATTCGACAACAAAACTTCGACATCAAAAATTCGACATCAAAAATTCGACATCAAAAATTCGACATCAAAAATTAAACGTCAAAAATTCGACCTCCAGAATTCAACATCGAAAATTCCTCATCGAAAATTCCTGATCGAAAACTCGACATGGAAAATTCGACACCCGAAACCTCGACATCGGAAACCTCGACACCCGAAACCTCGACACCCGAAACCTCAACACCCGAAATCTCGACACCCGAAAACTCGACACGGAAACCTCGACACCGGAAACCTCGATACCCAAAAACTCGACACCCGAGGGCTCGACACCCGAAAAAGGAAACGGAGGACCTAACTCCGAAACCTCAACACCCGAAACCTCCACACCGAGGACCCCACACCGGTAATCCCAGACCAAGAATTCGACGTCGAAAATTCGAACCCCGGAACCTCGTCACCGAGGACTCGACAACCCAAGACTCGGCAACCGAAGACTCGGCAACCGAAGACTCGGCAACCGAACACTCGGCAACCGAAGACTCGGCAACCGAAGACTCGGCCACCGAAGAGTCGGGTACCGAAGACTCGGCAACCGAAGACTCGGCAACCGAAGACTCGGCAACCGAAGACTCGGCAACCGAAGACTCGGCAACCGAAGACTCGGCAACCGAAGACTCGGCAACCGAAGACTCGGCAACCGAAGGCTCGGCAACCGAAGGCTCGGCAACCGAAGGCTCGACAACCGAAGGCTCGACAACCGAAAGCTCGACAACCAAATGCTCGACAACCGAAAGCTCGACAACCTAAGGCTCGGCACCGGAAGGCTCGGCAACCGAAGGCTCGGAAACCGAAGGCTCGACAACCGAAGGCTCGACAACCGAAGGCTCGACAACCGAAGGCTCGACAACCGAAGGCTCGACAACCGAGGGCTCGACAACCGAGGGCTCGACAACCTAAGGCTCGACAACCGAAGGCTCGACAACCGAAGGCTCGACAACCGAAGGCTCGACAACCCAAGGCTCGACAACCCAAGGCTCGACAACCCAAGGCTCCACAACCGAAGACTCGACAACCGAAGACTCGACAACCGAAGACTCGGCCACCGAAGACTCGGTCACCGAAGACTCGGCCACCGAAGACTCGGCCACCGAAGAGTCGGCCACCGAAGACTCGGCAACCGAAGACTCGGCAACCGAAGACTCGGCAACCGAAGACTCGGCAACCGAAGACTCGGCTACCGAAGGCTCGGCAACCGAGGCTCGGCAACCGAAGGCTCGGCAACCGAAGGCTCGGCAACCGAAAGGTCGACAACCGAAGGCTCGACAACCGAAGGCTCGACAACCGAAGGCTCGACAACCGAAGGCTCGACAACCGAAGGCTCGACAACCGAAGGCTCGACAACCGAAGGCTCGACAACCGAAGGCGCGACAACCGAATACCCGACAACCGAAGACAGGACAACCGAAGACTCGACCACCGAAGACTCGACAACCGAAGAGTCGACATCCGAAGACTCGACAACCGAAGACTCGATCCCGAAGACTCGACAACCGAAGACTCGGCACACGAAGACCCACATACGAAGACCCGAAAAGAAACCTCGACACCCGAATACACCAAATCGAAAATTCGACGTCGAAAATCCGACGTCGAAGATCCAACGTCGAAAATCCGACATCGAAAATCCGACATCGAAAATTCGACATCGAATATTCGACATCAAAAATTCGACGTCGAAAATCCGACGTCGAAAATCTGACATCGAAAATTCGACATCGAATATTCGACATCGAAAATTCGACATCGAAATTTCGTCATCCAAAATTCGACAACAAAACTTCGACATCAAAAATTCGACATCAAAAATTCGACATCAAAAATTCGACATCAAAAATTAAACGTCAAAAATTCGACCTCCAGAATTCAACATCGAAAATTCCTCATCGAAAATTCCTGATCGAAAACTCGACATGGAAAATTCGACACCCGAAACCTCGACATCGGAAACCTCGACACCCGAAACCTCGACACCCGAAACCTCAACACCCGAAATCTCGACACCCGAAAACTCGACACGGAAACCTCGACACCGGAAACCTCGATACCCAAAAACTCGACACCCGAGGGCTCGACACCCGAAAAAGGAAACGGAGGACCTAACTCCGAAACCTCAACACCCGAAACCTCCACACCGAGGACCCCACACCGGTAATCCCAGACCAAGAATTCGACGTCGAAAATTCGAACCCCGGAACCTCGTCACCGAGGACTCGACAACCCAAGACTCGGCAACCGAAGACTCGGCAACCGAAGACTCGGCAACCGAAGACTCGGCCACCGAAGAGTCGGGTACCGAAGACTCGGCAACCGAAGACTCGGCAACCGAAGACTCAGCAACCGAAGACTCGGCAACCGAAGACTCGGCAACCGAAGACTCGGCAACCGAAGGCTCGGCAAATGAAGGCTCGGCAACCGAAGGCTCGACAACCGAAGGCTCGACAACCGAAAGCTCGACAACCAAAAGCTCGACAACCGAAAGCTCGACAACCTAAGGCTCGGCACCGGAAGGCTCGGCAACCGAAGGCTCGGAAACCGAAGGCTCGACAACCGAAGGCTCGACAACCGAAGGCTCGACAACCGAAGGCTCGACAACCGAGGGCTCGACAACCGAAGGCTCGACAACCGAAGGCTCGACAACCGAAGGCTCGACAACCCAAGGCTCGACAACCCAAGGCTCGACAACCCAAGGCTCCACAACCGAAGACTCGACAACCGAAGACTCGACAACCGAAGACTCGACAACCGAAGACTCGACAACCGAAGACTCGATCCCGCAGACTCGACAACCGAAGCCTCGGCACACGAAGACCCACATACGAAGACCCGAAACGAAACCTCGACACCCGAATACACCAAATCGAAAATCCGACGTCGAAAATCCGACGTCGAAAATCCGACGTCGAAAATCCGACGTCGAAAATCCGACGTCGAAAATCCGTCGTCGAAAATCCAACCTAGAAAATTCGACTTCGAAAATTCCACGTCGAAAATTCGACATCGAAAATTCGACATCGAATATTCGACATCAAAAATTCGACATGAAAAATTCGACCTCAAAAATTCGACCTCGAGAATTCAACATCGAAAATTCCTCATCGAAAATTCCTGATCGAAAACTCGACATGGAAAATTCGACATGGAAAATGCGACATGAAAAATTCGACACCGGAAACCTCGACACCGGAAACCTCGACACCCAAAACCTCGACACCCGAAATCTCGACACCCGTAAACTCGAAACGGAAATCTCGACACCCGTAAACTCGACACGCAAACCTCGAAACCGGAAACCTCGACACCCAAAACCTCCATTACCGAAAACCTCGACACCCGAGGGCTCGACATCCGAAAAAAGGAAACGAAGGACCCAACACCGAAACCTCAACACCCGAAACCTCCACACCGAGGACCCCACACCGGAAATCCCAGACCAAGAATTCGAAGTCGAAAATTCGAACCCCGGAACCACGTCACCAAGGACTCGGCAACCGAAGACTCGGCAACCGAAGACTCGGCAACCGAAGAATCGGCAACCGAAGACTCGGCAACCGAAGGCTCGGCAACCGAAGGCTCGGCAACGTAAGGCTCGGCTACCGAAGGCTCGGCAACCGAACGCTCGGCAACCGAAGGCTCGGTAACCGAAGGCTCGGCAACCGAAGGCTCGGCAACAAAAGGCTCGGCAACCGAAGGCTCGGCAACCGAAGGCTCGGCAACAGAAGGCTCGGCAACCGAAGGCTCGGCAACCGAAGGCTCGGCAACCGAAGGCTCGGCAACCGAAGGCTCGGCAACCGAAGGCTCGGCAGCCGAAGGCTCGGCAACCGAAGGCTCGGCAGCCGAAGGCTCGGCGACCGAAGGCTCGGCGACCGAAGGCTCGGCAAACGAAGGCTCGTCAACCGAAGGCTCGGCAACCGAAGGCTCGGCAACCGAAGGCTCGGCAACTGAAGGCTCGGCAACCGAAGCCTCGAAAACCGAAGGCTCCGCAACCGAAGGCTCGGCAAACGAAGGCTCGGCAACCGAAGGCTCGGCAACCGAAGGCTCGGCAACCGAAGGCTCGGCAACCGAAGGCTCGGCAACCGAAGACTCGGCAACCGAAGACTCGGCAACCGAAGACTCGGCAACCGAAGACTCGGCAACCGAAGACTCGGCAACCGAAGACTCGGCAGCCGAAGACTCGGCAACCGAAGACTCGGCAACCGAAGGCTCGGCAACCGAAGGCTCGGCAACCGAAGGCTCGGTAACCGAAGGCTCGGCAACCGAAGGCTCGGCAACCGAAGACTCGACAACAGAAGACTCGATCCCGAAGACACGACTACCGAAGGCTCGGCAACCGAAGGTTCGGCAACCGAAGACTCGGAAACCGAAGACTCGGCAACCGAAGACTCGGCAACCGAAGACTCGGCAACCGAAGACTCGGCAATCGAAGGCTCGTCAACTGAAGGCTCGGCAACCGAAGGCTCGGCAACCGAAGGCTCGGCAACCGAAGGCTCGGCAACCGAAGGCTCGACAACCGAAGGCTAAACAACCGAAGGCTCGACAACCGAAGGCTCGACAACCGAAGACTCGACAACCGAAGGCTCGACAACCGAAGCGTCGGCAACCGAAGCCTCGACAACCGAAGCCTCGACAACCGACGACTCGACAACCGAAGACTCGACAACCGAAGACTCGGCAACCGAAGACTCGGCAACCGAAGACTCGGCAACCGAAGACTCGTAAACCGAAGACTCGGCAACCGAAGACTCGGCAACCGAAGACTCGGCAACCGAAGACACGGCAACCGAAGGCTCGGCAACCGAAGGCTCGGCAACCGAAGGCTCGGCAACGGAAGACTCAGCAACCGAAGACTCGGCAACCGAAGACTAGGCAACCGAAGACTCGGCAACCGAAGACTCGGCAACCGAAGACTCGGCTACCGAAGACTCGACAACCGAAGACTCGACAACCGAAGACTCGTCAACCGAAGACTCGACAACCGAAGACTCGACAACCGAGGACTCGACAACCGAAGACTCGACAACCGAAGACTCGACAACCGAAGACTCGTCAACCGAAGACTCGACAACCGAAGACTCGACAACCGAAGACTCCACAACCGAAGACTTGACAACCGAAGACTCGACAACCGATGACTCGGCACACGAAGACCCGACACGAAACCTCGACTCCCGAATACACCAAATCGAAAATTCGACCTCGAAAATCCGACATCGAAAATTCGACATGGAAAATTCGACATCGAAAATTCGACATAGGAAATTCGACATCAAAAATTCGACATCAAAAATTCGACATCAAAAACTCGACATAAAAAATTCGACCTCAAAAATTCGACCTGGAGAATTCAACAATTAAAATTCCTCATCGAATGTTCGTTATCGTAAAACTCGACATCGAAAATCCGACATCGAAAATGCGACATCGAAAATCCGACATCGAAAATGCGACATCGAAAATGCGACATCGAAAATGCGACTTATAAAATTCGACACCCGAAACCTCGACACCCGAAACCTCGACACCCGAAACCTCGACACCCGAAAACCTCGACACCCGAAGGACTCGACGCCCGAAGACCCCAGATCGAACATTCGACACCGAAGACTCGACACTCGTAGACTCCAGACCCGTAGACTCGACACCAAAGACTCCACACCGTAGAAACGACACCAATGACCGCACCTCGAAGACAGGACATACCAAATTCGACATTGAAAGCTCATTGAAAATTCCACGTTGAAAACTACACCCGAAACCTCGACAATCGACACCTCGCCACCGAGAATTCGACTAGGAAAATTCGACATGGAAAATTCGACATGGAAAATTCGACATGGAAAGTTCGACATGGAAAATTCGACATGGAAAATTCGACATGGAAAATTCGACATCGAAAATTCGACATCGAAAATTCGACATCGAAAATTCGACATCCAAACTTCGACATCCAAACTTCGTCAAGGAATATTCCTGATCGAAAATTCGACATCGGAATTTCGACATTGAAAATCTACATCGAATATTAACATTCGGAACCTCGTCAATGAGGACTCGACACTCGGAACCTCGACACGCTGTACTCGACACACGAAGACCAACATACGAGGACCCCAAACGAATGCCCGACACCAAAATACACCAAACGTAGAATTCGACATCGAAAATTAGACATCTAAATTTTGACATCGGAAATTCCTCATCGACAATTCCTGATCGAAAACTCGACATGGAAAGTTCGACATGGAAAATTCGACACCCGAAACCTCGACACCCGAAACCTCGACACCCGAAACCTCGACACTCGAAACCTCGACACCCGAAACCTCGACTCCCGAAAACTCGACACTCGAAACCTCGACACCCGAAATTTCGACACCCGTAAACTCGACACCGGAAACCTCGACACCCAAGACCTCCACACCGAGGACCCCACACCGGAAATCCCAGACCAAGAATTGGACGTCGAAAATTCGAACCCCGTAACCTTGTCACCGAGGACTCGACAACCCAAGACTCGGCAACCGAAGACTCGGCAACCGAAGACTCGGCAATCGAAGACTCGGCAACCGAAGACTCGGCAACCGAAGACTCGGCAACCGAAGACTCGGCAACCGAAGACTCGGCAACCGAAGACTCGGCAACCGCAGACTCGGCAACCGAAGACTCGGCAACCGCAGACTCGGCAACCGAAGACTGGGCAACCGAAGACTCGGCAACCGAAGACTCGGCAACCGAAGACTCGGCAACCGAAGACTCGGCAACCGAAGATTCGGCAACCGAACACTCGCCAACCGAACACTCGGCAACCGAAGACTCGGCAACCGAAGACTCGGCAACCGAAGGCTCGGCAACCGAAGACTCGGCAACCGAAGACTCGGCAACCGAAGACTCGACAACCGAAGACTCGACAACCGAAGGCTCGACAACCGAAGACTCGACAACGGAAGACTCGACAACCGAAGACTCGACAACCGAAGACTCGACAACCGAAGACTCGACAACCGAGGACTCGACAACCGAAGACTCGACAACCGAAGACTCGACAACCGAAGACTCGACAACCGAAGACTCGACAACCGAAGACTCGACTACCGAAGACTCGACTACCGAAGACTCGACTACCGAAGACTCGACTACCGAAGACTCGACAACCGAAGACTCGACAACCGAAGACTCGACAACCGAAGGCTCGACAACCGAAGACTCGACAACCGAAGACTCGACAACCGAAGACTCGACAACCGAAGACTCGACAACCGAAGACTCGGCACACGAAGATCCACATACGAAGACCAAAAATGAAACCTCGGCACCCGAATACACCAAATCCAAAATTCGACGTCGAAAATCCGACGTCTAAAATCCGACGTCTAAAATCCGACGTCGAAAATTCGACATCGAAAATTCGACATCGCAAATTTGACATCGCAAATTCGACACCGGAAATTCGACATTGAAAATCTACATCGAAAATTAACATTCGGAACCTCGTCAATGAGGACTCGACACTCGGAACCTCGACACGCTGTACTCGACACACGAAGACCAACATACGAGGACCCCAAACGAATGCCCGACACCAAAATACACCAAACGTAGAATTCGACATCGAAAATTAGACATCTAAATTTTGACATCGGAAATTCCTCATCGACAATTCCTGATCGAAAACGCGACATGGAAAATTCGACACACGAAACCTGGACACCCGAAACCTCGACACTCGAAACCTCGACACCCGAAACCTCGACACCCGAAAACTCGACACTCGAAACCTCGACACCCGAAATCTCGACACCCGTAATCTCGACACCGGAAACCTCGACACCCAAGACCTCGATAGCCAAAACCTCGACACCCGAGGGCTCGACACCCGAAAAGAGGAAACGGAGGACCCAACACCCAAACTTCAACACCCGAAACCTCCACACCGAGGACCCCACACCGGAAATCCCAGACCAAGAATTGGACGTCGAAAATTCGAACCCCGAAACCTCGTCACCGAGGACTCGACAACCGAAGACTCGGCAACCGAAGACTCGGCAACCGAAGACTCGGCAACCGAAGACTCGGCAACCGCAGACTCGGCAACCGAAGACTGGGCAACCGAAGACTCGGCAACCAAAGACTCGGCAACCGAAGACTCGGCGACCGAAGATTCGTCAACCGAAGACTCGGCAACCAAAGACTCGGCAACCGAAGACTCGGCAACCGAAGACTCGGCAACCGAAGACTCGGCAACCGAAGGCTCGGCAACCGAAGGCTCGGCAACCGAAGGCTCGGCAACCGAAGGCTCGGCAACCGAAGGCTCGGCAAACGAACGCTCGGCACTCGAAAGCTCGCCAACCGAAGGCTCGGCAACCGAAGGCTCGGCAACCAAAGGCTCGGCAACCGAAGGCTCGGCAACCGAAGGCTCGACAACCGAAGGCTCGCCAACCGAAGGCTTGACAACCGAAGGCTCGACATCCGAAGGCTCGACAACCGAAGGCTCGACAACCGAACACTCGGCAACCGAACACTGGGCAACCGAAAAATAGGCAACCGAACACTCGGCAACCGAAGACTCGGCAACCGAAAGCTCGGCAACCGAAGGCTCGGCAACCGAAGGCTCGGCAACCAAAGAATCGGCAACCGAAGGCTCGGCAACCGAAGGCTCGCCAACCGAAGGCTCGGCACCCGAAGGCTCGGCAACCGAAGGCTCAGCATCCGTAGGTTCGGCAACCGAAGGCTCGACAACCGAAGGCTCGACAACCTAAGGCTCGGCAACCAAAGGCTCGACAACCGAAGGCTCGACAACCGAAGACTCAGCAACCAAAGACTCGGCAACCGAAGACTCGGCAACCGAAGGCTCGGCAACCGAAGGCTCGGCAAACGAAGACTCGGCAACCGAAGCCTCGGCAACCGAATACTCGGCAACCGAATACTCGGCAACCGAAGACTCGGCAACCGAAGACTCGGCAACCGAAGACTCGGCAGCCGAAGACTCGAAAACCGAAGACTCGGCAACCGAAGGCTCGGCAACCGAAGGCTCGGCAACTGAAGGCTCGGCAACCGAAGGCTCGGCAACCGAAGGCTCGGCAACCGAAGGCTCGGCAACCGAAGGCTCGACAACCGAAGGCTAAACAACCGAAGGCTCGACAACCGAAGGCTCGACAACCGAAGGCTCGACAACCGAAGCCTCGGCAACCGAAGCCTCGACAACCGAAGCCTCGACAACCGAAGACTCGACAACCGAAGACTCGACAACGGAAGACTCGGCAACCGAAGACTCGGCAACCGAAGACTCGTAAACCGAAGACTCGGCAACCGAAGACTCGGCAACCGAAGACTCGGCAACCGAAGACACGGCAACCGAGGGCTCGGCAACCGAAGGCTCGGCAACCGAAGGCTCGGCAACGGAAGACTCAGCAACCGAAGACTCGGCAACCGAAGACTAGGCAACCGAAGACTCGGCTACCGAAGACTCGACAACCGAAGACTCGACAACCGAAGACTCGTCAACCGAAGACTCGACAACCGAAGACTCGACAACCGAGGACTCGACAACCGAAGACTCGACAACCGAAGACTCGACAACCGAAGACTCGTCAACCGAAGACTCGACACCGAAGACTCGACAACCGAGGACTCGACAACCGAAGACTCGACAACCGAAGACTCGACAACCGAAGACTCCACAACCGAAGACTCGACAACCGAAGACTCGACAACCGAAGACTCGACAACCGAAGACTCGGCACACGAAGATCCACATACGAAGACCAAAAATGAAACCTCGGCACCCGAATACACCAAATCCAAAATTCGACGTCGTAAATCCGACGTCTAAAATCCGACGTCGAAAATTCGACATCGAAAATTCGACATCGCTAATTTGACATCGCAAATTCGACACCGGAAATTCGACATTGAAAATCTACATCGAAAATTAACATTCGGAACCTCGTCAATGAGGACTCGACACTCGGAACCTCGACACGCTGTACTCGACACACGAAGACCAACATACGAGGACCCCAAACGAATGCCCGACACCAAAATACACCAAACGTAGAATTCGACATCGAAAATTAGACATCTAAATTTTGACATCGGAAATTCCTCATCGACAATTCCTGATCGAAAACGCGACATGGAAAATTCGACACACGAAACCTGGACACCCGAAACCTCGACACTCGAAACCTCGACACCCGAAACCTCGACACCCGAAAACTCGACACTCGAAACCTCGACACCCGAAATCTCGACACCCGTAATCTCGACACCGGAAACCTCGACACCCAAGACCTCGATAGCCAAAACCTCGACACCCGAGGGCTCGACACCCGAAAAGACGAAACGGAGGACCCAACACCCAAACTTCAACACCCGAAACCTCCACACCGGGGACCCCACACCGGAAATCCCAGACCAAGAATTGGACGTCGAAAATTCGAACCCCGAAACCTCGTCACCGAGGACTCGACAACCGAAGACTCGGCAACCGAAGACTCGGCAACCGAAGACTCGGCAACCGAAGACTCGGCAACCGCAGACTCGGCAACCGAAGACTGGGCAACCGAAGACTCGGCAACCAAAGACTCGGCAACCGAAGACTCGGCGACCGAAGATTCGTCAACCGAAGACTCGGCAACCAAAGACTCGGCAACCGAAGACTCGGCAACCGAAGACTCGGCAACCGAAGACTCGGCAACCGAAGACTCGGCAACCGAAGACTCGGCAACCGAAGGCTCGGCAACCGAAGGCTCGGCAACCGAAGGCTCGGCAACCGAAGGCTCGGCAACCGAAGGCTCGGCAACCGAACGCTCGGCACTCGAAAGCTCGCCAACCGAAGGCTCGGCAACCGAAGGCTCGGCAACCAAAGGCTCGGCAACCGAAGGCTCGGCAACCGAAGGCTCGACAACCGAAGGCTCGCCAACCGAAGGCTTGACAACCGAAGGCTCGACATCCGAAGGCTCGACAACCGAAGGCTCGACAACCGAACACTCGGCAACCGAACACTGGGCAACCGAAAAATAGGCAACCGAACACTCGGCAACCGAAGACTCGGCAACCGAAAGCTCGGCAACCGAAGGCTCGGCAACCGAAGGCTCGGCAACCGAAGGCTCGGCAACCAAAGAATCGGCAACCGAAGGCTCGGCAACCGAAGGCTCGACAACCGAAGACTCAGCAACCAAAGACTCGGCAACCGAAGACTCGGCAACCGAAGGCTCGGCAACCGAAGGCTCGGCAAACGAAGACTCGGCAACCGAAGCCTCGGCAACCGAAGACTCGGCAACCGAATACTCGGCAACCGAAGACTCGGCAACCGAAGACTCGGCAACCGAAGACTCGGCAGCCGAAGACTCGAAAACCGAAGACTCGGCAACCGAAGGCTCGGCAACCGAAGGCTCGGCAACTGAAGGCTCGGCAACCGAAGGCTCGGAAACCGAAGGCTCGGCAACCGAAGGCTCGGCAACCGAAGGCTCGACAACCGAAGGCTAAACAACCGAAGGCTCGACAACCAAAGGCTCGACAACCGAAGGCTCGACAACCGAAGCCTCGGCAACCGAAGCCTCGACAACCGAAGCCTCGACAACCGAAGACTCGACAACCGAAGACTCGACAACGGAAGACTCGGCAACCGAAGACTCGGCAACCGAAGACTCGTAAACCGAAGACTCGGCAACCGAAGACTCGGCAACCGAAGACTCGGCAACCGAAGACACGGCAACCGAGGGCTCGGCAACCGAAGGCTCGGCAACCGAAGGCTCGGCAACGGAAGACTCAGCAACCGAAGACTCGGCAACCGAAGACTAGGCAACCGAAGACTCGGCAACCGAAGACTCGGCTACCGAAGACTCGACACCGAAGACTCGACAACCGAAGACTCGTCAACCGAAGACTCGACAACCGAAGACTCGACAACCGAGGACTCGACAACCGAAGACTCGACAACCGAAGACTCGACAACCGAAGACTCGTCAACCGAAGACTCGACACCGAAGACTCGACAACCGAGGACTCGACAACCGAAGACTCGACAACCGAAGACTCGACAACCGAAGACTCCACAACCGAAGACTCGACAACCGAAGACTCGACAACCGAAGACTCGGCACACGAAGACCCGACACGAAACCTCGACTCCCGAATACACCAAATCGAAAATTCGACCTCGAAAATCCGACATAGAAAATTCGACATGGAAAATTCGACATCGAAAATTCGACATAGGAAATTCGACATCAAAAATTCGACATCAAAAATTCGACATCAAAAACTCGACATAAAAAATTCGACCTCAAAAATTCGACCTGGAGAATTCAACAATTAAAATTCCTCATCGAATGTTCGTTATCGTAAAACTCGACATCGAAAATCCGACATCGAAAATGCGACATCGAAAATGCGACATCGAAAATGCGACTTATAAAATTCGACACCCGACACCTCGACACCCGAAACCTCGACACCCGAAACCTCGACACCCGAAACCTCGATACCCGAAAACCTCGACACCTGAAAACCTCGACACCCGAAAACCTCGACACCCGAAGGACTCGACGCCCGAAGACCCCAGATCGAACATTCGACACCGAAGACTCGACACTCGTAGACTCCAGACCCGTAGACTCGACACCAAAGACTCCACACCGTAGAAACGACACCAATGACCGCACCTCGAAGACAGGACATACCAAATTCGACATTGAAAGCTCATTGAAAATTTCACGTTGAAAACTACACCCGAAACCTCGACAATCGACACCTCGCCACCGAGAATTCGACTAGGAAAATTCGACATGGAAAATTCGACATCGAAAATTCGACATGGAAAGTTCGACATGGAAAATTCGACATGGAAAATTTGACATGGAAAATTCGACATCGAAAATTCGACATCGAAAATTCGACATCGAAAATTCGACATCCAAACTTCGACATCCAAACTTCGTCAAGGAATATTCCTGATCGAAAATTCGACATCGCAAATTCGACATCGGAATTTCGACATTGAAAATCTACATCGAAAATTAACATTCGGAACCTCGTCAATGAGGACTCGACACTCGGAACCTCGACACGCTGTACTCGACACACGAAGACCAACATACGAGGACCCCAAACGAATGCCCGACACCAAAATACACCAAACGTAGAATTCGACATCGAAAATTAGACATCTAAATTTTGACATCGGAAATTCCTCATCGACAATTCCTGATCGAAAACTCGACATGGAAAATTCGACATGGAAAATTCGACACCCGAAACCTCGACACCCGAAACCTCGACACTCGAAACCTCGACACCCGAAATCTCGACACCCGTAAACTCGACACCGGAAACCTCGACACCCAAGACCTCCACACCGAGGACCCCACACCGGAAATCCCAGACCAAGAATTGGACGTCGAAAATTCGAACCCCAGAACCTTGTCACCGAGGACTCGACAACCCAAGACTCGGCAACCGAAGACTCGGCAACCGAAGACTCGGCAACCGAAGACTCGGCAACCGAAGACTCGGCAACCGAAGACTCGGCAACCGAAGACTCGGCAACCGAAGACTCGGCAACCGAAGACTCGGCAAACGAAGGCTCGGCAACCGAAGTCTCGGCAAACGAACGCGCGGCAACCGAAAGCTCGGCAACCGAAGGCTCGGCAACCGAAGGCTCGGCTACCGAAGGCTCGGCAACCGTAGGCTCGGCAACCGAAGGCTCGACAACCGAAGGCTCGACAACCGAAGGCTCGACAACCGAAGGCTCGACAACCGAAGGCTCGACAACCGAAGGCTCGAAAACCGAAGGCTCGACAACCGAAGGCTCGACAACCGAAGACTCGACAACCGAAGGCTCGGCAACCGAAGGCTCGGCAACCGAAGGCTCGGCAACCGATGGCTCGGCAACCGAAGACTCGGCAACCGAAGGCTCGGCAACCGAAGGCTCGGCAACCGAAGCCACGACAACCGAAGCCACGACAACCGAAGCCTCGACAACCGAAGCCTCGACAACCGAAGGCTCGACAACCGAAGACTCGACAACCGAAGACTCTACCACCGAAGACTCGACCACCGAAGACTCGGCCACCGAAGACTCGGCAACCGAAGACTCGGCATTCGAAGACTAGGCAACCGAAGACACGGCAACAGAAGACTCGGCAACCGAAGACTCGGCAACCGAAGGCTCGGCATCCGAAGGCTCGGCAACCGAACGCTTGGCAACCGAAGGCTCGGCAACCGAAGGCTCGGCAACCGAAGACTCGGCAACCGAAGGCTCGGCAACCGAAGGCTCGGTAACCGAAGGCTCGGCAACCGAAGGCTCGGCAACCGAAGGCTCGGCAACCGATGGCTCGGCAACCGAAGGCTCGGCAACCGGAGGCTAGGCAACCGAAGGCTCGGCAACTGAAGGCTCGGCGACCGAAGACTCGGCATTCGAAGACTCGGCAACCAAAGGCTCGGCAACCGAAGACTCGGCAACCGAAGACTCGGCATTCGAAGACTCGGCAACCGAAGACTAGGCAACCGAAGACTCGGCAACCGAAGACTCGGCAACCGAAGGCTCGGCAACCGAGGGCTCGGCAACCGAAGGCTCGGCAACCGAAGGCTCGGCAACCGAACGCTCGGCACTCGAAAGCTCGCCATCCGAAGGCTCGGCAACCGAAGGCTCGGCAACCAAAGGCTCGGCAACCAAAGGCTCGGCAACCGAAGGCTCGACAACCGAAGGCTCGCCAACCGAAGGCTCGGCAACCGAAGGCTCGGCAACCGAGGGCTCGGCAACCGAAGGCTCGGCAACCGAAGGCTCGGCAACCGAACGCTCGGCACTCGATAGCTCGCCAACCGAAGGCTCGGCAACCGAAGGCTCGGCAACCGAAGGCTCGGCAACCGAAGGCTCGGCAACCGAAGGCTCGACAACCGAAGGCTCGCCAACCGAAGGCTCGACAACCGAAGGCTCGACATCCGAAGGCTCGACAACCGAAGGCTCGACAACCGAACACTCGGCAACCGAACACTGGGCAACCGAAAAATAGGCAACCGAACACTCGGCAACCGAAGACTCGGCAACCGAAAGCTCGGCAACCGAAGGTTCGGCAACCGAAGGCTCGGCAACCAAAGGATCGGCAACCAAAGGCTCGGCAACCGAAGGCTCGGCAACCGAAGGCTCGGCAACCGAAGGCTCGGCATCCGAAGGTTCGGCAACCGAAGGCTCGACAACCGAAGGCTCGACAACCTAAGGCTCGGCAACCAAAGGCTCGACAACCGAAGGCTCGACAACCGAAGACTCGGCAACCAAAGACTCGGCAACCGAAGACTCGGCAACCGAAGGCTCGGCAACCGAAGGCTCGGCAAACGAAGACTCGGCAACCGAAGCCTCGGCAACCGAAGACTCGGCAACCGAAGACTCGGCAACCGAATACTCGGCAACCGAAGACTCGGCAACCGAAGGCTCGGCAACCGAAGGCTCGGCAACCGAAGGCTCGGCAACGTAAGGCTCGGCTACCGAAGGCACGGCTACCGAAGGCTCGGCAACCGAAGGCTCGGCAACCGAAGGCTCGGCAACCGAAGGCTCGGCAACCGAAGGCTCGGCAACCGAAGGCTCGGCAACCGAACGCTCGGCAACCGAAGGCTCGGCAACCGAAGGCTCGGCAACCGAAGACTCGGCAACCGAAGGCTCGGCAACCGAAGGCTCGGCAACCGAAGGCTCGGCAACCGAAGGCTCGGCAACCGATGGCTCGGCAACCGAAGACTCGGCAACCGAAGGCTCGGCAACCGAAGGCTCGGCAACCGAAGCCACGACAACTGAAGCCACGACAACCGAAGCCTCGACAACCGAAGCCTCGACAACCGAAGGCTCGACAACCGAAGACTCGACAACCGAAGACTCTACCACCGAAGACTCGACCACCGAAGACTCGGCCACCGAAGACTCGGCAACCGAAGACTCGGCATTCGAAGACTAGGCAACCGAAGACACGGCAACAGAAGACTCGGCAACCGAAGACTCGGCAACCGAAGGCTCGGCGACCGAAGGCTCGGCGGCCGAAGGCTTGGCAACCGAAGGCTCGGCCACCGAAGGCTCGGCAACCGAACGCTCGGCAACCGAAGGCTCGGCAACCGAACGCTCGGCAACCGAAAGCTCGGCAACCGAAGGCTCGGCAACCGAAGGCTAGGCAACCGAAGGCTCGGCAACCGAAGGCTCGGCGACCGAATTCTCGGCGGCCGAAGGCTTGGCAACCGAAGGCTCGGCAACCGAAGACTCGGCAACCGAAGACTCGGCATTCGAAGACTCGGCAACCGAAGACTAGGCAACCGAAGACTCGGCAACCGAAGACTCGGCAACCGAAGGCTCGGCAACCGAGGGCTCGGCAACCGAGGGCTCGGCAACCGAAGGCTCGGCAACCGAAGGCTCGGCAACCGAACGCTCGGCACTCGAAAGCTCGCCAACCGAAGGCTCGGCAACCGAAGGCTCGGCAACCGAAGACTCGGCATTCGAAGACTAGGCAACCGAAGACACGGCAACAGAAGACTCGGCAACCGAAGACTCGGCAACCGAAGGCTCGGCATCCGAAGGCTCGGCAACCGAACGCTTGGCAACCGAAGGCTCGGCAACCGAAGGCTCGGCAACCGAAGACTCGGCAACCGAAGGCTCGGCAACCGAAGGCTCGGTAACCGAAGGCTCGGCAACCGAAGGCTCGGCAACCGAAGGCTCGGCAACCGATGGCTCGGCAACCGAAGGCTCGGCAACCGGAGGCTAGGCAACCGAAGGCTCGGCAACTGAAGGCTCGGCGACCGAAGACTCGGCATTCGAAGACTCGGCAACCAAAGGCTCGGCAACCGAAGACTCGGCAACCGAAGACTCGGCATTCGAAGACTCGGCAACCGAAGACTAGGCAACCGAAGACTCGGCAACCGAAGACTCGGCAACCGAAGGCTCGGCAACCGAGGGCTCGGCAACCGAAGGCTCGGCAACCGAAGGCTCGGCAACCGAACGCTCGGCACTCGAAAGCTCGCCATCCGAAGGCTCGGCAACCGAAGGCTCGGCAACCAAAGGCTCGGCAACCAAAGGCTCGGCAACCGAAGGCTCGACAACCGAAGGCTCGCCAACCGAAGGCTCGGCAACCGAAGGCTCGGCAACCGAGGGCTCGGCAACCGAAGGCTCGGCAACCGAAGGCTCGGCAACCGAACGCTCGGCACTCGATAGCTCGCCAACCGAAGGCTCGGCAACCGAAGGCTCGGCAACCAAAGGCTCGGCAACCGAAGGCTCGGCAACCGAAGGCTCGACAACCGAAGGCTCGCCAACCGAAGGCTCGACAACCGAAGGCTCGACATCCGAAGGCTCGACAACCGAAGGCTCGACAACCGAACACTCGGCAACCGAACACTGGGCAACCGAAAAATAGGCAACCGAACACTCGGCAACCGAAGACTCGGCAACCGAAAGCTCGGCAACCGAAGGTTCGGCAACCGAAGGCTCGGCAACCAAAGGATCGGCAACCAAAGGCTCGGCAACCGAAGGCTCGGCAACCGAAGGCTCGGCAACCGAAGGCTCGGCAACCGAAGGCTCAGCATCCGAAGGTTCGGCAACCGAAGGCTCGACAACCGAAGGCTCGACAACCTAAGGCTCGGCAACCAAAGGCTCGACAACCGAAGGCTCGACAACCGAAGACTCAGCAACCAAAGACTCGGCAACCGAAGACTCGGCAACCGAAGGCTCGGCAACCGAAGGCTCGGCAAACGAAGACTCGGCAACCGAAGCCTCGGCAACCGAAGACTCGGCAACCGAAGACTCGGCAACCGAATACTCGGCAACCGAAGACTCGGCAACCGAAGGCTCGGCAACCGAAGGCTCGGCAACCGAAGGCTCGGCAACCGAAGGCTCGGCAACGTAAGGCTCGGCTACCGAAGGCACGGCTACCGAAGGCTCGGCAACCGAAGGCTCGGCAACCAAAGGCTCGGCAACCGAAGGCTCGGCAACCGAAGGCTCGGCAACCGAACGCTCGGCAACCGAAGGCTCGGCAACCGAAGGCTCGGCAACCGAAGACTCGGCAACCGAAGGCTCGGCAACCGAAGGCTCGGCAACCGAAGGCTCGGCAACCGAAGGCTCGGCAACCGAAGACTCGGCATTCGAAGACTAGGCAACCGAAGACACGGCAACAGAAGACTCGGCAACCGAAGACTCGGCAACCGAAGGCTCGGCGACCGAAGGCTCGGCGGCCGAAGGCTTGGCAACCGAAGGCTCGGCCACCGAAGGCTCGGCAACCGAACGCTCGGCAACCGAAGGCTCGGCAACCGAACGCTCGGCAACCGAAAGCTCGGCAACCGAAGGCTCGGCAACCGAAGGCTAGGCAACCGAAGGCTCGGCAACCGAAGGCTCGGCGACCGAATTCTCGGCGGCCGAAGGCTTGGCAACCGAAGGCTCGGCAACCGAAGACTCGGCAACCGAAGACTCGGCATTCGAAGACTCGGCAACCGAAGACTAGGCAACCGAAGACTCGGCAACCGAAGACTCGGCAACCGAAGGCTCGGCAACCGAGGGCTCGGCAACCGAGGGCTCGGCAACCGAAGGCTCGGCAACCGAAGGCTCGGCAACCGAACGCTCGGCACTCGAAAGCTCGCCAACCGAAGGCTCGGTAACCGAAGGCTCGGCAACCAAAGGCTCGACAACCGAAGACACGGCAACAGAAGACTCGGAAACCGAAGGCTCGGCAACCGAAGGCTGGGCAACCGAAGGCTCGGCAACGAAAGCTCGGCAACCGAAGGCTCCGCAACCGAAGGCTCGGCAACCGAAGGCTCGGCAACCGAAGGCTCGGCAACCGAAGACTCGACAACCGAATACTCGACAACCGAAGGCTCGGCAACCAGGGGCTCGGCAACCGAAGGCTCGGCAACCGAAGGCTCGGCAGCCGAAGGCACGGCAACCGAAGGCTCGGCAGCCGAAGGCTCGGCAAACGAAGGCTCGGCAGTCGAAGGCTCGGCAGCCGAAGGCTCGGCAACCGAAGCCTCGGCAACCGAAGGCTCGAAAACCGAAGACTCGACAACCGAAGACTCGACAACCGAAGGCTCCACTACCGAAGGCTCGGCAACCGAAGGCTCGGGAACCGAAGGCTCGGCAACCGAAGACTCGGCAACGGAAGACTCGGCAACCGAAGACTCGGCAACCGAAGACTCGGCAACCGAAACCTCGGCAACCGAAGACTCGGCAACCGAGGATTCGGCAACCGAAGGCTCGGCAACCAACGGCCTGGCAACCGAAGACTCGGCAACCGAAGACTCGGAAACCGAAGACTCGGCAACCGAAGGCTCGGCAACCGAAGGCTCGGCAACCGAAGCCACGACAACCGAAGCCTCGACAACCGAAGCCTCGACAACCGAAGGCTCGACAACCGAAGACTCGACAACCGAGGACTCGACAACCGAAGACTCGACAACCGAAGACTCGACAACCGAAGACTCGACAACCGAAGACTCGACAACCGAAGACTCGACAACCGAAGACTCGAAAACCGAAGACTCGACAACCGAAGACTCCACAACCGAAGACTCCACAACCGAAGACTCGACAACCGAACACTCGACAACCGAACACTCGACAACCGAAGACTCGACAACCGAAGACTCGGCAACCGAAGACTCGGGAACCGAAGACTCGGCAATCGAAGACTCGGCAACCGAAGACACGGCAACAGAAGACTCGGCAACCGAAGACTCGGCAACCGAAGGCTCGGCAACCGAAGGCTCGGCAACCGAAGGCTCGGCAACGAAAGCTCGGCAACCGAAGGCTCCGCAACCGAAGGCTCGGCAACCGAAGGCTCGGCAACCGAAGGCTCGGCAACCGAAGACTCGACAACCGAAGACTCGACAACCGAAGACTCGACCACCGAAGACTCGACCACCGAAGACTCGACCACCGAAGACTCGGCCACCGAAGACTCGGCAACCGAAGACTCGGCATTCGAAGACTCGGCAACCGAAGACACGGCAACAGAAGACTCGGCAACCGAAGGCTCGGCAACCGAAGGCTCGGCAACGGATGGCTCGGCAACCGAAGCCTCGGCAACCGAAGGCTCGGCAACCGAAGGCTCGGCAACCGAAGGCTCGGCAACCGAAGGCTCGACAACCGAAGCCTCGACAACCCAAGACTCGACAACCGAAGGCTCGACAACCGAAGGCTCGACAACCGAAGACTCGACAACCGAAGACTCGACTACCGAAGACTCGGCAACCGAAGACTCGACAACCGAAGACTAGCAACCGAAGACTCGACAACCGAATACTCGGCAAAAGAAGACTCGGCACACGAAGACCCGAAACGAAACCTCGACACCCGAGGACACCAAATCGAAAATCCGACGTCAAAAATCCGACCTCGAAAATGACGTCGAAAATTTTACATCGATAATTCGCCATCAAAAATTCGACATCGAAAATAGGACATCGAAAATTCGACATCGAAATTTGGACCTCAAAAATTGGACCTCAAAAATTCGACTTCAAAAATTCGACCTCGAGAATTCAACATCGAAAATTCCTCATCGAAAATTCCTGATCGAAAACTCGACATGGAAAATTCGACATGGAAAATTCGACACCCGAAACCTCGACACGGAAGTCTCGACACCCGTAAACTCGACACGGAAACCTGGAAACCGGAAACCTCGACACCCAAAACCTCGATACCGAAAACCTCGACACCCGAAAAAAGGTAACGAAGGACCCAACACCGAAACCTCAACACCCGAAACCTCCACACTGAGGACCCCACACCGGATATCCCAGACCAAGAATTTGACGTCGAAAATTCGAACCCCGAAACCTCGTCACCGAGGACTCGACAACCGAAGACTCGGCAACCGAAGACTCGGCAACCGAAGACTCGGCAACCGAAGACTCGGCAACCGCAGACTCGGCAACCGAAGACTGGGCAACCGAAGACTCGGCAACCAAAGACTCGGCAACCGAAGACTCGGCGACCGAAGATTCGTCAACCGAAGACTCGGCAACCAAAGACTCGGCAACCGAAGACTCGGCAACCGAAGACTCGGCAACCGAAGACTCGGCAACCGAAGACTCGGCAACCGAAGACTCGGCAACCGAAGGCTCGGCAACCGAAGGCTCGGCAACCGAAGGCTCGGCAACCGAAGGCTCGGCAACCGAAGGCTCGGCAACCGAACGCTCGGCACTCGAAAGCTCGCCAACCGAAGGCTCGGCAACCGAAGGCTCGGCAACCAAAGGCTCGGCAACCGAAGGCTCGGCAACCGAAGGCTCGACAACCGAAGGCTCGCCAACCGAAGGCTTGACAACCGAAGGCTCGACATCCGAAGGCTCGACAACCGAAGGCTCGACAACCGAACACTCGGCAACCGAACACTGGGCAACCGAAAAATAGGCAACCGAACACTCGGCAACCGAAGACTCGGCAACCGAAAGCTCGGCAACCGAAGGCTCGGCAACCGAAGGCTCGGCAACCGAAGGCTCGGCAACCAAAGAATCGGCAACCGAAGGCTCGGCAACCGAAGGCTCGACAACCGAAGACTCAGCAACCAAAGACTCGGCAACCGAAGACTCGGCAACCGAAGGCTCGGCAACCGAAGGCTCGGCAAACGAAGACTCGGCAACCGAAGCCTCGGCAACCGAAGACTCGGCAACCGAATACTCGGCAACCGAAGACTCGGCAACCGAAGACTCGGCAACCGAAGACTCGGCAGCCGAAGACTCGAAAACCGAAGACTCGGCAACCGAAGGCTCGGCAACCGAAGGCTCGGCAACTGAAGGCTCGGCAACCGAAGGCTCGGAAACCGAAGGCTCGGCAACCGAAGGCTCGGCAACCGAAGGCTCGACAACCGAAGGCTAAACAACCGAAGGCTCGACAACCGAAGGCTCGACAACCGAAGGCTCGACAACCGAAGCCTCGGCAACCGAAGCCTCGACAACCGAAGCCTCGACAACCGAAGACTCGACAACCGAAGACTCGACAACGGAAGACTCGGCAACCGAAGACTCGGCAACCGAAGACTCGTAAACCGAAGACTCGGCAACCGAAGACTCGGCAACCGAAGACTCGGCAACCGAAGACACGGCAACCGAGGGCTCGCCAACCGAAGGCTCGGCAACCGAAGGCTCGGCAACGGAAGACTCAGCAACCGAAGACTCGGCAACCGAAGACTAGGCAACCGAAGACTCGGCAACCGAAGACTCGGCTACCGAAGACTCGACACCGAAGACTCGACAACCGAAGACTCGTCAACCGAAGACTCGACAACCGAAGACTCGACAACCGAGGACTCGACAACCGAAGACTCGACAACCGAAGACTCGACAACCGAAGACTCGTCAACCGAAGACTCGACACCGAAGACTCGACAACCGAGGACTCGACAACCGAAGACTCGACAACCGAAGACTCGACAACCGAAGACTCCACAACCGAAGACTCGACAACCGAAGACTCGACAACCGAAGACTCGGCACACGAAGACCCGACACGAAACCTCGACTCCCGAATACACCAAATCGAAAATTCGACCTCGAAAATCCGACATAGAAAATTCGACATGGAAAATTCGACATCGAAAATTCGACATAGGAAATTCGACATCAAAAATTCGACATCAAAAATTCGACATCAAAAACTCGACATAAAAAATTCGACCTCAAATATTCGACCTGGAGAATTCAACAATTAAAATTCCTCATCGAATGTTCGTTATCGTAAAACTCGACATCGAAAATCCGACATCGAAAATGCGACATCGAAAATGCGACATCGAAAATGCGACTTATAAAATTCGACACCCGACACCTCGACACCCGAAACCTCGACACCCGAAACCTCGACACCCGAAACCTCGATACCCGAAAACCTCGACACCTGAAAACCTCGACACCCGAAAACCTCGACACCCGAAGGACTCGACGCCCGAAGACCCCAGATCGAACATTCGACACCGAAGACTCGACACTCGTAGACTCCAGACCCGTAGACTCGACACCAAAGACTCCACACCGTAGAAACGACACCAATGACCGCACCTCGAAGACAGGACATACCAAATTCGACATTGAAAGCTCATTGAAAATTTCACGTTGAAAACTACACCCGAAACCTCGACAATCGACACCTCGCCACCGAGAATTCGACTAGGAAAATTCGACATGGAAAATTCGACATCGAAAATTCGACATGGAAAGTTCGACATGGAAAATTCGACATGGAAAATTTGACATGGAAAATTCGACATCGAAAATTCGACATCGAAAATTCGACATCGAAAATTCGACATCCAAACTTCGACATCCAAACTTCGTCAAGGAATATTCCTGATCGAAAATTCGACATCGCAAATTCGACATCGGAATTTCGACATTGAAAATCTACATCGAAAATTAACATTCGGAACCTCGTCAATGAGGACTCGACACTCGGAACCTCGACACGCTGTACTCGACACACGAAGACCAACATACGAGGACCCCAAACGAATGCCCGACACCAAAATACACCAAACGTAGAATTCGACATCGAAAATTAGACATCTAAATTTTGACATCGGAAATTCCTCATCGACAATTCCTGATCGAAAACTCGACATGGAAAATTCGACATGGAAAATTCGACACCCGAAACCTCGACACCCGAAACCTCGACACTCGAAACCTCGACACCCGAAATCTCGACACCCGTAAACTCGACACCGGAAACCTCGACACCCAAGACCTCCACACCGAGGACCCCACACCGGAAATCCCAGACCAAGAATTGGACGTCGAAAATTCGAACCCCAGAACCTTGTCACCGAGGACTCGACAACCCAAGACTCGGCAACCGAAGACTCGGCAACCGAAGACTCGGCAACCGAAGACTCGGCAACCGAAGACTCGGCAACCGAAGACTCGGCAACCGAAGACTCGGCAACCGAAGACTCGGCAAACGAAGGCTCGGCAACCGAAGTCTCGGCAAACGAACGCGCGGCAACCGAAAGCTCGGCAACCGAAGGCTCGGCAACCGAAGGCTCGGCTACCGAAGGCTCGGCAACCGTAGGCTCGGCAACCGAAGGCTCGACAACCGAAGGCTCGACAACCGAAGGCTCGACAACCGAAGGCTCGACAACCGAAGGCTCGACAACCGAAGGCTCGAAAACCGAAGGCTCGACAACCGAAGGCTCGACAACCGAAGACTCGACAACCGAAGGCTCGGCAACCGAAGGCTCGGCAACCGAAGGCTCGGCAACCGATGGCTCGGCAACCGAAGACTCGGCAACCGAAGGCTCGGCAACCGAAGGCTCGGCAACCGAAGCCACGACAACCGAAGCCACGACAACCGAAGCCTCGACAACCGAAGCCTCGACAACCGAAGGCTCGACAACCGAAGACTCGACAACCGAAGACTCTACCACCGAAGACTCGACCACCGAAGACTCGGCCACCGAAGACTCGGCAACCGAAGACTCGGCATTCGAAGACTAGGCAACCGAAGACACGGCAACAGAAGACTCGGCAACCGAAGACTCGGCAACCGAAGGCTCGGCATCCGAAGGCTCGGCAACCGAACGCTTGGCAACCGAAGGCTCGGCAACCGAAGGCTCGGCAACCGAAGACTCGGCAACCGAAGGCTCGGCAACCGAAGGCTCGGTAACCGAAGGCTCGGCAACCGAAGGCTCGGCAACCGAAGGCTCGGCAACCGATGGCTCGGCAACCGAAGGCTCGGCAACCGGAGGCTAGGCAACCGAAGGCTCGGCAACTGAAGGCTCTTCGACCGAAGACTCGGCATTCGAAGACTCGGCAACCAAAGGCTCGGCAACCGAAGACTCGGCAACCGAAGACTCGGCATTCGAAGACTCGGCAACCGAAGACTAGGCAACCGAAGACTCGGCAACCGAAGACTCGGCAACCGAAGGCTCGGCAACCGAGGGCTCGGCAACCGAAGGCTCGGCAACCGAAGGCTCGGCAACCGAACGCTCGGCACTCGAAAGCTCGCCATCCGAAGGCTCGGCAACCGAAGGCTCGGCAACCAAAGGCTCGGCAACCAAAGGCTCGGCAACCGAAGGCTCGACAACCGAAGGCTCGCCAACCGAAGGCTCGGCAACCGAAGGCTCGGCAACCGAGGGCTCGGCAACCGAAGGCTCGGCAACCGAAGGCTCGGCAACCGAACGCTCGGCACTCGATAGCTCGCCAACCGAAGGCTCGGCAACCGAAGGCTCGGCAACCAAAGGCTCGGCAACCGAAGGCTCGGCAACCGAAGGCTCGACAACCGAAGGCTCGCCAACCGAAGGCTCGACAACCGAAGGCTCGACATCCGAAGGCTCGACAACCGAAGGCTCGACAACCGAACACTCGGCAACCGAACACTGGGCAACCGAAAAATAGGCAACCGAACACTCGGCAACCGAAGACTCGGCAACCGAAAGCTCGGCAACCGAAGGTTCGGCAACCGAAGGCTCGGCAACCAAAGGATCGGCAACCAAAGGCTCGGCAACCGAAGGCTCGGCAACCGAAGGCTCGGCAACCGAAGGCTCGGCAACCGAAGGCTCAGCATCCGAAGGTTCGGCAACCGAAGGCTCGACAACCGAAGGCTCGACAACCTAAGGCTCGGCAACCAAAGGCTCGACAACCGAAGGCTCGACAACCGAAGACTCAGCAACCAAAGACTCGGCAACCGAAGACTCGGCAACCGAAGGCTCGGCAACCGTAGGCTCGGCAAACGAAGACTCGGCAACCGAAGCCTCGGCAACCGAAGACTCGGCAACCGAAGACTCGGCAACCGAATACTCGGCAACCGAAGACTCGGCAACCGAAGGCTCGGCAACCGAAGGCTCGGCAACCGAAGGCTCGGCAACCGAAGGCTCGGCAACGTAAGGCTCGGCTACCGAAGGCACGGCTACCGAAGGCTCGGCAACCGAAGGCTCGGCAACCAAAGGCTCGGCAACCGAAGGCTCGGCAACCGAAGGCTCGGCAACCGAACGCTCGGCAACCGAAGGCTCGGCAACCGAAGGCTCGGCAACCGAAGACTCGGCAACCGAAGGCTCGGCAACCGAAGGCTCGGCAACCGAAGGCTCGGCAACCGAAGGCTCGGCAACCGATGGCTCGGCAACCGAAGACTCGGCAACCGAAGGCTCGGCAACCGAAGGCTCGGCAACCGAAGCCACGACAACTGAAGCCACGACAACCGAAGCCTCGACAACCGAAGCCTCGACAACCGAAGGCTCGACAACCGAAGACTCGACAACCGAAGACTCTACCACCGAAGACTCGACCACCGAAGACTCGGCCACCGAAGACTCGGCAACCGAAGACTCGGCATTCGAAGACTAGGCAACCGAAGACACGGCAACAGAAGACTCGGCAACCGAAGACTCGGCAACCGAAGGCTCGGCGACCGAAGGCTCGGCGGCCGAAGGCTTGGCAACCGAAGGCTCGGCCACCGAAGGCTCGGCAACCGAACGCTCGGCAACCGAAGGCTCGGCAACCGAACGCTCGGCAACCGAAAGCTCGGCAACCGAAGGCTCGGCAACCGAAGGCTAGGCAACCGAAGGCTCGGCAACCGAAGGCTCGGCGACCGAATTCTCGGCGGCCGAAGGCTTGGCAACCGAAGGCTCGGCAACCGAAGACTCGGCAACCGAAGACTCGGCATTCGAAGACTCGGCAACCGAAGACTAGGCAACCGAAGACTCGGCAACCGAAGACTCGGCAACCGAAGGCTCGGCAACCGAGGGCTCGGCAACCGAGGGCTCGGCAACCGAAGGCTCGGCAACCGAAGGCTCGGCAACCGAACGCTCGGCACTCGAAAGCTCGCCAACCGAAGGCTCGGCAACCCAAGGCTCGGCAACCAAAGGCTCGACAACCGAAGACACGGCAACAGAAGACTCGGCAACCGAAGGCTCGGCAACCGAAGGCTGGGCAACCGAAGGCTCGGCAACGAAAGCTCGGCAACCGAAGGCTCCGCAACCGAAGGCTCGGCAACCGAAGGCTCGGCAACCGAAGGCTCGGCAACCGAAGACTCGACAACCGAAGACTCGACAACCGAAGGCTCGGCAACCAGGGGCTCGGCAACCGAAGGCTCGGCAACCGAAGGCTCGGCAGCCGAAGGCACGGCAACCGAAGGCTCGGCAGCCGAAGGCTCGGCAAACGAAGGCTCGGCAGTCGAAGGCTCGGCAGCCGAAGGCTCGGCAACCGAAGCCTCGGCAACCGAAGGCTCCACTACCGAAGGCTCGGCAACCGAAGGCTCGGGAACCGAAGGCTCGGCAACCGAAGACTCGGCAACGGAAGACTCGGCAACCGAAGACTCGGCAACCGAAGACTCGGCAACCGAAACCTCGGTAACCGAAGACTCGGCAACCGAGGATTCGGCAACCGAAGGCTCGGCAACCAACGGCCTGGCAACCGAAGACTCGGCAACCGAAGACTCGGAAACCGAAGACTCGGCAACCGAAGGCTCGGCAACCGAAGGCTCGGCAACCGAAGCCACGACAACCGAAGCCTCGACAACCGAAGCCTCGACAACCGAAGGCTCGACAACCGAAGACTCGACAACCGAGGACTCGACAACCGAAGACTCGACAACCGAAGACTCGACAACCGAAGACTCGACAACCGAAGACTCGACAACCGAAGACTCGACAACCGAAGACTCGAAAACCGAAGACTCGACAACCGAAGACTCCACAACCGAAGACTCCACAACCGAAGACTCGACAACCGAACACTCGACAACCGAACACTCGACAACCGAAGACTCGACAACCGAAGACTCGGCAACCGAAGACTCGGGAACCGAAGACTCGGCAATCGAAGACTCGGCAACCGAAGACACGGCAACAGAAGACTCGGCAACCGAAGACTCGGCAACCGAAGGCTCGGCAACCGAAGGCTCGGCAACCGAAGGCTCGGCAACGAAAGCTCGGCAACCGAAGGCTCCGCAACCGAAGGCTCGGCAACCGAAGGCTCGGCAACCGAAGGCTCGGCAACCGAAGACTCGACAACCGAAGACTCGACAACCGAAGACTCGACCACCGAAGACTCGACCACCGAAGACTCGACCACCGAAGACTCGGCCACCGAAGACTCGGCAACCGAAGACTCGGCATTCGAAGACTCGGCAACCGAAGACACGGCAACAGAAGACTCGGCAACCGAAGGCTCGGCAACCGAAGGCTCGGCAACGGATGGCTCGGCAACCGAAGCCTCGGCAACCGAAGGCTCGGCAACCGAAGGCTCGGCAACCGAAGGCTCGGCAACCGAAGGCTCGACAACCGAAGCCTCGACAACCCAAGACTCGACAACCGAAGGCTCGACAACCGAAGGCTCGACAACCGAAGACTCGACAACCGAAGACTCGACTACCGAAGACTCGGCAACCGAAGACTCGACAACCGAAGACTAGCAACCGAAGACTCGACAACCGAATACTCGGCAAAAGAAGACTCGGCAACCGAAGACTCGATCCCGAAAACTCGACAACCGAAGACTCGGCACACGAAGACCCGAAACGAAACCTCGACACCCGAGGACACCAAATCGAAAATCCGACGTCAAAAATCCGACCTCGAAAATGACGTCGAAAATTTTACATCGATAATTCGCCATCAAAAATTCGACATCGAAAATAGGACATCGAAAATTCGACATCGAAATTTGGACCTCAAAAATTGGACCTCAAAAATTCGACTTCAAAAATTCGACCTCGAGAATTCAACATCGAAAATTCCTCATCGAAAATTCCTGATCGAAAACTCGACATGGAAAATTCGACATGGAAAATTCGACACCCGAAACCTCGACACGGAAGTCTCGACACCCGTAAACTCGACACGGAAACCTGGAAACCGGAAACCTCGACACCCAAAACCTCGATACCGAAAACCTCGACACCCGAAAAAAGGTAACGAAGGACCCAACACCGAAACCTCAACACCCGAAACCTCCACACTGAGGACCCCACACCGGATATCCCAGACCAAGAATTTGACGTCGAAAATTCGAAGCCCGGAACCTCGTCACCAAGGACTCGGCAACCGAAGACTCGGCAACCGAAGGCTCGGCAACCGAAGGCTCGGCAACCGAAGGCTCGGCAACCGAAGGCTCGGCAGCCGAAGGCTCGGCAGCCGAAGGCTCTGCAACCGAAGGCTCGGCGGCCGAAGGCTCGGCAAACGAAGGCTCGGCAGCTGCAGGCTCGGCAGCCGAAGGCTCGGCAGCCGAAGGCTCGGCAAACGAAGACTCGACAACCGAAGACTCGACAACCGAAGGCTCCACAACCGAAGGCTCGGCAACCGAAGGCTCAGGAACCGAAGGCTCGGCAACCGAAGACTCGGCAACGGAAGACTCGGCAACCGAAGACTCGGCAACCGAAGACTCGGCAACCGAAGACTCGGCAACCGAAACCTCGGCAACCGAAGACTCGGCAACCGAAGCCACGACAACCGAAGCCACGACAACCGAAGCCTCGACAACCGAAGCCTCGACAACCGAAGGCTCGACAACCGAAGACTCGACAACCGAGGACTCGACAACCGAAGACTCGACAACCGAAGACTCGACAACCGAAGACTCGACAACCGAAGACTCGACAACCGAAGACTCGAAAACCGAAGACTCGACAACCGAAGACTCGACAACCGAAGACTCGACAACCGAGGACTCGACAACCGAAGACTCGACAACCGAAGACTCGACAACCGAAGACTCGACAACCGAAGGCTCGCCAACCGAAGGCTCGGCAACCGAAGGCTCGGCAACCGAGGGCTCGGCAACCGAAGGCTCGGCAACCGAAGGCTCGGCAACCGAACGCTCGGCACTCGAAAGCTCGCCAACCGAAGGCTCGGCAACCGAAGGCTCGGCAACCAAAGGCTCGGCAACCGAAGGCTCGGCAACCGAAGGCTCGACAACCGAAGGCTCGCCAACCGAAGGCTCGACAACCGAAGGCTCGACATCCGAAGGCTCGACAACCGAAGGCTCGACAACCGAACACTCGGCAACCGAACACTGGGCAACCGAAAAATAGGCAACCGAACACTCGGCAACCGAAGACTCGGCAACCGAAAGCTCGGCAACCGAAGGTTCGGCAACCGAAGGCTCGGCAACCAAAGGATCGGCAACCGAAGGCTCGGCAACCGAAGGCTCGGCAACCGAAGGCTCGGCAACCGAAGGCTCGGCAACCGAAGGCTCAGCATCCGAAGGTTCGGCAACCGAAGGCTCGACAACCGAAGGCTCGACAACCTAAGGCTCGGCAACCAAAGGCTCGACAACCGAAGGCTCGACAACCGAAGACTCAGCAACCAAAGACTCGGCAACCGAAGACTCGGCAACCGAAGGCTCGGCAACCGAAGGCTCGGCAAACGAAGACTCGGCAACCGAAGCCTCGGCAACCGAAGACTCGGCAACCGAAGACTCGGCAACCGAATACTCGGCAACCGAAGACTCGGCAACCGAAGGCTCGGCAACCGAAGGCTCGGCAACCGAAGGCTCGGCAACGTAAGGCTCGGCTACCGAAGGCACGGCTACCGAAGGCTCGGCAACCGAAGGCTCGGCAACCAAAGGCTCGGCAACCGAAGGCTCGGCAACCGAAGGCTCGGCAACCGAACGCTCGGCAACCGAAGGCTCGGCAACCGAAGGCTCGGCAACCGAAGACTCGGCAACCGAAGGCTCGGCAACCGAAGGCTCGGCAACCGAAGGCTCGGCAACCGAAGGCTCGGCAACCGATGGCTCGGCAACCGAAGACTCGGCAACCGAAGGCTCGGCAACCGAAGGCTCGGCAACCGAAGCCACGACAACTGAAGCCACGACAACCGAAGCCTCGACAACCGAAGCCTCGACAACCGAAGGCTCGTCAACCGAAGACTCGACAACCGAAGACTCTACCACCGAAGACTCGACCACCGAAGACTCGGCCACCGAAGACTCGGCAACCGAAGACTCGGCATTCGAAGACTAGGCAACCGAAGACACGGCAACAGAAGACTCGGCAACCGAAGACTCGGCAACCGAAGGCTCGGCGACCGAAGGCTCGGCGGCCGAAGGCTTGGCAACCGAAGCCTCGGCCACCGAAGGCTCGGCAACCGAACGCTCGGCAACCGAAGGCTCGGCAACCGAACGCTCGGCAACCGAAAGCTCGGCAACCGAAGGCTCGGCAACCGAAGGCTAGGCAACCGAAGGCTCGGCAACCGAAGGCTCGGCGACCGAATTCTCGGCGGCCGAAGGCTTGGCAACCGAAGGCTCGGCAACCGAAGACTCGGCAACCGAAGACTCGGCATTCGAAGACTCGGCAACCGAAGACTAGGCAACCGAAGACTCGGCAACCGAAGACTCGGCAACCGAAGGCTCGGCAACCGAGGGCTCGGCAACCGAGGGCTCGGCAACCGAGGGCTCGGCAACCGAAGGCTCGGCAACCGAAGGCTCGGCAACCGAACGCTCGGCACTCGAAAGCTCGCCAACCGAAGGCTCGGCAACCGAAGGCTCGGCAACCAAAGGCTCGGCAACCGAAGACACGGCAACAGAAGACTCGGCAACCGAAGGCTCGGCAACCGAAGGCTGGGCAACCGAAGGCTCGGCAACGAAAGCTCGGCAACCGAAGGCTCCGCAACCGAAGGCTCGGCAACCGAAGGCTCGGCAACCGAAGGCTCGGCAACCGAAGACTCGACAACCGAAGACTCGACAAGCGAAGGCTCGGCAACCAGGGGCTCCGCAACCGAAGGCTCGGCAACCGAAGGCTCGGCAGCCGAAGGCACGGCAACCGAAGGCTCGGCAGCCGAAGGCTCGGCAAACGAAGGCTCGGCAGTCGAAGGCTCGGCAGCCGAAGGCTCGGCAACCGAAGCCTCGGCAACCGAAGGCTCGAAAACCGAAGACTCGACAACCGAAGACTCGACAACCGAAGGCTCCACTACCGAAGGCTCGGCAACCGAAGGCTCGGGAACCGAAGGCTCGGCAACCGAAGACTCGGCAACGGAAGACTCGGCAACCGAAGACTCGGCAACCGAAGACTCGGCAACCGAAACCTCGGCAACCGAAGACTCGGCAACCGAGGATTCGGCAACCGAAGGCTCGGCAACCAACGGCCTGGCAACCGAAGACTCGGCAACCGAAGACTCGGAAACCGAAGACTCGGCAACCGAAGGCTCGGCAACCGAAGGCTCGGCAACCGAAGCCACGACAAAAGAAGCCTCGACAACCGAAGCCTCGACAACCGAAGGCTCGACAACCGAAGACTCGACAACCGAGGACTCGACAACCGAAGACTCGACAACCGAAGACTCGACAACCGAAGACTCGACAACCGAAGACTCGACAACCGAAGACTCGACAACCGAAGACTCGAAAACCGAAGACTCGACAACCGAAGACTCCACAACCGAAGACTCCACAACCGAAGACTCGACAACCGAACACTCGACAACCGAACACTCGACAACCGAAGACTCGACAACCGAAGACTCGGCAACCGAAGACTCGGGAACCGAAGACTCGGCAATCGAAGACTCGGCAACCGAAGACACGGCAACAGAAGACTCGGCAACCGAAGACTCGGCAACCGAAGGCTCGGCAACCGAAGGCTCGGCAACCGAAGGCTCGGCAACGAAAGCTCGGCAACCGAAGGCTCCGCAACCGAAGGCTCGGCAACCGAAGGCTCGGCAACCGAAGGCTCGGCAACCGAAGACTCGACAACCGAAGACTCGACAACCGAAGACTCGACCACCGAAGACTCGACCACCGAAGACTCGACCACCGAAGACTCGGCCACCGAAGACTCGGCAACCGAAGACTCGGCATTCGAAGACTCGGCAACCGAAGACACGGCAACAGAAGACTCGGCAACCGAAGGCTCGGCAACCGAAGGCTCGACAACCGAAGACTCGACAACCGAAGACTCGACTACCGAAGACTCGGCAACCGAAGACTCGACAACCGAAGACTAGCAACCGAAGACTCGACAACCGAAGGCTCGACAACCGAAGACTCGACAACCGAAGACTCGACTACCGAAGACTCGGCAACCGAAGACTCGACAACCGAAGACTAGCAACCGAAGACTCGACAACCGAATACTCGGCAAAAGAAGACTCGGCAACCGAAGACTCGATCCCGAAAACTCGACAACCGAAGACTCGGCACACGAAGACCCGAAACGAAACCTCGACACCCGAGGACACCAAATCGAAAATCCGACGTCAAAAATCCGACCTCGAAAATGACGTCGAAAATTTTACATCGATAATTCGCCATCGAAAATTCGACATCGAAAATAGGACATCGAAAATTCGACATCGAAAATTGGACCTCAAAAATTGGACCTCAAAAATTCGACTTCAAAAATTCGACCTCGAGAATTCAACATCGAAAATTCCTCATCGAAAATTCCTGATCGAAAATTCCTGATCGAAAACTCGACATGGAAAATTCGACATGGAAAATTCGACACCCGAAACCTCGACACGGAAGTCTCGACACCCGTAAACTCGACACGGAAACCTGGAAACCGGAAACCTCGACACCCAAAACCTCGATACCGAAAACCTCGACACCCGAAAAAAGGTAACGAAGGACCCAACACCGAAACCTCAACACCCGAAACCTCCACACTGAGGACCCCACACCGGATATCCCAGACCAAGAATTTGACGTCGAAAATTCGAAGCCCGGAACCTCGTCACCAAGGACTCGGCAACCGAAGACTCGGCAACCGAAGGCTCGGCAACCGAAGGCTCGGCAACCGAAGGCTCGGCAACCGAAGGCTCGGCAGCCGAAGGCTCGGCAGCCGAAGGCTCTGCAACCGAAGGCTCGGCGGCCGAAGGCTCGGCAAACGAAGGCTCGGCAGCTGCAGCCTCGGCAGCCGAAGGCTCGGCAGCCGAAGGCTCGGCAAACGAAGACTCGACAACCGAAGACTCGACAACCGAAGGCTCCACAACCGAAGGCTCGGCAACCGAAGGCTCAGGAACCGAAGGCTCGGCAACCGAAGACTCGGCAACGGAAGACTCGGCAACCGAAGACTCGGCAACCGAAGACTCGGCAACCGAAGACTCGGCAACCGAAACCTCGGCAACCGAAGACTCGGCAACCGAAGCCACGACAACCGAAGCCACGACAACCGAAGCCTCGACAACCGAAGCCTCGACAACCGAAGGCTCGACAACCGAAGACTCGACCACCGAGGACTCGACAACCGAAGACTCGACAACCGAAGACTCGACAACCGAAGACTCGACAACCGAAGACTCTACAACCGAAGACTCGACAACCGAAGACTCGAAAACCGAAGACTCGACAACCGAAGACTCGACAACCGAAGACTCGACAACCGAAGACTCGACAACCGAGGACTCGACAACCGAAGACTCGACAACCGAAGACTCGACAACCGAAGACTCGACAACCGAAGACTCGACAACCGAAGACTCGACAACCGAAGACTCGAAAACCGAAGACTCGACAACCGAAGACTCGACAACCGAAGACTCGGCAACCGAAGACTCGGCAATCGAAGACTCGGCAACCGAATACATGGCAACAGAAGACTCGGCAACCGAAGACTCGGCAACCGAAGGCTCGGCAACCGAAGGCTCGGCAACCGACGACTCGACAACCGAAGACTCGACAACCGAAGACTCGACAACCGAAGACTCGACCACCGAAGACTCGACCACCGAAGACTCGACCACCGAAGCCTCGGCCACCGAAGACTCGGCAACCGAAGACTCGGCATTCGAAGACTCGGCAACCGAAGACACGGCAACAGAAGACTCGGCAACCGAAGACTCGGCAACCACAGGCTCGGCAACCGAAGGCTCGGCAACCGAAGGCTTGGCAACGAAGGCTCGGCAACCGAAGGCTCGGCAACCGAAGGCTCGGCAACCGAAGGCTCGGCAACCGAAGGCTCGGCAACCGAAGGCTCGGCAACCGAAGGCTTGGCAACCGAAGGCTCGACAACCAAAGCCTCGACAACCGAAGACTCGACTACCGAAGACTCGGCAACCGAAGACTCGAGAACCGAAGACTCGACAACCGAATACTCGGCAACCAAAGACTCGATCCCGAAGACTCGACAACCGAAGACTCGGCACACGAAGACCCGAAACGAAACCTCAACACCCGAATACACCAAATCGAAAATCCGGCGTCGAAAATCCGACCTCGATAATGCCATCGAAAATTTGACATCGAAAATTGGACATTGAAAATTCGACATCGGAAATTCGACCTCAAAAATTCGACCTCAAAAATTCGACCTCAAAAATTCGACCTCGAGAATTCAACATCGAAAATTCCTCATCGAAAGTTCCTGATCGAAAACTCGACATGGAAAATTCGAGTAGGAAAATTCGACACCCGAAACCTCGACACGGAAATCTCCACACCCGTAAACTCGACACGGAAACCTGGAAACCGGAAACCTCGACACCCAAAACCTCGATACCGAAAACCTCGACACCCGAAAAAAGGTAACGAAGGACCCAACACCGAAACCTCAACACCCGAAACCTCCACACCGAGGACCCCACACCGGATATTCCAGACAAAGAATTCGACGTCGAAAATTGGAACCCCGGAACCTCGTCACCAAGGACTCGGCAACCGAAGGCTCGGCAACCGAAGACTCGGCAACCGAAGGCTCGGCAACCGAAGGCTCGGCAACCGAAGGCTCGGCAAGCGAAGGCTCGGCAGCCGAAGGCTCGGCAGCCGAAGGCTCGGCAACCGAAGGCTCGGCAGCCGAAGGCTCGGCAAACGAAGGCTCGGCAGCCGAAGGCTCGGCAGCCGAAGGCTCGGCAGCCGAAGGCTCGGCAGCCGAAGGCTCGGCAGCCGAAGGCTCGGCAACCCAAGGCTCGGCAACCGAAGGCTCGACAACCGAAGACTCGACAACCGAAGACTCGACAACCGAAGACTCGACAAACGAAGGCTCGACAACCGAAGGCTTGGCAGCCGAAGGCTCGGGAACCGAAGGCTCGGCAACCGAAGACTCGGCAACCGAAGACTCGGCAACCGAAGACTCGGCAACCGAAGACTCGGCAACCGAAACCTCGGCAACAGAAGACTCGGCAACCGAAGACTCGGCAACCGAAACCTCGGCATCCGAAGATTCGGCAACCGGAGGCTCGGCAACCGAAGGCTCGGCAACCGAAGGCTCGGCAACCGAAGGCTCGACAACCGAAGGCTCGACCACCGAAGGCTCGACCACCGAAGGCTCGACAACCGAAGGCTCGACAACCCAAGGCTCGACAACTGAAGCCTCGACAACCGAAGACTGGACAACCGAAGACTCGACAACCGAAGACTCGACCACCAAAGAATCGACAACCGAAGACTCGACAACCGAAGACTCGACAACCGAAGGCTCGACAATCGAAGACTCGACAACCGTAGACTTGAACACCGAAGACTCGACAACCGAGGACTCGACTACCGGAGACTCGACAACTGAAGACTCGACAACCGAAGACTCGACAACGGAAGACTCGACAACCGAGGACTCGACAACCGAAGACTCGGCACACGAAGACCCACATACGAAGACCCGAAACGAAACTTCGACACCCAAATACACCAATTCGAAAATTCGACGTCGAATATCCGACGTCGAAAATCCGACATCGAAAATCCGACATCGAAAATCCGACATCGAAATTTCGACATCGAAAACTCGACATCAAAAATTAGACATAAAAAATTCGACATCAAAAATTCGACATCAAAAATTCGACATCAAAAATTCGTCATCAAAAATTCGACCTCAAAAATTCGACCCCGAGAATTCAACATCGAAAATTCCTCATCGAAAATTCCTGATCGAAAATTCCTGATCGAAAACTCGACATGGAAAATTCGACATGGAAAATTCAACACCCGAAACCTCGACACCGGACACCTCGACACCCTAAATCTCGACACCCGTAAACTCGACACGGAAATCTCAACACCCGTAAACTCGACACGGAAACGTCGAAACCGGAAACCTCGACACCCAAAACCTCGATACCCAAAACCTCGACACCCGAAAAAAGGAAACGGAGGACCCAACACCGAAACCTCAACTCCCGAAACCTCCACACCGAGGACCCCACACCGGAAATCCCAGACCAAGAATTCGACGTTGAAAATTCGAATCCCGGAACCTCGTCACCGAGGACTTGGCAACCGAAGACTCGGCAACCGAAGACTCGGCAACCGAAGACTCGGCAACCGAAGACTCGACAAACGAAGACTCGACAACCGAAGACTCGAACACCGAAGACTCGACAACCGAAGACTCGACAACCGGAGACTCGACAACCGAAGACTCGACAACCGAAGACTCGACAACCGAAGACTCGACAACCGAAGACTCGACAACCGAAGACTCGGCACACGAAGACTCGGCAACCGAAGACTCGACAAACGAAGACTCGACAACCGAAGACTCGAACACCGAAGACTCGACAACCGAAGACTCGACAACCGGAGACTCGACAACCGAAGACTCGACAACCGAAGACTCGACAACCGAAGACTCGACAACCGAAGACTCGACAACCGAAGACTCGGCACACGAAGACCCACATACGAAGACCCGAAACGAAACTTCGACACCCGAATACACCAAATCGAAAATTCGACGTCGAAAATCCGACATCGAAAATCCGACATCGAAAATCCGACATCGCAAATCCGACATCTAAAATCCGACATCGAAAATTCGACATCGAAAATTCGACATCGAAAACTCGACATCAAAAATTCGTCATCAAAAATTCGACATCAAAAATTCGACATCAAAAATTCGACATCAAAAATTCGACATCAAAAATTCGACCTCAACAATTCGACCTCGAGAATTCAACATCGAAAATTCCTCATCGAAAATTCCTAATCGAAAATTCCTGATCGAAAACTCGACATGGAAAATTCGACATGGAAAATTCGACACCCGAAACCTCGACACCGGAAACCTCGACACCCGAAACCTCGACACCCGAAATCTCGACACCCGTAAACTCGACACGGAAATCTCGACACCCGTAAACTCGACACGTAAACCTCGACACCGGAAACCTCGACACCGGAAACCTCGACACCCGAAACCTCGATACCCAAAACCTCGACACCCGAAAAAAGGAAACGGAGGACCCAACACCGAAAAATCAACACCCGAAACCTCCACACCGAGGACCCCACCCCGGAAATACCAGACCAAGAATTCGACGTCGAAAATTCGAACCCCGGAACCTCGTCACCGAGGACTCGACAACCCAAGACTCGGCAACCGAAACCTCGGCAACCGAAGACTCGGCAACCGAAGACTCGGCAACGAAGAATCGGTAACCGAAGACTCGGCAACCGAAGACTCGGCAACCGAAGACTCGGCAACCGAAGACGCGGCAACCGAAGACTCGACAACCGAAGACTCGACAACCGAAGGCTCGACAACCGAAGACTCGACAACCGAAGACTCGGCAACCGAAGACTCGACAACCGAAGACTCGATCCCGAAGACTCGACAACCAAAGACTCGGCACACGAAGACCCACATACGAAGACCCGAAACGAAACCTCGACACCCGAATACACCAAATCGAAAATCCGACCTCGAAAATCCGACCTTGAAAATGCGACATCGAAAATTCGACATCGAAAATTCGACATCGAAAATTCGACATCGAAAATTCGACATCGAAAATTCGACATCGTAAATTCGACATCAAAAATTCGACTTCAAAAATTTGACCTCGAGAATCCAACATCGAAAATTCCTCATCAAAAGTTCCTGATCGAAAATTCGACATGGAAAATTCGACACCCGAAAATTCGACACCCGAAACCTCGACACCCAAAACCTCGACACCCAAAATCTCGACACCCGTAAACTCAACACGGAAATCTCGACACCCGTAAACTCGACACGGAAACCTCGAGACCGGAAACCTCGACACCCAAAACCCCGATACCGAAAACCTCGACACCCGAAAAAAGGAAACGAAGGATCCAACACCGAAACCTCGACACCCGAAACCTCCACACCGAGGACCCCACACCGGAAATCCCAGACCAAGAATTCGACGTTGAAAATTCGAACCCCGGAACCTCGTCACCGAGGACTCGGCAACCGAAGACTCGGCAACCGAAGACTCGGCAACCGAAGACTCGGCAACCGAAGACTCGGCAACCGAAGACTCGGCAACCGAAGACTCGGCAACCGAAGACTCGGCAACCGAAGACTCGGCAACCGAAGACTCGGCAAACGAAGACTCGGCAACCGAAGCCTCGGCAACCGAAGCCTCGGCAACCGAAGGCTCGGCAACCGAAGGCTCGGCAACCGAAGGCTCGGCAACCGAAGGCTCGGCAACCGAAGGCTCGTCAACCGAAGGCTCGGCAACCGAAGGCTCGGCAACCGAAGGCTCGGCAACCGAATGCTCGTCAACCGAAGGCTCGGCAACCGAAGGCTCGGCAACCCAAGGCTCGGCAACCGCAGGCTCGGCAACCGAAGGCTCGGCAACCGAAGGCTCGGCAACCGAAGGCTCGGCAACCGAAGGCTCGGCAACCGAAGACTCGGCAACCGAAGACTCGGCAACCGAAGGCTTGGCAACCGAAGGATTGGCAACCGAAGGCTCGACAACCGAAGGCTCGACAACCGAAGCCTCGACAACCGAAGACTCGACAACCGAAGACTCGACATCCGAAGGCTCGACAACCGAAGACTCGATCCTGAAGACTCGACAACTAAAGACTCGGCAAACGAAGACCCACATACGAAGACCCGAAACGAAACCTCGACACCCGAATACACCAAATCGAAAATCCGACGTCCAAAATCCGACGACGAAAATCCGACGTCGAAAATCCGACCTCGAAAATACGACATCGAAAATTCGACATCGAAAATTCGACATCGAAAATTCCACATCGAAAATTCGACATCGAAAGTTCGACATCAAAAATTCGACCTCAAAAATTCGACCTCAAAAATTCGACCTAGAGAATCCAACATCGAAAATTCCTCATCGAAAGTTCCTGATCGAAAACTCGACATGGAAAATTCGACATGGAAAATTCGACACCCGAGAATTCGACACCCGAAACCTCGACACCCAAAACCTCGACACCCGAAATCTCGACACCCGTAAACTCGACACGGAAATCTCGACACCCGTAAACTCGACACGGAAACCTCGAAACCGGAAACCTCGACACCCAAAACCTCGATACCGAAAACCTCGACACCCGAAAAAAGGAAACGAAGGACCCAACAACGAAACCTCGACACCCGAAACCTCCACACAGAGGACCCCACACCGGAAATCCCAGACCAAGAATTCGACGTCGAAAATTCGAACCCCGGAACCTCGTCACCGAGGACTCGGCAACCGAAGACTCGGCAACCGAAGACTCGGCAACCGAAGACTCGGCAAACGAAGACTCGGCAACCGAAGCCTCGACAACCGAAGCCTCGGCAACCAAAGACTCGGCAACCGAAGGCTCGGCAACCCAAGGCTCGGCAACCGAAGACTCGGCAACCGAAGGCTCTGCAACCGAAGGCTCGGCAACCGAAGGCTCGGCAACCGAAGGCTCGGCAACCGAAGGGATGGCAACCGAAGGCTCGGAAACCGAGGGCTCGGCAACCGAAGGCTCGGCAACCGAAGGCTCGGCAACCGAAGGCTCGGCAACCGAAGGCTCGGCAACCGAAGGCTCGGCAACCGAAGGCTCGGCAACCGAAGACTCCGCAACCGAAGCCTCGGCAACAGAAGACTCGGCAACCGAAGACTCGGCAACCGAAGACTCGGCAACCGAAGACTCGGCAACCGAAGGCTTGGCAACCGAAGGCTTGGCAACCGAAGGCTCGGCAACCGAAGGCTCGGCAACCGAAGGCTCGGCAACCGAAGGCTCGGCAACAGAAGGCTCGGCAACCGAAGGCTCGGCAACCGAAGGATCGGCAACCGAAGGCTCGGCTACCGAAGGCTCGGTAACCAAAGGCTCGTCAACCGAAGGCTCGGCAACCGAAGGCTCGGCAACCGAAGGCTCGGCAACCCAAGGCTCGGCAACCGCAGGCTCGGCAACCGAAGGCTCGGCAACCGAAGGTTCGGCCACCGAAGTCTCGGCAACCGAAGGCTCGGCAACCGAAGGCTCGGCAACCGAAGACTCGGCAACCGAAGACTCGGCAACCGAAGACTCGGCAACCGAAGGCTCGGCAACCGAAGGCTCGGCAACCGAAGGCTCGACAACCGAGGCCTCGAGTACCGAAGCCTCGACAACCGAAGGCTCGACAACCGAAGACTCGACAACCGAAGACTCGACAACCGAAGACTCGACAACCGAAGACTCGACAACCGAAGACTCGACAACCGAATACTCGGCAAAAGAAGACTCGGCAACCGAAGACTCGATCCCGAAAACTCGACAACCGAAGACTCGGCACACGAAGACCCGAAACGAAACCTCGACACCCGAAGACACCAAATCGAAAATCCGACGTCAAAAATCCGACCTCGAAAATGACGTCGAAAATTCGACATCGAAAATTCGACATCGATAATTCGCCATCGAAAATTCGACATCGAAAATTGGACATCGAAAATTCGACATCGAAAATTGGACCTCAAAAATTGGACCTCAAAAATTCGACTTCAAAAATTCGACCTCGAGAATTCAACATCGAAAATTCCTCATCGAAAATTCCTGATCGAAAATTCCTGATCGAAAACTCGACATGGAAAATTCGACATGGAAAATTCGACACCCGAAACCTCGACACGGAAGTCTCGACACCCGTAAACTCGACACGGAAACCTGGAAACCGGAAACCTCGACACCCAAAACCTCGATACCGAAAACCTCGACACCCGAAAAAAGGTAACGAAGGACCCAACACCGAAACCTCAACACCCGAAACCTCCACACCGAGGACCCCACACCGGATATCCCAGACCAAGAATTCGACGTCGAAAATTCGAAGCCCGGAACCTCGTCACCAAGGACTCGGCAACCGAAGACTCGGCAACCGAAGGCTCGGCAACCGAAGGCTCGGCAACCGAAGGCTCGGCAGCCGAAGGCTCGGCAGCCGAAGGCTCGGCAGCCGAAGGCTCGGCAACCGAAGGCTCGGCGGCCGAAGTCTCGGCAAACGAAGGCTCGGCAGCTGCAAGCTCGGCAGCCGAAGGCTCGGAAAACGAAGGCTCCACAATCGAAGGCTCGGCAACCGAAGACTCGGCAACGAAGACTCGGCAACCGAAGACTCGGCAACCGAAGACTCGGCAACGGAAGACTCGGCAACCGAAGACTCGGCAACCGAAGACTCGGCAACCGAAGACTCGGCAACCGAAGACTCGGCAACCGATGACTCGGCAAACGAAGACTCGGCAACCGAAGCCTCAGCAACCGAAGCCTCGGCAACCGAAGACTCGGCAACCGAAGGCTCGGCAACCGAAGGCTCGGCAACCCAAGGCTCGGCAACCGCAGGCTCGGCAACCGAAGGCTCGGCAACCGAAGGTTCGGCAACCGAAGGCTCGGCAACCGAAGACTCGGCAACCGAAGACTCGGCAACCGAAACCTCGGCAACTGAAGACTCGGCAACCGAGGATTCGGCAACCGAAGGCTCGGCAACCGAAGGCTTGGCAACCGAAGACTCGGCAACCGAAGACTCGGAAACCGAAGACTCGGCAACCGAAGGCTCGCCAACCGAAGGCTCGGCAACCGAAGCCACGACAACCGAAGCCTCGACAACCGAAGCCTCGACAACCGAAGGCTCGACAACCGAAGACTCGACAACCGAGGACTCGACAACCGAAGACTCGACAACCGAAGACTCGACAACCGAAGACTCGACAACCGAAGACTCGACAACCGAAGACTCGAAAACCGAAGACTCGACAACCGAAGACTCGACAACCGAAGACTCCACAACCGAAGACTCCACAACCGAAGACTCGACAACCGAACACTCGACAACCGAACACTCGACAACCGAAGACTCGACAACCGAAGACTCGGCAACCGAAGACTCGGCAACCGAAGACTCGGCAACCGAAACCTCGGCAACTGAAGACTCGGCAACCGAGGATTCGGCAACCGAAGGCTCGGCAACCGAAGGCTTGGCAACCGAAGACTCGGCAACCGAAGACTCGGAAACCGAAGACTCGGCAACCGAAGGCTCGGCAACCGAAGGCTCGGCAACCGAAGCCACGACAACCGAAGCCTCGACAACCGAAGCCTCGACAACCGAAGGCTCGACAACCGAAGACTCGACAACCGAGGACTCGACAACCGAGGACTCGACAACCGAAGACTCGACAACCGAAGACTCGACAACCGAAGACTCGACAACCGAAGACTCGAAAACCGAAGACTCGACAACCGAAGACTCGACAACCGAAGACTCCACAACCGAAGACTCGACAACCGAACACTCGACAACCGAACACTCGACAACCGAGGACTCGACAACCGAATACTCGGCAACCGAAGACTCGGGAACCGAAGACTCGGCAATCGAAGACTCGGCAACCGAAGACACGGCAACAGAAGACTCGGCAACCGAAGACTCGGCAACCGAAGGCTCGGCAACCGAAGGCTCGGCAACCGAAGACTCGACAACCGAAGACTCGACAACCGAAGACTCGACCACCGAAGACTCGACCACCGAAGACTCGACCACCGAAGACTCGGCCACCGAAGACTCGGCATTCGAAGACTCGGCAACCGAAGACACGGCAACAGAAGACTCGGCAACCGAAGACTCGGCAACCGGAGGCTCGTTAACCGAAGGCTCGGCAACCGAAGGCTCGGCAACCGAAGGCTCGGCAACGAAGGCTCGGCAACCGAAGGCTCGGCAACCGAAGCCTCGACAACCGAAGACTCGACAACCGAAGGCTCGACAACCGAAGGCTCGACAACCGAAGACTCGACAACCGAAGACTCGACTACCGAAGACTCGGCAACCGAAGACTCGACAACCGAAGACTAGCAACCGAAGACTCGACAACCGAATACTCGGCAAAAGAAGACTCGGCAACCGAAGACTCGATCCCGAAAACTCGACAACCGAAGACTCGGCACACGAAGACCCGAAACGAAACCTCGACACCCGAAGACACTAAATCGAAAATCCGACGTCAAAAATCCGACCTCGAAAATGACGTCGAAAATTCGACATCGAAAATTCGACATCGATAATTCGCCATCGAAAATTCGACATCGAAAATTGGACATCGAAAATTCGACATCGAAAATTTGACCTCAAAAATTGGACCTCAAAAATTCGACTTAAAAAATTCGACCTCGAGAATTCAACATCGAAAATTCCTCATCGAAAATTCCTGATCGAAAATTCCTGATCGAAAACTCGACATGGAAAATTCGACATGGAAAATTCGACACCCGAAACCTCGACACGGAAGTCTCGACACCCTTAAACTCGACACGGAAACCTGGAAACCGGAAACCTCGACACCCAAAACCTCGATACCGAAAACCTCGACACCCGAAAAAAGGTAACGAAGGACCCAACACCGAAACCTCAACACCCGAAACCTCCACACCGAGGACCCCACACCGGATATCCCAGACCAAGAATTCGACGTCGAAAATTCGAAGCCCGGAACCTCGTCACCAAGGACTCGGCAACCGAAGACTCGGCAACCGAAGGCTCGGCAACCGAAGGCTCGGCAGCCGAAGGCTCGGCAACCGAAGGCTCGGCGGCCGAAGTCTCGGCAAACGAAGGCTCGGCAGCTGCAGGCTCAGCAGCCGAAGGCTCGGCAAACGAAGACTCGACAACCGAAGACTCCACAACCGAAGGCTCCACAACCGAAGGCTCGGCAACCGAAGGCTCAGGAACCGAAGGCTCGGCAACCGAAGACTCGGCAACGGAAGACTCGGCAACCGAAGACTCGGCAACCGAAGACTCGGCAACCGAAGACTCGGCAACCTAAGACTCGGCAACCGAAACCTCGGCAACCGAAGACTCGGCAACCGAAGCCACGACAACCGAAGCCACGACAACCGAAGCCTCGACAACCGAAGCCTCGACAACCGAAGGCTCGACAACCGAAGACTCGACAACCGAGGACTCGACAACCGAAGACTCGACAACCGAAGACTCGACAACCGAAGACTCGACAACCGAAGACTCGACAACCGAAGACTCGACAACCGAAGACTCGAAAACCGAAGACTCGACAACCGAAGACTCGACAACCGAAGACTCCACAACCGAAGACTCGACAACCGAAGACTCGACAACCGAAGACTCGACAACCGAAGACTCGACAACCGAAGACTCGGCAACCGAAGACTCGGCAACCGAAGACTCGGCAATCGAAGACTCGGCAACCGAATACATGGCAACAGAAGACTCGGCAACCGAAGACTCGGCAACCGAAGGCTCGGCAACCGAAGGCTCGGCAACCGAAGCCTCGGCAACCGAAGGCTCGGCAACGAAAGCTCGGCAACCGAAGGCTCGGCAACCGAAGGCTCGGCAACCGAAGGCTCGGCAACCGAAGGCTCGGCAACCGAAGACTCGACAACCGAAGACTCGACAAACGAAGACTCGACAACCGAAGACTCGAACACCGAAGACTCGACAACCGAAGACTCGACAACCGGAGACTCGACAACCGAAGACTCGACAACCGAAGACTCGACAACCGAAGACTCGACAACCGAAGACTCGACAACCGAAGACTCGGCACACGAAGACCCACATACGAAGACCCGAAACGAAACTTCGACACCCGAATACACCAAATCGAAAATTCGACGTCGAAAATCCGACGTCGAAAATCCGACATCGAAAATCCGACATCGAAAATCCGACATCGCAAATCCGACATCGAAAATCCGACATCGAAAATTCGACATCGAAAGCTCGACATCAAAAATTCGACATCAAAAATTCGACATCAAAAATTCGACATCAAAAATTCGACATCAAAAATTCGACATCAAAAATTCGACCTCAACAATTCGACCTCGAGAATTCAACATCGAAAATTCCTCATCGAAAGTTCCTGATCGAAAACTCGACATGGAAAATTCGAGTAGGAAAATTCGACACCCGAAACCTCGACACGGAAATCTCCACACCCGTAAACTCGACACGGAAACCTGGAAACCGGAAACCTCGACACCCAAAACCTCGATACCGAAAACCTCGACACCCGAAAAAAGGTAACGAAGGACCCAACACCGAAACCTCAACTCCCGAAACCTCCACACCGAGGACCCCACACCGGAAATCCCAGACCAAGAATTCGACGTTGAAAATTCGAATCCCGGAACCTCGTCACCGAGGACTCGGCAACCGAAGACTCGGCAACCGAAGACTCGGCAACCGAAGACTCGGCAACCGAAGACTCGGCAACCGAAGACTCGACAAACGAAGACTCGACAACCGAAGACTCGAACACGGAAGACTCGACAACCGAAGACTCGACAACCGGAGACTCGACAACCGAAGACTCGACAACCGAAGACTCGACAACCGAAGACTCGACAACCGAAGACTCGACAAACGAAGACTCGGCACACGAAGACCCACATACGAAGACCCGAAACGAAACTTCGACACCCGAATACACCAAATCGAAAATTCGACGTCGAAAATCCGACGTCGAAAATCCGACATCGAAAATCCGACATCGAAAATCCGACATCGCAAATCCGACATCGCAAATCCGACATCGAAAATCCGACATCGAAAATTCGACATCGAAAACTCGACATCAAAAATTCGACATCAAAAATTCGACATCAAAAATTCGACATCAAAAATTCGACATCAAAAATTCGACATCAAAAATTCGACCTCAACAATTCGACCTCGAGAATTCAACATCGAAAATTCCTCATCGAAAATTCCTGATCGAAAATTCCTGATCGAAAATTCCTGATCGAAAACTCGACTTGGAAAATTCGACATGGAAAATTCGACACCCGAAACCTCGACACCGGAAACCTCGACACCCGAAACCTCGACATCCGAAATCTCGACACCCGTAAACTCGACACGGAAATCTCGACACCCGTAAACTCGACACGTAATCTCGACACCGGAAACCTCGACACCCGGAACCTCGATACCCAAAACCTCGACACCCGAAAAAAGGAAACGGAGGACCCAACACCGAAAAATCAACACCCGAAACCTCCACACCGAGGACCCCACCCCGGAAATACCAGACCAAGAATTCGACGTCGAAAATTCGAACCCCGGAACCTCGTCACCGAGGACTCGACAACCCAAGACTCGGCAACCGATACCTCGGCAACCGAAGACTCGGCAACCGAAGACTCCTCAACCGAAGACTCGGCAACCGAAGACTCGGCAACCGAAGACTCGGCAACCGAAGACTCGGCAACCGAAGACTCGGCAACGAAGAATCGGCAACCGAAGACTCGGCAACCGAAGACTCGGCAACCGAAGACTCGGCAACCGAAGACTCGGCAACCGAAGACTCGACAACCGAAGACTCGACAACCGAAGGCTCGACAACCGAAGGCTCGACAACCGAAGGCTCGACAACCGAAGACTCGGCAACCGAAGACTCGACAACCGAAGACTCGATCCCGAAGACTCGACAACCAAAGACTCGGCACACGAAGACCCACATACGAAGACCCGAAACGAAACCTCGACACCCGAATACACCAAATCGAAAATCCGACCTCGAATATCCGACCTCGAAAATGCGACATCGAAAATTCCACATCGAAAATTCGACATCGAAAATTCGACATCGAAAATTCGACATCGAATATTCGACATCGAAAATTCGACATCGAAAATTCGACATCAAAAATTCGACTTCAAAAATTCGACCTCGAGAATCCAACATCGAAAATTCCTCATCGAAAGTTCCTGATCGAAAATTCGACATGGAAAATTCGACACCCGAAAATTCGACACCCGAAACCTCGACACCCAAAACCTCGACACCCAAAATCTCGACACCCGTAAACTCGACACGGAAACCTCGAAACCGGAAACCTCGACACCCAAAACCCCGATACCGAAAACCTCGACACCCGAAAAAAGGAAACGAAGGATCCAACACCGAAACCTCGACACCCGAAACCTCCACACCGAGGAACCCACACCGGAAATCCCAGACCAAGAATTCGACGTAGAAAATTCGAACCCCGGAACCTCGTCACCGAGGACTCGGCAACCGAAGACTCGGCAACCGAAGACTCGGCAACCGAAGACTCGGCAACCGAAGACTCGGCAAACGAGGACTCGGCAATCGAAGCCTCGGCAACCGAAGCCTCGGCAACCGAAGACTCGGCAACCGAAGGCTCGGCAACCGAAGGCTCGGAAACCGAAGACTCGGCAACCGAAGGCTCGGCAACCGAAGCCTCGGCAACCGAAGGCTCGGCAACCGAAGGCTCGGCAACCGAAGGCTCGGCAAGCGAAGGCTCGGCAAACGAAGGCTCGGCAACCGAAGGCTCGGCAACCGAAGGCTCGGCAACCGAAGGCTCGGCAACCGGAGGCTCGGCAACCGAAGCCTCGGCAACAGAAGACTCGGCAACCGAAGTCTCGGCAACCGAAGACTCGGCAACCGAAGACTCGGCAACCGAAGGCTTGGAAAATGAAGGCTCGGCAACCGAAGGGTCGGCAACCGAAGGCTCGGCAACCGAAGGCTCGGCAACCCAAGGCTCGGCAACAGAAGGCTCGGCAACCGAAGGCTCGGCAACCGAAGGCTCGGCAACCGAAGGCTCGGCAACCGAAGGCTCGTCAACCGAAGGCTCGGCAACCGAAGGCTCGGCAACCGTAGGCTCGTCAACCGAAGGCTCGGCAACCGAAGGCTCGGCAACCCAAGGCTCGGCAACCGCAGGCTCGGCAACCGAAGGCTCGGCAACCGAAGGCTCGGCAACCGAAGGCCTGGCAACCGAAGGCTCGGCAACCGAAGACTCGGCAACCGAAGACTCGGCAACCGAAGACTCGGCAACCGAAGACTCGGCAACCGAAGACTCGGCAACCGAAGGCTTGGCAACCGAAGGATCGGCAACCGAAGGCTCGACAACCGAAGGCTCGACAACCGAAGCCTCGACAACCGAAGACTCGACAACTGAAGACTCGACATCCGAAGGCTCGACAACCGAAGACTCGACAACCGAAGACTCGGCAACCGAAGACTCGACAACCGAAGACTCGATCCTGTAGACTCGACAACTAAAGACTCGGCAAACGAAGACCCACATACGAAGACCCAAAACGAAACCTCGACACCCGAATACACCAAATCGAAAATCCGACGTCCAAAATCCGACGACGAAAATCCGACCTCGAAAATCCGACCTCGAAAATGCGACATCGAAAACTCGACATCGAAAATTCGACATCGAAAATTCGACATCGAAAATTCGACATCGAAAATTCGACATCGAAAATTCGACATCAAAAATTCGACCTCAAAAATTCGACCTCGAGAATCCAACATCGAAAATTCCTCATCGAAAGTTCCTGATCGAAAATTCGACATCGAAAATTCGACATGGAAAATTCGACACCCGAAAATTCGACACCCGAAACCTCGACACCCAAAACCTCGACACCCTAAATCTCGATACCCGTAAACTCAACACGGAAATCTCGACACCCGTAAACTCGACACGGAAACCTCGAAACCGGAAACCTCGACACCCAAAACCCCGATACCGGAAACCTCGACACCCGAAAAAAGGAAACGAAGGATCCAACACCGAAACCTCGACACCCGAAACCTCCACACCGAGGAAACCACACCGGAAATCCCAGACCAAGAATTCGACGTCGAAAATTCGAACCCCGGAACCTCGTCACCGAGGACTCGGCAACCGAAGACTCGGCAACCGAAGACTCGGCAACCGAAGACTCGGCAACCGAAGACTCGGCAACGAAGACTCGGCAACCGAAGACTCGGCAACCGAAGACTCGGCAACCGAAGACTCGGCAACCGAAGACTCGGCAACCGAAGACTCGGCATGCGAAGACTCGGCAACCGATGACTCGGCAAACGAAGACTCGGCAACCGAAGCCTCAGCAACCGAAGCCTCGGCAACCGAAGACTCGGCAACCGAAGGCTCGGCAACCCAAGGCTCGGCAACCGCAGGCTCGGCAACCGAAGGCTCGGCAACCGAAGGTTCGGCAACCGAAGGCTCGGCAACCGAAGGCTCGGCAACCGAAGACTCGACAACCGAAGACTCAGCAACCGAAGACTCGGCAACCGAAGACTCGGCAACCGAAGACTCGGCAACCGAAGACTCGGCAACCGAAGGCTCGGCAACCGAAGGCTCAGCAAACGAAGGCTCAACAACCGAAGCCTCGAGTACCGGAGCCTCGACAACCGAAGGCTCGACAACCGAAGACTCGACAACCGAAGACTCGACAACCGAAGACTCGACAACCGAAGACTCGACAACCGAAGACTCGACAACCGAAGACTCGACAACCGAAGACTCGACAACCGAAGATTCGACAACCGAAGACTCGACAACCGAAGACACGGCAACAGAAGTCTCGGCAACCGAAGACTCGGCAACCGAAGGCTCGGCATCGAAACCTCGGCAACGAAAGCTCGGCAACCGAAGGCTCGTCAACCGAAGGCTCGGCAACCGAAGGCTCGACAACCGAAGACTCGACAACCGAAGACTCGACAACCGAAGACTCGACAACCGAAGACTCGACAACAGAAGACTCGACAACAGAAGACTCGACCACCGAAGACTCGACAACCGAAAACTCGGCAACCGAAGACTCGGCAACCGAAGACTCGGCAACCGAAGGCTCGGCAACGGAGGGCTCGGCAACCGAAGGCTCGGCAACCGAAGGCTCGGCAACCGAAGGCTCGGCAACCGAAGGCTCGGCAACCGAAGGCTTGGCAACCGAAGGATCGGCAACCGAAGGCTCGACAACCGAAGGCTCGACAACCGAAGCCTCGACAACCGAAGACTCGACAACCGAAGACTCGACATCCGAAGGCTCGACAAACGAAGACTCGACAACCGAAGACTCGGCAACCGAAGACTCGACAACCGAAGACTCGATCCCGAAGACTCGACAACTAAAGACTCGGCAAACGAAGACCCACATACGAAGACCCGAAACGAAACCTCGACACCCGAATACACCAAATCGAAAATCCGACGTCCAAAATCCGACGACGAAAATCCGACCTCGAAAATCCGACCTCGAAAATGCGACATCGAAAATTCGACATCGAAAATTCGACATCGAAAATTCCACATCGAAAATTCGACATCGAAAATTCGACATCAAAAATTCGACCTCAAAAATTCGACCTCAAAAATTCGACCTCGAGAATCCAACATCGAAAATTCCTCATCGAAAGTTCCTGATCGAAAACTCGACATGGAAAATTCGACATGGAAAATTCGACACCCGAAAATTCGACACCCGAAACCTCGACACCCAAAACCTCGACACCCGAAATCTCGACACCCGTCAACTCGACACGGAAATCTCGACACCCGTAAACTCGACACGGAAACCTCGAAACCGGAAACCTCGACACCCAAAACCTCGATACCGAAAACCTCGACACCCGAAAAAAGGAAACGAAGGACCCAACAACGAAACCTCGACACCCGAAACCTCCACACCGAGGACCCCACACCGGAAATCCCAGACCAAGAATTCGACGTCGAAAATCGAACCCCGGAACCTCGTCATCGAGGACTCGGCAACCGAAGACTCGGCAACCGAAGACTCGGCAACCGAAGACTCGGCAAACGAAGACTCGGCAACCGAAGACTCGGCAACCGCAGACTCGGCAACCGAAGACTCGGCATCCGAAGACTCGGCAACCGAAGACTCGGCAACCGAAGACTCGGCAACCGAAGACTCGGCAACCGAAGTCTCGGCAACCGAAGACTCGGCAAACGAAGACTCGGCAACCGAAGCCTCGGCAACCGATGACTCGGCAACCGAAGACTCCGCAACCGAAGGCTCGGCAACCGAAGGCTCGGCAACCGAAGACTCGGCAACCGAAGACTCGGCAACCGAAGGCTCGGCAACCGAAGGCTCAGCAAGCGAAGGCTCGGGAACCGAAGGCTCGGCAACCGAAGGCTCGGCAACCGACGGCTCGGCAACCGAAGGCTCGGCAACCGAAGACTCGGCAACCGAAGACTCGGCAACAGAAGACTCGGCAACCGAAGACTCGGCCACCGAAGACTCGGCAACCGAAGACTCGGCAACCGAAGGCTCGGCAACCGAAGGCTCGGCAACCGAAGGCTCGGCAACCGAAGGCTCGGCACCAGAAGGCTCGGCAACCGAAGGCTCGGCAACCAAAGGCTCGGCAACCGAAGGCTCGGCAACCGAAGGCACGGCAACCGAAGGTTCGGCAACCGAAGGCTCGGCAACCGAAGGCTCGGCAACCGCAGGCTCGGCAACCGAAGGCTCGGCAACCGAAGGCTCGGCAACCGAAAGCTCGGCAACCGAAGGCTCGGCAACCGAAGACTCGGCAACCGAAGACTCGGCAACCGAAGACTCGGCAACCGAAGACTCGGCAACCGAAGACTCGGCAACCGAAGGCTCGGCAACCGAAGGCTCGGCAACCGAAGGCTCGACAACCGAGGCCTCGACAACCGAAGCCTCGACAACCGAAGGCTCGACAACCGAAGACTCGACAACCGAAGGCTCGACAACCGAAGACTCGACAACCGAAGACTCGGCAACCGAAGACTCGACAACCGAAGACTCGATTCCGAAGACTCGACAACCAAAGACTCGGCACACGAAGACCCACATACGAAGACTCGAAACGAAACCTCGACACCCGAATACACCAAATCGAAAATCCGACGTCGAAAATCCGACCTCGAAAATCCGACCTCGAAAATGCGACATCGAAAATTCGACATCGAAAATTCGACATCGAAAATTCGACATCGAAAATTCGACATCAAAATTTCGACCTCGAAAATTCGACCTCAAGAATTCGACCTCGAGAATCCAACATCGAAAATTCCTCATCGAATGTTCCTGATCGAAAACTCGACATGGAAAATTCGACATGGAAAATTCGACACCCGAAAATTCGACACCCGAAACCTCGACACCCGCAATCTCGACACCCGTAAACTTGACACGGAAATCTCGACACCCGTAAACTCGACACGGAAACCTCGAAACCGGAAACCTCGACACCCAAAACCTCGATACCGAAAACCTCGACACCCGAAAAAAGGAAACGAAGGACCCAACACCAAAACCTCGACACCCGAAACCTCCACACCGAGGACCCCACACCGGAAATCCCAGACCAAGAATACGACGTCGAAAATTCGAACCCCGGAACCTCGTCACCGAGGACTCGGCAACCGAACCCTCGGCAATCGAAGACTTGGCAACCGAAGACTCGGCAACCGAAGGCTCGGGAACCGAAGGCTCGGATACGAAAGCTCGGCAACCGAAGGCTCGGCAACCGAAGGCTCGGCAACCGAAGACTCGACAACCGAGGCCTCGAGTACCGAAGCCTCGACAACCGAAGGCTCGACAACCGAAGACTCGACAACCGAAGACTCGACAACCGAAGACTCGACAACCGAAGACTCGACAACCGAAGACTCGACAACCGAAGACTCGACAACCGAAGACTCGACAACCGAAGACTCGACAACCGAAGACTCGACAACCGTAGACTCGGCAATCGAAGACTCGACAACCGAAGACACGGCAACAGAAGTCTCGGCAACCGAAGACTCGGCAACCGAAGACTCGGCAACCGAAGGCTCGGCAACGAAAGCTCGGCAACCGAAGGCTCGGCAACCGAAGGCTCGGCAACCCAAGGCTCGTCAACCGAAGGCTCGGCAACCGAAGGCTCGGCAACCGAAGACTCGACAACCGAAGCCTCGACAACCGAAGACTCAACAACCGAATACTCGACAACCGAAGGCTCGACAACCGAAGACTCGACAACCGAAGACTCGGCAACCGAAGACTCGACAACCGAAGACTCGATCCCGAAGACTCGACAACCAAAGACTCGGCACACGAAGACCCACATACGAAGACCCGAAACGAAACCTCGACACCCGAATACACCAAATCGAAAATCCGACCTCGAAAATCCGACCTCGAAAATTCGACATCGAAAATTCGACATCGAAAATTCGACATCGAAAATTCGACATCGAAAATTCGACATCAAAAATTCGACCTCAAAAATTCGACCTCGAGAATCCAACATCGAAAATTCCTCATCGAAAGTTCCTGATCGAAAATTCGACATCGAAAATTCGACATGGAAAATTCGACACCCGAAAATTCGACACCCGAAACCTCGACACCCAAAACCTCGACACCCTAAATCTCGACACCCGTAAACTCAACACGGAAATCTCGACACCCGTAAACTCGACACGGAAACCTCGAAACCGGAAACCTCGACACCCAAAACCCCGATACCGAAAACCTCGACACCCGAAAAAAGGAAACGAAGGATCCAACACCGACACCTCGACACCCGAAACCTCCACACCGAGGACCCCACACCGGAAATCCCAGACCAAGAATTCGACGTCGAAAATTCGAACCCCGGAACCTCGTCACCGAGGACTCGGCAACCGAAGACTCGGCAACCGAAGACTCGGCAACCGAAGACTCGGCAACGAAGACTCGGCAACCGAAGACTCGGCAACCGAAGACTCGGCAACCGAAGACTCGGCAACCGAAGACTCGGCAACCGAAGACTCGGCAACCGAAGACTCGGCAACCGATGACTCGGCAAACGAAGACTCGGCAACCGAAGCCTCAGCAACCGAAGCCTCGGTAACCGAAGACTCGGCAACCGAAGGCTCGGCAACCGAAGGCTCGGCAACCCAAGGCTCGGCAACCGCAGGCTCGGCAACCGAAGGCTCGGCAACCGAAGGTTCGGCAACCGAAGGCTCGGCAACCGAAGGCTCGGCAACCGAAGGCTCGGCAACCGAAGACTCGGCAACCGAAGACTCGGCAACCGAAGACTCGGCAACCGAAGACTCGGCAACCGAAGGCTCGGCAACCGAAGGCTCGGCAACCGAAGGCTCGACAACCGAGGCCTCGAGTACCGAAGCCTCGACAACCGAAGGCTCGACAACCGAAGACTCGACATACGAAGACTCGACAACCGAAGACTCGACAACCGAAGACTCGACAACCGAAGACTCGACAACCGAAGACTCGACAACCGAAGACTCGACAACCGAAGACTCGACAACCGATGACTCGACAACCGTAGACTCGGCAATCGAAGACTCGGCAACCGAAGACACGGCAACAGAAGTCTCGGCAACCGAAGACTCGGCAACCGAGGACTCGGCAACCGAAGGCTCGGCAACGAAAGCTCGGCAACCGAAGGCTCGGCAACCGAAGGCTCGGCAACCGAAGGCTCGTCAACCGAAGGCTCGGCAACCGAAGGCTCGGCAACCGAAGACTCGACAACCGAAGCCTCGGCAACCGAAGACTCGACAACCGAAGACTCGACAACAGAAGACTCGACCACCGAAGACTCGACAACCGAAAACTCGGCAACCGAAGACTCGGCAACCGAAGACTCGGCAACCGAAGGCTCGGCAACGGAGGGCTCGGCAACCGAAGGCTCGGCAACCGAAGGCTCGGCAACCGAAGGCTCGGCAACCGAAGGCTCGGCAACCGAAGGCTTGGCAACCGAAGGATCGGCAACCGAAGGCTCGACAACCGAAGGCTCGACAACCGAAGCCTCGACAACCGAAGACTCGACAACCGAAGACTCGACATCCGAAGGCTCGACAACCGAAGACTCGACAACCGAAGACTCGGCAACCGAAGACTCGACAACCGAAGACTCGATCCCGAAGACTCGACAACTAAAGACTCGGCAAACGAAGACCCACATACGAAGACCCGAAACGAAACCTCGACACCCGAATACACCAAATCGAAAATCCGACGTCCAAAATCCGACGACGAAAATCCGACCTCGAAAATCCGACCTCGAAAATGCGACATCGAAAATTCGACATCGAAAATTCGACATCGAAAATTCCACATCGAAATTTCGACATCGAAAATTCGACATCAAAAATTCGACCTCAAAAATTCGACCTCGAGAATCCAACATCGAAAATTCCTCATCGAAAGTTCCTGATCGAAAACTCGACATGGAAAATTCGACATGGAAAATTCGACACCCGAAAATTCGACACCCGAAACCTCGACACCCAAAACCTCGACACCCGAAATCTCGACACCCGTCAACTCGACACGGAAATCTCGACACCCGTAAACTCGACATGGAAACCTCGAAACCGGAAACCTCGACACCCAAAACCTCGATACCGAAAACCTCGACACCCGAAAAAAGGAAACGAAGGACCCAACAACGAAACCTCGACACCCGAAACCTCCACACCGAGGACCCCACACCGGAAATCCCAGACCAAGAATTCGACGTCGAAAATCGAACCCCGGAACCTCGTCATCGAGGACTCGGCAACCGAAGACTCGGCAACCGATACCTCGGCAACCGAAGACTCGGCAACCGAAGACTCCTCAACCGAAGACTCGGCAACCGAAGACTCGGCAACCGAAGACTCGGCAACCGAAGACTCGGCAACGGAAGACTCGGCAACGAAGAATCGGCAACCGAAGACTCGGCAACCGAAGACTCGGCAACCGAAGACTCGGCAACCGAAGACTCGGCAACCGAAGACTCGACAACCGAAGACTCGACAACCGAAGGCTCGACAACCGAAGGCTCGACAACCGAAGGCTCGACAACCGAAGACTCGGCAACCGAAGACTCGACAACCGAAGACTCGATCCCGAAGACTCGACAACCAAAGACTCGGCACACGAAGACCCACATACGAAGACCCGAAACGAAACCTCGACACCCGAATACACCAAATCGAAAATCCGACCTCGAATATCCGACCTCGAAAATGCGACATCGAAAATTCCACATCGAAAATTCGACATCGAAAATTCGACATCGAAAATTCGACATCGAATATTCGACATCGAAAATTCGACATCGAAAATTCGACATCAAAAATTCGACTTCAAAAATTCGACCTCGAGAATCCAACATCGAAAATTCCTCATCGAAAGTTCCTGATCGAAAATTCGACATGGAAAATTCGACACCCGAAAATTCGACACCCAAAACCTCGACACCCAAAATCTCGACACCCGTAAACTCGACACGGAAACCTCGAAACCGGAAACCTCGACACCCAAAACCCCGATACCGAAAACCTCGACACCCGAAAAAAGGAAACGAAGGATCCAACACCGAAACCTCGACACCCGAAACCTCCACACCGAGGAACCCACACCGGAAATCCCAGACCAAGAATTCGACGTAGAAAATTCGAACCCCGGAACCTCGTCACCGAGGACTCGGCAACCGAAGACTCGGCAACCGAAGACTCGGCAACCGAAGACTCGGCAACCGAAGACTCGGCAACCGAAGACTCGGCAAACGAGGACTCGGCAATCGAAGCCTCGGCAACCGAAGCCTCGGCAACCGAAGACTCGGCAACCGAAGGCTCGGCAACCGAAGGCTCGGAAACCGAAGACTCGGCAACCGAAGGCTCGGCAACCGAAGCCTCGGCAACCGAAGGCTCGGCAACCGAAGGCTCGGCAACCGAAGGCTCGGCAAGCGAAGGCTTGGCAAACGAAGGCTCGGCAACCGAAGGCTCGGCAACCGAAGGCTCGGCAACCGAAGGCTCGGCAACCGGAGGCTCGGCAACCGAAGCCTCGGCAACAGAAGACTCGGCAACCGAAGTCTCGGCAACCGAAGACTCGGCAACCGAAGACTCGGCAACCGAAGGCTTGGAAAATGAAGGCTCGGCAACCGAAGGGTCGGCAACCGAAGGCTCGGCAACCGAAGGCTCGGCAACCCAAGGCTCGGCAACAGAAGGCTCGGCAACCGAAGGCTCGGCAACCGAAGGCTCGGCAACCGAAGGCTCGGCAACCGAAGGCTCGTCAACCGAAGGCTCGGCAACCGAAGGCTCGGCAACCGTAGGCTCGTCAACCGAAGGCTCGGCAACCGAAGGCTCGGCAACCCAAGGCTCGGCAACCGCAGGCTCGGCAACCGAAGGCTCGGCAACCGAAGGCTCGGCAACCGAAGGCCTGGCAACCGAAGGCTCGGCAACCGAAGACTCGGCAACCGAAGACTCGGCAACCGAAGACTCGGCAACCGAAGACTCGGCAACCGAAGACTCGGCAACCGAAGGCTTGGCAACCGAAGGATCGGCAACCGAAGGCTCGACAACCGAAGGCTCGACAACCGAAGCCTCGACAACCGAAGACTCGACAACTGAAGACTCGACATCCGAAGGCTCGACAACCGAAGACTCGACAACCGAAGACTCGGCAACCGAAGACTCGACAACCGAAGACTCGATCCTGTAGACTCGACAACTAAAGACTCGGCAAACGAAGACCCACATACGAAGACCCAAAACGAAACCTCGACACCCGAATACACCAAATCGAAAATCCGACGTCCAAAATCCGACGACGAAAATCCGACCTCGAAAATCCGACCTCGAAAATGCGACATCGAAAACTCGACATCGAAAATTCGACATCGAAAATTCGACATCGAAAATTCGACATCGAAAATTCGACATCGAAAATTCGACATCAAAAATTCGACCTCAAAAATTCGACCTCGAGAATCCAACATCGAAAATTCCTCATCGAAAGTTCCTGATCGAAAATTCGACATCGAAAATTCGACATGGAAAATTCGACACCCGAAAATTCGACACCCGAAACCTCGACACCCAAAACCTCGACACCCTAAATCTCGATACCCGTAAACTCAACACGGAAATCTCGACACCCGTAAACTCGACACGGAAACCTCGAAACCGGAAACCTCGACACCCAAAACCCCGATACCGGAAACCTCGACACCCGAAAAAAGGAAACGAAGGATCCAACACCGAAACCTCGACACCCGAAACCTCCACACCGAGGACCCCACACCGGAAATCCCAGACCAAGAATTCGACGTCGAAAATTCGAACCCCGGAACCTCGTCACCGAGGACTCGGCAACCGAAGACTCGGCAACCGAAGACTCGGCAACCGAAGACTCGGCAACCGAAGACTCGGCAACGAAGACTCGGCAACCGAAGACTCGGCAACCGAAGACTCGGCAACCGAAGACTCGGCAACCGAAGACTCGGCAACCGAAGACTCGGCATGCGAAGACTCGGCAACCGATGACTCGGCAAACGAAGACTCGGCAACCGAAGCCTCAGCAACCGAAGCCTCGGCAACCGAAGACTCGGCAACCGAAGGCTCGGCAACCCAAGGCTCGGCAACCGCAGGCTCGGCAACCGAAGGCTCGGCAACCGAAGGTTCGGCAACCGAAGGCTCGGCAACCGAAGGCTCGGCAACCGAAGACTCGACAACCGAAGACTCGGCAACCGAAGACTCGGCAACCGAAGACTCGGCAACCGAAGACTCGGCAACCGAAGACTCGGCAACCGAAGGCTCGGCAACCGAAGGCTCAGCAAACGAAGGCTCAACAACCGAAGCCTCGAGTACCGGAGCCTCGACAACCGAAGGCTCGACAACCGAAGACTCGACAACCGAAGACTCGACAACCGAAGACTCGACAACCGAAGACTCGACAACCGAAGACTCGACAACCGAAGACTCGACAACCGAAGACTCGACAACCGAAGATTCGACAACCGAAGACTCGACAACCGAAGACACGGCAACAGAAGTCTCGGCAACCGAAGACTCGGCAACCGAAGGCTCGGCAACGAAACCTCGGCAACGAAAGCTCGGCAACCGAAGGCTCGTCAACCGAAGGCTCGGCAACCGAAGGCTCGACAACCGAAGACTCGACAACCGAAGACTCGACAACCGAAGACTCGACAACCGAAGACTCGACAACAGAAGACTCGACAACAGAAGACTCGACCACCGAAGACTCGACAACCGAAAACTCGGCAACCGAAGACTCGGCAACCGAAGACTCGGCAACCGAAGGCTCGGCAACGGAGGGCTCGGCAACCGAAGGCTCGGCAACCGAAGGCTCGGCAACCGAAGGCTCGGCAACCGAAGGCTCGGCAACCGAAGGCTTGGCAACCGAAGGATCGGCAACCGAAGGCTCGACAACCGAAGGCTCGACAACCGAAGCCTCGACAACCGAAGACTCGACAACCGAAGACTCGACATCCGAAGGCTCGACAACCGAAGACTCGACAACCGAAGACTCGGCAACCGAAGACTCGACAACCGAAGACTCGATCCCGAAGACTCGACAACTAAAGACTCGGCAAACGAAGACCCACATACGAAGACCCGAAACGAAACCTCGACACCCGAATACACCAAATCGAAAATCCGACGTCCAAAATCCGACGACGAAAATCCGACCTCGAAAATCCGACCTCGAAAATGCGACATCGAAAATTCGACATCGAAAATTCGACATCGAAAATTCCACATCGAAAATTCGACATCGAAAATTCGACATCAAAAATTCGACCTCAAAAATTCGACCTCAAAAATTCGACCTCGAGAATCCAACATCGAAAATTCCTCATCGAAAGTTCCTGATCGAAAACTCGACATGGAAAATTCGACATGGAAAATTCGACACCCGAAAATTCGACACCCGAAACCTCGACACCCAAAACCTCGACACCCGAAATCTCGACACCCGTCAACTCGACACGGAAATCTCGACACCCGTAAACTCGACACGGAAACCTCGAAACCGGAAACCTCGACACCCAAAACCTCGATACCGAAAACCTCGACACCCGAAAAAAGGAAACGAAGGACCCAACAACGAAACCTCGACACCCGAAACCTCCACACCGAGGACCCCACACCGGAAATCCCAGACCAAGAATTCGACGTCGAAAATCGAACCCCGGAACCTCGTCATCGAGGACTCGGCAACCGAAGACTCGGCAACCGAAGACTCGGCAACCGAAGACTCGGCAAACGAAGACTCGGCAACCGAAGACTCGGCAACCGCAGACTCGGCAACCGAAGACTCGGCATCCGAAGACTCGGCAACCGAAGACTCGGCAACCGAAGACTCGGCAACCGAAGACTCGGCAACCGAAGTCTCGGCAACCGAAGACTCGGCAAACGAAGACTCGGCAACCGAAGCCTCGGCAACCGATGACTCGGCAACCGAAGACTCCGCAACCGAAGGCTCGGCAACCGAAGGCTCGGCAACCGAAGACTCGGCAACCGAAGACTCGGCAACCGAAGGCTCGGCAACCGAAGGCTCAGCAACCGAAGGCTCGGGAACCGAAGGCTCGGCAACCGAAGGCTTGGCAACCGACGGCTCGGCAACCGAAGGCTCGGCAACCGAAGACTCGGCAACCGAAGACTCGGCAACAGAAGACTCGGCAACCGAAGACTCGGCCACCGAAGACTCGGCAACCGAAGACTCGGCAACCGAAGGCTCGGCAACCGAAGGCTCGGCAACCGAAGGCTCGGCAACCGAAGGCTCGGCACCAGAAGGCTCGGCAACCGAAGGCTCGGCAACCAAAGGCTCGGCAACCGAAGGCTCGGCAACCGAAGGCACGGCAACCGAAGGTTCGGCAACCGAAGGCTCGGCAACCGAAGGCTCGGCAACCGCAGGCTCGGCAACCGAAGGCTCGGCAACCGAAGGCTCGGCAACCGAAAGCTCGGCAACCGAAGGCTCGACAACCGAAGACTCGGCAACCGAAGACTCGGCAACCGAAGACTCGGCAACCGAAGACTCGGCAACCGAAGACTCGGCAACCGAAGGCTCGGCAACCGAAGGCTCGGCAACCGAAGGCTCGACAACCGAGGCCTCGACAACCGAAGCCTCGACAACCGAAGGCTCGACAACCGAAGACTCGACAACCGAAGGCTCGACAACCGAAGACTCGACAACCGAAGACTCGGCAACCGAAGACTCGACAACCGAAGACTCGATTCCGAAGACTCGACAACCAAAGACTCGGCACACGAAGACCCACATACGAAGACTCGAAACGAAACCTCGACACCCGAATACACCAAATCGAAAATCCGACGTCGAAAATCCGACCTCGAAAATCCGACCTCGAAAATGCGACATCGAAAATTCGACATCGAAAATTCGACATCGAAAATTCGACATCGAAAATTCGACATCAAAATTTCGACCTCGAAAATTCGACCTCAAGAATTCGACCTCGAGAATCCAACATCGAAAATTCCTCATCGAATGTTCCTGATCGAAAACTCGACATGGAAAATTCGACATGGAAAATTCGACACCCGAAAATTCGACACCCGAAACCTCGACACCCGCAATCTCGACACCCGTAAACTCGACACGGAAATCTCGACACCCGTAAACTCGACACGGAAACCTCGAAACCGGAAACCTCGACACCCAAAACCTCGATACCGAAAACCTCGACACCCGAAAAAAGGAAACGAAGGACCCAACACCAAAACCTCGACACCCGAAACCTCCACACCGAGGACCCCACACCGGAAATCCCAGACCAAGAATACGACGTCGAAAATTCGAACCCCGGAACCTCGTCACCGAGGACTCGGCAACCGAACCCTCGGCAATCGAAGACTTGGCAACCGAAGACTCGGCAACCGAAGGCTCGGGAACCGAAGGCTCGGCAACGAAAGCTCGGCAACCGAAGGCTCGGCAACCGAAGGCTCGGCAACCGAAGACTCGACAACCGAGGCCTCGAGTACCGAAGCCTCGACAACCGAAGGCTCGACAACCGAAGACTCGACAACCGAAGACTCGACAACCGAAGACTCGACAACCGAAGACTCGACAACCGAAGACTCGACAACCGAAGACTCGACAACCGAAGACTCGACAACCGAAGACTCGACAACCGAAGACTCGACAACCGTAGACTCGGCAATCGAAGACTCGACAACCGAAGACACGGCAACAGAAGTCTCGGCAACCGAAGACTCGGCAACCGAAGACTCGGCAACCGAAGGCTCGGCAACGAAAGCTCGGCAACCGAAGGCTCGGCAACCGAAGGCTCGGCAACCCAAGGCTCGTCAACCGAAGGCTCGGCAACCGAAGGCTCGGCAACCGAAGACTCGACAACCGAAGCCTCGACAACCGAAGACTCAACAACCGAAGACTCGACAACCGAAGGCTCGACAACCGAAGACTCGACAACCGAAGACTCGACAACCGAAGACTCGACAACCGAAGACTCGATCCCGAAGACTCGACAACCAAAGACTCGGCACACGAAGACCCACATACGAAGACCCGAAACGAAACCTCGACACCCGAATACACCAAATCGAAAATCCGACCTCGAAAATCCGACCTCGAAAATTCGACATCGAAAATTCGACATCGAAAATTCGACATCGAAAATTCGACATCGAAAATTCGACATCAAAAATTCGACCTCGAGAATCCAACATCGAAAATTCCTCATCGAAAGTTCCTGATCGAAAATTCGACATCGAAAATTCGACATGGAAAATTCGACACCCGAAAATTCGACACCCGAAACCTCGACACCCAAAACCTCGACACCCTAAATCTCGACACCCGTAAACTCAACACGGAAATCTCGACACCCGTAAACTCGACACGGAAACCTCGAAACCGGAAACCTCGACACCCAAAACCCCGATACCGAAAACCTCGACACCCGAAAAAAGGAAACGAAGGATCCAACACCGACACCTCGACACCCGAAACCTCCACACCGAGGACCCCACACCGGAAATCCCAGACCAAGAATTCGACGTCGAAAATTCGAACCCCGGAACCTCGTCACCGAGGACTCGGCAACCGAAGACTCGGCAACCGAAGACTCGGCAACCGAAGACTCGGCAACGAAGACTCGGCAACCGAAGACTCGGCAACCGAAGACTCGGCAACCGAAGACTCGGCAACCGAAGACTCGGCAACCGAAGACTCGGCAACCGAAGACTCGGCAACCGATGACTCGGCAAACGAAGACTCGGCAACCGAAGCCTCAGCAACCGAAGCCTCGGTAACCGAAGACTCGGCAACCGAAGGCTCGGCAACCGAAGGCTCGGCAACCCAAGGCTCGGCAACCGCAGGCTCGGCAACCGAAGGCTCGGCAACCGAAGGTTCGGCAACCGAAGGCTCGGCAACCGAAGGCTCGGCAACCGAAGGCTCGGCAACCGAAGACTCGGCAACCGAAGACTCGGCAACCGAAGGCTCGGCAACCGAAGGCTCGGCAACCGAAGGCTCGACAACCGAGGCCTCGACAACCGAAGCCTCGACAACCGAAGGCTCGACAACCGAAGACTCGACAACCGAAGGCTCGACAACCGAAGACTCGACAACCGAAGACTCGGCAACCGAAGACTCGACAACCGAAGACTCGATTCCGAAGACTCGACAACCAAAGACTCGGCACACGAAGACCCACATACGAAGACTCGAAACGAAACCTCGACACCCGAATACACCAAATCGAAAATCCGACGTCGAAAATCCGACCTCGAAAATCCGACCTCGAAAATGCGACATCGAAAATTCGACATCGAAAATTCGACATCGAAAATTCGACATCGAAAATTCGACATCAAAATTTCGACCTCGAAAATTCGACCTCAAGAATTCGACCTCGAGAATCCAACATCGAAAATTCCTCATCGAATGTTCCTGATCGAAAACTCGACATGGAAAATTCGACATGGAAAATTCGACACCCGAAAATTCGACACCCGAAACCTCGACACCCGCAATCTCGACACCCGTAAACTCGACACGGAAATCTCGACACCCGTAAACTCGACACGGAAACCTCGAAACCGGAAACCTCGACACCCAAAACCTCGATACCGAAAACCTCGACACCCGAAAAAAGGAAACGAAGGACCCAACACCAAAACCTCGACACCCGAAACCTCCACACCGAGGACCCCACACCGGAAATCCCAGACCAAGAATACGACGTCGAAAATTCGAACCCCGGAACCTCGTCACCGAGGACTCGGCAACCGAACCCTCGGCAATCGAAGACTTGGCAACCGAAGACTCGGCAACCGAAGGCTCGGGAACCGAAGGCTCGGCAACGAAAGCTCGGCAACCGAAGGCTCGGCAACCGAAGGCTCGGCAACCGAAGACTCGACAACCGAGGCCTCGAGTACCGAAGCCTCGACAACCGAAGGCTCGACAACCGAAGACTCGACAACCGAAGACTCGACAACCGAAGACTCGACAACCGAAGACTCGACAACCGAAGACTCGACAACCGAAGACTCGACAACCGAAGACTCGACAACCGAAGACTCGACAACCGAAGACTCGACAACCGTAGACTCGGCAATCGAAGACTCGACAACCGAAGACACGGCAACAGAAGTCTCGGCAACCGAAGACTCGGCAACCGAAGACTCGGCAACCGAAGGCTCGGCAACGAAAGCTCGGCAACCGAAGGCTCGGCAACCGAAGGCTCGGCAACCCAAGGCTCGTCAACCGAAGGCTCGGCAACCGAAGGCTCGGCAACCGAAGACTCGACAACCGAAGCCTCGACAACCGAAGACTCAACAACCGAAGACTCGACAACCGAAGGCTCGACAACCGAAGACTCGACAACCGAAGACTCGACAACCGAAGACTCGACAACCGAAGACTCGACAACCGAAGACTCGACAACCGAAGACTCGATCCCGAAGACTCGACAACCAAAGACTCGGCACACGAAGACCCACATACGAAGACCCGAAACGAAACCTCGACACCCGAATACACCAAATCGAAAATCCGACCTCGAAAATCCGACCTCGAAAATTCGACATCGAAAATTCGACATCGAAAATTCGACATCGAAAATTCGACATCGAAAATTCGACATCAAAAATTCGACCTCGAGAATCCAACATCGAAAATTCCTCATCGAAAGTTCCTGATCGAAAATTCGACATCGAAAATTCGACATGGAAAATTCGACACCCGAAAATTCGACACCCGAAACCTCGACACCCAAAACCTCGACACCCTAAATCTCGACACCCGTAAACTCAACACGGAAATCTCGACACCCGTAAACTCGACACGGAAACCTCGAAACCGGAAACCTCGACACCCAAAACCCCGATACCGAAAACCTCGACACCCGAAAAAAGGAAACGAAGGATCCAACACCGACACCTCGACACCCGAAACCTCCACACCGAGGACCCCACACCGGAAATCCCAGACCAAGAATTCGACGTCGAAAATTCGAACCCCGGAACCTCGTCACCGAGGACTCGGCAACCGAAGACTCGGCAACCGAAGACTCGGCAACCGAAGACTCGGCAACGAAGACTCGGCAACCGAAGACTCGGCAACCGAAGACTCGGCAACCGAAGACTCGGCAACCGAAGACTCGGCAACCGAAGACTCGGCAACCGAAGACTCGGCAACCGATGACTCGGCAAACGAAGACTCGGCAACCGAAGCCTCAGCAACCGAAGCCTCGGTAACCGAAGACTCGGCAACCGAAGGCTCGGCAACCGAAGGCTCGGCAACCCAAGGCTCGGCAACCGCAGGCTCGGCAACCGAAGGCTCGGCAACCGAAGGTTCGGCAACCGAAGGCTCGGCAACCGAAGGCTCGGCAACCGAAGGCTCGGCAACCGAAGACTCGGCAACCGAAGACTCGGCAACCGAAGACTCGGCAACCGAAGGCTCGGCAACCGAAGGCTCGGCAACCGAAGGCTCGACAACCGAGGCCTCGAGTACCGAAGCCTCGACAACCGAAGGCTCGACAACCGAAGACTCGACATACGAAGACTCGACAACCGAAGACTCGACAACCGAAGACTCGACAACCGAAGACTCGACAACCGAAGACTCGACAACCGAAGACTCGACAACCGAAGACTCGACAACCGATGACTCGACAACCGTAGACTCGGCAATCGAAGACTCGGCAACCGAAGACACGGCAACAGAAGTCTCGGCAACCGAAGACTCGGCAACCGAGGACTCGGCAACCGAAGGCTCGGCAACGAAAGCTCGGCAACCGAAGGCTCGGCAACCGAAGGCTCGGCAACCGAAGGCTCGTCAACCGAAGGCTCGGCAACCGAAGGCTCGGCAACCGAAGACTCGACAACCGAAGCCTCGGCAACCGAAGACTCGACAACCGAAGACTCGACAACAGAAGACTCGACCACCGAAGACTCGACAACCGAAAACTCGGCAACCGAAGACTCGGCAACCGAAGACTCGGCAACCGAAGGCTCGGCAACCGAAGGCTCGGCAACCGAAGGCTCGGCAACCGAAGGCTCGGCAACCGAAGGCTTGGCAACCGAAGGATCGGCAACCGAAGGCTCGACAACCGAAGGCTCGACAACCGAAGCCTCGACAACCGAAGACTCGACAACCGAAGACTCGACATCCGAAGGCTCGACAACCGAAGACTCGACAACCGAAGACTCGGCAACCGAAGACTCGACAACCGAAGACTCGATCCCGAAGACTCGACAACTAAAGACTCGGCAAACGAAGACCCACATACGAAGACCCGAAACGAAACCTCGACACCCGAATACACCAAATCGAAAATCCGACGTCCAAAATCCGACGACGAAAATCCGACCTCGAAAATCCGACCTCGAAAATGCGACATCGAAAATTCGACATCGAAAATTCGACATCGAAAATTCCACATCGAAAATTCGACATCGAAAATTCGACATCAAAAATTCGACCTCAAAAATTCGACCTCGAGAATCCAACATCGAAAATTCCTCATCGAAAGTTCCTGATCGAAAACTCGACATGGAAAATTCGACATGGAAAATTCGACACCCGAAAATTCGACACCCGAAACCTCGACACCCAAAACCTCGACACCCGAAATCTCGACACCCGTCAACTCGACACGGAAATCTCGACACCCGTAAACTCGACACGGAAACCTCGAAACCGGAAACCTCGACACCCAAAACCTCGATACCGAAAACCTCGACACCCGAAAAAAGGAAACGAAGGACCCAACAACGAAACCTCGACACCCGAAACCTCCACACCGAGGACCCCACACCGGAAATCCCAGACCAAGAATTCGACGTCGAAAATCGAACCCCGGAACCTCGTCATCGAGGACTCGGCAACCGAAGACTCGGCAACCGAAGACTCGGCAAACGAAGACTCGGCAACCGAAGACTCGGCAACCGCAGACTCGGCAACCGAAGACTCGGCATCCGAAGACTCGGCATCCGAAGACTCGGCAACCGAAGACTCGGCAACCGAAGACTCGGCAACCGAAGACTCGGCAACCGAAGTCTCGGCAACCGAAGACTCGGCAAACGAAGACTCGGCAACCGAAGCCTCGGCAACCGATGACTCGGCAACCGAAGACTCCGCAACCGAAGGCTCGGCAACCGAAGGCTCGGCAACCGAAGACTCGGCAACCGAAGGCTCGGCAACCGAAGGCTCAGCAATTTTTTTTTTTTTTTTTTTTTTTTATTTATTTTTTTTTTTTTTTTACTTAAATCTATAGGTTGTTCTGTGTGGTCTCTATTTATTTTATTTGTGGGAGCTAGTTTGGTCCGGTACCGCTGTCGCACCCGGAGGTTTGTGGGTGATTGTTATTGAGGAGAGGTGGTGAAAGAAATAAATTCCTTCCACCACTGTGGTTGGTAGGTCTCCTGCCATGGTCAGCGCCCTGACAGGGACCTCCGGCATGTGGTGTGGTGTCGGGCTGATCCACTCAGCGTTGCTCTTGTAGCTTCATTCGGGCCCGAATGGGATCTTCTGCTCGCTGTATAGTCCCTGTATGGAGCTCTCAGGTCGTTGTGTGAAGAGGGGTAATGTGGTGGCGGGGAGGGAGTGTGAGACGTGCTGGTTCTTGTAGAAGTTGAGGCTGCGCTAGGATAGCGCTCTTCTCTACTGTTGCTGATGGCCGTGATGATGGTGCTGGTGTGCCCATCAAGCAACTCGGAGAGTTGCTTGTGGGTGGCGATGGTTCTGGTGTTGTTGATGTATTCAACTATCTTCTCGAGCTTGGTCTTGAGATAGTTCCTGTCTGTGTCTGTGGCTTGTTGTTTTTCACGCAGTCGGACGATCTCATCTGTCATGAGACGGACTGAGTTTTCCAACTGCGCTACTCTGTCAACAAGCTCTTCAAGTAGTGGTGCCTGAGTGTTGATAGTAGTTTGTTGTGCGGCTGAAGGTGTGATGCTGTGGTCGGTCCTAGTATCGTGCGGTTGGTGATGTGTGTTGGAAGTTTGATGTGCGGCTGGTGGTGTGATGTTCTGGACGGTCCGTGTAGTGTGCGGTTGTTGATAGATCGGCCGTCTGGGGCACATGGATTGCCCTGTGTAGTGACCCGTGCGATTGCATGTCGCACAGTACACAGGGCGGTGTGTCAGGCTGTGTCCGGTACAGTGAGCGGTCAGTGAGCCGGCGCCACAGTAGTGGCACCGGGCTGCGGCTGTGCAAGTCGATGCTGTGTGGCCGTACTGGCAGCAGCGCCGGCATGGCATGAGACGGGCGCCCCGGCTTTCCTCCACTCTGAGTACCTGTCCGAGGACAGGTAACCCATCTCGAAGGGCCACGCGGAAGTGCGCCTCGTCCAGCAATACCAGTCTGACTAGTGGTGACGGCCCCCTAGCGGTGTGAATCCTCTCCACACGGGTCGCAGATGGCCATAGTTGTTGGGCGGCGCTGAGGAGCAGTGAGTCCGGGATTTGCCTATGAACTCCCCGGACTACTGCATTGAAGCTCTGGAGGGTGCGGCTGTGTTCCGTGTGTGAGTCAGGTGTTTGCGGCTGTCGAGAGGTGTATGTAGGTTCCTCGGCTGAATTGTCTGGCTGTGTTGCGGCGGGTGTTGCGTCGTTTCCCGGTGATTGTGGCAACCGAAGGCTCGGGAACCGAAGGCTCGGCAACCGAAGGCTCGGCAACCGACGGCTCGGCAACCGAAGGCTCGGCAACCGAAGACTCGGCAACCGAAGACTCGGCAACCGAAGACTCGGCAACCGAAGACTCGGCCACCGAAGACTCGGCAACCGAAGACTCGGCAACCGAAGGCTCGGCAACCGAAGGCTCGGCAACCGAAGGCTCGGCAACCGAAGGCTCGGCACCAGAAGGCTCGGCAACCGAAGGCTCGGCAACCAAAGGCTCGGCAACCGAAGGCTCGGCAACCGAAGGCACGGCAACCGAAGGTTCGGCAACCGAAGGCTCGGCAACCGAAGGCTCGGCAACCGCAGGCTCGGCAACCGAAGGCACGGCAACCGAAGGCTCGGCAACCGAAAGCTCGGCAACCGAAGGCTCGGCAACCGAAGACTCGGCAACCGAAGACTCGGCAACCGAAGACTCGGCAACCGAAGACTCGGCAACCGAAGACTCGGCAACCGAAGGCTCGGCAACCGAAGGCTCGGCAACCGAAGGCTCGACAACCGAGGCCTCGACAACCGAAGCCTCGACAACCGAAGGCTCGACAACCGAAGACTCGACAACCGAAGGCTCGACAACCGAAGACTCGACAACCGAAGACTCGGCAACCGAAGACTCGACAACCGAAGACTCGATTCCGAAGACTCGACAACCAAAGACTCGGCACACGAAGACCCACATACGAAGACTCGAAACGAAACCTCGACACCCGAATACACCAAATCGAAAATCCGACGTCGAAAATCCGACCTCGAAAATCCGACCTCGAAAATGCGACATCGAAAATTCGACATCGAAAATTCGACATCGAAAATTCGACATCAAAATTTCGACCTCGAAAATTCGACCTCAAGAATTCGACCTCGAGAATCCAACATCGAAAATTCCTCATCGAATGTTCCTGATCGAAAACTCGACATGGAAAATTCGACATGGAAAATTCGACACCCGAAAATTCGACACCCGAAACCTCGACACCCGCAATCTCGACACCCGTAAACTCGACACGGAAATCTCGACACCCGTAAACTCGACACGGAAACCTCGAAACCGGAAACCTCGACACCCAAAACCTCGATACCGAAAACCTCGACACCCGAAAAAAGGAAACGAAGGACCCAACACCAAAACCTCGACACCCGAAACCTCCACACCGAGGACCCCACACCGGAAATCCCAGACCAAGAATACGACGTCGAAAATTCGAACCCCGGAACCTCGTCACCGAGGACTCGGCAACCGAACCCTCGGCAATCGAAGACTTGGCAACCGAAGACTCGGCAACCGAAGGCTCGGGAACCGAAGGCTCGGCAACGAAAGCTCGGCAACCGAAGGCTCGGCAACCGAAGGCTCGGCAACCGAAGACTCGACAACCGAGGCCTCGAGTACCGAAGCCTCGACAACCGAAGGCTCGACAACCGAAGACTCGACAACCGAAGACTCGACAACCGAAGACTCGACAACCGAAGACTCGACAACCGAAGACTCGACAACCGAAGACTCGACAACCGAAGACTCGACAACCGAAGACTCGACAACCGAAGACTCGACAACCGTAGACTCGGCAATCGAAGACTCGACAACCGAAGACACGGCAACAGAAGTCTCGGCAACCGAAGACTCGAAACCGAAGACTCGGCAACCGAAGGCTCGGCAACGAAAGCTCGGCAACCGAAGGCTCGGCAACCGAAGGCTCGGCAACCCAAGGCTCGTCAACCGAAGGCTCGGCAACCGAAGGCTCGGCAACCGAAGACTCGACAACCGAAGCCTCGACAACCGAAGACTCAACAACCGAAGACTCGACAACCGAAGGCTCGACAACCGAAGACTCGACAACCGAAGACTCGGCAACCGAAGACTCGACAACCGAAGACTCGATCCCGAAGACTCGACAACCAAAGACTCGGCACACGAAGACCCACATACGAAGACCCGAAACGAAACCTCGACACCCGAATACACCAAATCGAAAATCCGACCTCGAAAATCCGACCTCGAAAATTCGACATCGAAAATTCGACATCGAAAATTCGACATCGAAAATTCGACATCGAAAATTCGACATCAAAAATTCGACCTCAAAAATTCGACCTCGAGAATCCAACATCGAAAATTCCTCATCGAAAGTTCCTGATCGAAAATTCGACATCGAAAATTCGACATGGAAAATTCGACACCCGAAAATTCGACACCCGAAACCTCGACACCCAAAACCTCGACACCCTAAATCTCGACACCCGTAAACTCAACACGGAAATCTCGACACCCGTAAACTCGACACGGAAACCTCGAAACCGGAAACCTCGACACCCAAAACCCCGATACCGAAAACCTCGACACCCGAAAAAAGGAAACGAAGGATCCAACACCGACACCTCGACACCCGAAACCTCCACACCGAGGACCCCACACCGGAAATCCCAGACCAAGAATTCGACGTCGAAAATTCGAACCCCGGAACCTCGTCACCGAGGACTCGGCAACCGAAGACTCGGCAACCGAAGTCTCGGCAACCGAAGACTCGGCAACGAAGACTCGGCAACCGAAGACTCGGCAACCGAAGACTCGGCAACCGAAGACTCGGCAACCGAAGACTCGGCAACCGAAGACTCGGCAACAGATGACTCGGCAAACGAAGACTCGGCAACCGAAGCCTCAGCAACCGAAGCCTCGGTAACCGAAGACTCGGCAACCGAAGGCTCGGCAACCGAAGGCTCGGCAACCCAAGGCTCGGCAACCGCAGGCTCGGCAACCGAAGGCTCGGCAACCGAAGGTTCGGCAACCGAAGGCTCGGCAACCGAAGGCTCGGCAACCGAAGGCTCGGCAACCGAAGACTCGGCAACCGAAGACTCGGCAACCGAAGACTCGGCAACCGAAGACTCGGCAACCGAAGGCTCGGCAACCGAAGGCTCGGCAACCGAAGGCTCGACAACCGAGGCCTCGAGTACCGAAGCCTCGACAACCGAAGGCTCGACAACCGAAGACTCGACATACGAAGACTCGACAACCGAAGACTCGACAACCGAAGACTCGACAACCGAAGACTCGACAACCGAAGACTCGACAACCGAAGACTCGACAACCGAAGACTCGACAACCGATGACTCGACAACCGTAGACTCGGCAATCGAAGACTCGGCAACCGAAGACACGGCAACAGAAGTCTCGGCAACCGAAGACTCGGCAACCGAAGGCTCGGCAACGAAAGCTCGGCAACCCAAGGCTCGGCAACCGAAGGCTCGGCAACCGAAGGCTCGTCAACCGAAGGCTCGGCAACCGAAGGCTCGGCAACCGAAGACTCGACAACCGAAGCCTCGGCAACCGAAGACTCGACAACCGAAGACTCGACAACCGAAGGCTCGACAACCGAAGACTCGACAACCGAAGACTCGGCAACCGAAGACTCGACAACCGAAGACTCGATCCCGAAGACTCGACAACCAAAGACTCGGCACACGAAGACCCACATACGAAGACCCGAAACGAAACCTCGACACCCGAATACACCAAATCGAAAATCCGACCTCGAAAATCCGACCTCGAAAATGCGACATCGAAAATGCGACATCGAAAATTCGATATCGAAAATTCGACATCGAAAATTCGACATCGAAAATTCGACATCGAAAATTCGACATCAAAAATTCGACCTCAAAAATTCGACCTCGAGAATCCAACATCGAAAATTCCTCATCGAAAGTTCCTGATCGAAAATTCGACATCGAAAATTCCAATGGAAAATTCGACACCCGAACATTCGACACCCGAAACCTCGACACCCAAAACCTCGACACCCAAAATCTCGACACCCGTAAACTCAACACGGAAATCTCGACACCCGTAAACTCGACACGGAAACCTCGAAACCGGAAACCTCGACACCCAAAACCCCGATACCGAAAACCTCGACACCCGAAAAAAGGAAACGAAGGATCCAACACCGAAACCTCGACACCCGAAACCTCCACACCGAGGACCCCACACCGGAAATCCCAGACCAAGAATTCGACGTCGAAAATTCGAACCCCGGAACCTCGTCACCGAGGACTCGGCAACCGAAGACTCGGTAACCGAAGACTCGGCAACCGAAGACTCGGCAACGAAGACTCGGCAACCGAAGACTCGGCAACCGAAGACTCGGCAACCGAAGACTCGGCAACCGAAGACTCGGCAAACGAAGACTCGGCAACCGAAGCCTCAGCAACCGAAGCCTCGGCAACCGAAGACTCGGCAACCGAAGGCTCGGCAACCGAAGGCTCGGCAACCGAAGACTCGGCAACCGAAGGCTCGGCAACCGAAGGCTCGGCAACCGAATGCTCGGCAACCGAAGGCTCGGCAACCGAAGGCTCGGCAACCGAAGGCTCGGCAACCGAAGGCTTGGCAACCGAAGGCTCGGCAACCAAAGGCTCGGCAACCGAAGGCTCGGCAACCGAAGGCTCGGCAACCGAAGGCTCGGCAACCGAAGGCTCGGCAACCGAAGCCTCGGCAACAGAAGACTCGGCAACCGAAGACTCGGCAACCGAAGACTCGGCAACGGAAGACTCGGCAACCGAAGACTCGGCAACCGAAGGCTTGGCAACCGAAGGCTCGGCAACCGAAGGGTCGGCAACCGAAGGCTCGGCAACCGAAGGCTCGGCAACCGAAGGCTCGGCAACAGAAGGCTCGGCAACCGAAGGCTCGGCAACCGAAGGCTCGGCAACCGAAGGCTCGGCAACCGAAGGCTTGGCAACCGAAGGCTCGTCAACCGAAGGCTCGGCAACAGAAGGCTCGGCAACCGAAGGCTCGGCAACCGAAGGCTCGGCAACCGAAGGCTCGGCAACCGAAGGCTCGGCAACCGAAGGCTCGGCAACCGAAGGCTCGTCAACCGAAGGCTCGGCAACCGAAGGCTCGGCAACCGAAGGCTCGGCAACCGAAGGCTCGGCAACCGAAGGCTCGTCAACCGAAGGCTCGGCAACCGAAGGCTCGGCAACCCAAGGCTCGGCAACCGCAGGCTCGGCAACCGAAGGCTCGGCAACCGAAGGCTCGGCAACCGAAGGCTCGGCAACCGAAGGCTCGGCAACCGAAGACTCGGCAACCGAAGACTCGGCAACCGAAGACTCGGCAACCGAAGACTCGGCAACCGAAGACTCGACAACCGAAGGCTCGGCAACCGAAGGCTCGGCAACCGAAGGCTCGGCAACCGAAGGCTCGGCAACCGAAGACTCGGCAACCGAAGACTCGGCAACCGAAGGCTCGGCAACCGAAGGCTCAGCAAACGAAGGCTCAACAACCGAAGCCTCGAGTACCGGAGCCTCGACAACCGAAGGCTCGACTACCGAAGACTCGACAACCGAAGACTCGACAACCGAAGACTCGACAACCGAAGACTCGACAACCGATGACTCGACAACCGAAGACTCGACAACCGAAGACTCGACAACCGAAGATTCGACAACCGAAGACTCGACAACCGAAGACACGGCAACAGAAGTCTCGGCAACCGAAGACTCGGCAACCGAAGGCTCGGCAACGAAACCTCGGCAACGAAAGCTCGGCAACCGAAGGCTCGGCAACCGAAGGCTCGGCAACCGAAGGCTCGTCAACCGAAGGCTCGGCAACCGAAGGCTCGACAACCGAAGACTCGACAACCGAAGACTCGACAACCGAAGACTCGACAACTGAAGACTCGACAACAGAAGACTCGACAACAGAAGACTCGACCACCGAAGACTCGACAACCGAAAACTCGGCAACCGAAGACTCGGCAACCGAAGACTCGGCAACCGAAGGCTTGGCAACGGAGGGCTCGGCAACCGAAGGCTCGGCAACCGAAGGCTCGGCAACCGAAGGCTCGGCAACCGAAGGCTTGGCAACCGAAGGATCGGCAACCGAAGGCTCGACAACCGAAGGCTCGACAACCGAAGCCTCGGCAACCGAAGACTCGACAACCGAAGACTCGACATCCGAAGGCTCGACAACCGAAGACTCGACAACCGAAGACTCGGCAACCGAAGACTCGACAACCGAAGACTCGATCCCGAAGACTCGACAACTAAAGACTCGGCAAACGAAGACCCACATACGAAGACCCGAAACGAAACCTCGACACCCGAATACACCAAATCGAAAATCCGATGTCCAAAATCCGACGACGAAAATCCGACCTCGAAAATCCGACCTCGAAAATGCGACATCGAAAATTCGACATCGAAAATTCGACATCGAAAATTCCACATCGAAAATTCGACATCGAAAATTCGACATCAAAAATTCGACCTCAAAAATTCGACCTCAAAAATTCGACCTCGAGAATCCAACATCGAAAATTCCTCATCGAAAGTTCCTGATCGAAAACTCGACATGGAAAATTCGACATGGAAAATTCGACACCCGGAAATTCGACACCCGAAACCTCGACACCCAAAACCTCGACACCCGAAATCTCGACACCCGTAAACTCGACACGGAAATCTCGACACCCGTAAACTCGACACGGAAACCTCGAAACCGGAAACCTCGACACCCAAAACCTCGATACCGAAAACCTCGACACCCGAAAAAAGGAAACGAAGGACCCAACAACGAAACCTCGACACCCGAAACCTCCACACCGAGGACCCCACACCGGAAATCCCAGACCAAGAATTCGACGTCGAAAATCGAACCCCGGAACCTCGTCATCGAGGACTCGGCAACCGAAGACTCGGCAACCGAAGACTCGGCAACCGAAGACTCGGCAACCGAAGACTCGGCAACCGAAGACTCGGCAACCGCAGACTCGGCAACCGAAGACTCGGCATCCGAAGACTCGGCAACCGAAGACTCGGCAACCGAAGACTCGGCAACCGAAGACTCGGCAACCGAAGACTCGGCAACCGAAGACTCGGCAAACGAAGACTCGGCAACCGAAGCCTCGGCAACCGATGACTCGGCAACCGAAGACTCCGAAACCGAAGGCTCGGCAACCGAAGACTCGGCAACCGAAGGCTCGGCAACGAAGGCTCGGCAACCGAAGGCTCGGCAACCGAAGGCTCGGCAACGGAAGGCTCGGCAACCGAAGGCTCGGCAACCGAAAGCTCGGCAACCGAAGGCTCGGCAACCGAAGGCTTGGCAACCGAAGGATCGGCAACCGAAGGCTCGACAACCGAAGACTCGACAACCGAAGACTCGACAACCGAAGGCTCGACAACCGAAGACTCGGCAAACGAAGACTCGACAACCGAAGACTCGATCCCGAAGACTAGACAACCAAAGACTCGGCACACGAAGACCCACATACGAAGACCCGAAACGAAACCTCGACACCCGAATACACCAAATCGAAAATCCGACGTCGAAAATCCGACGTCGAAAATCCGACCTCGAAAATCCGACCTCGAAAATGCGACATCGAAAATTCGACATCGAAAATTCGACATCGAAAAATCGACATCGAAAATTCGACATCGAAAATTCGACATCAAAAATTCGACCTCAAAAATTCGACCTCGAGAATCCAACATCGAAAATTCCTCATCGAAAGTTCCTGATCGAAAACTCGACATGGAAAAATCGACATGGAAAATTCGACACCCGAAAATTCGACACCCGAAACCTCGACACCCAAAACCTCGACACCCGAAATCTCGACACCCGTAAACTCGACACGGAAATCTCGACACCGGAAACCTCGACACCCAAAACCTCGATACCGAAAACCCCGACACTCGAAAAAACGAAACGAAGGACCCAACACCGAAACCTCGACACCCGAAACCTCCACACCGAGGACCCCACACCGGAAATCCCAGACCAAAAATTCGACGTCGAAAATTCGAACCGCGGAACCTCGTCACCGAAGACTCGGCAACCGAAGACTCGGCAACCGAAGACTCGGCAACCGAAGGCTCGGCAACCGAAGGCTCGGCAACCGAAGGCTCGGCAACCGAAGGCTCGGCAGCCGAAGGCTCGGCAACCGAAGGCTCGGCAGCCGAAGGCTCGGCAACCGAAGACTCGGCAACCGAAGACTCGGCAACCGAAGACTCGGCAACCGAAGACTCGGCAACCAAAGACTCGGCAACCGAAGACTCGGCAACCGAACAGTCGGCAACAGAAGGCTCGGCAACCGAAGGCTCGGCAACCGAAGCCTCGGCAACAGAAGACTCGGCAACCGAAGACTCGGCAACCGAAGACTCGGCAACCGAAGACTCGGCAACCGAAGACTCGGCAACCGAAGGCTTGGCAACCGAAAGCTCGGCAACCGAAGGGTCGGCAACGAAGGCTCGGCAACCGAAGGCTCGGCAACCGAAGGCTCGGCAACAGAAGGCTCGGCAACCGAAGGCTCGGCAACCGAAGGCTCGGCAACCGAAGGCTCGGCAACCGAAGGCTCGGACACCGAAGGCTCGTCAACCGAAGGCTCGGCAACCGAAGGCTCGGCAACCGAAGGCTCGGCAACCGAAGGCTCGGCAACCGAAGGCTCGGCAACCGAAGGCTCGTCAACCGAAGGCTCCGCAACCGAAGGCTCGGCAACCCAAGGCTCGGCAACCGCAGGCTCGGCAACCGAAGGCTCGGCAACCGAAGGCTCGGCAACCGAAGGCTCGGCAACCGAAGGCTCGGCAACCGAAGACTCGGCAACCGAAGACTCGGCAACCGAAGACTCGGCAACCGAAGACTCGGCAACCGAAGACTCGGCAACCGAAGACTCGACAACCGAAGACTCGACAACCGAAGACTCGACAACCGAAGACTCGACAACCGAAGACTCGACAACCGAAGACTCGACAACCGAAGATTCGACAACCGAAGACTCGACAACCGAAGACACGGCAACAGAAGTCTCGGCAACCGAAGACTCGGCAACCGAAGGCTCGGCAACGAACCCTCGGCAACGAAAGCTCGGCAACCGAAGGCTCGGCAACCGAAGGCTCGGCAACCGAAGGCTCGGCAACCGAAGGCTCGTCAACCGAAGGCTCGGCAACCGAAGACTCGACAACCGAAGACTCGACAACCGAAGACTCGACAACCGAAGACTCGACAACAGAGGACTCGACAACAGAAGACTCGACCACCGAAGACTCGACAACCGAAAACTCGGCAACCGAAGACTCGGCAACCGAAGGCTCGGCAACGGAAGGCTCGGCAACCGAAGGCTCGGCAACCGAAGGCTCGGCAACCGAAGGCTCGGCAACCGAAGGCTTGGCAACCGAAGGATCGGCAACCGAAGGCTTGACAACCGAAGGCTCGACAACCGAAGCCTCGACAACCGAAGACTCGACAACCGAAGACTCGACATCCGAAGGCTCGACAACCGAAGACTCGACAACCGAAGACTCGGCAACCGAAGACTCGACAACCGAAGACTCGATCCCGAAGACTCGACAACTAAAGACTCGGCAAACGAAGACCCACATACGAAGACCCGAAACGAAACCTCGACACCCGAATACACCAAATCGAAAATCCGACGTCCAAAATCCGACGACGAAAATCCGACCTCGAAAATCCGACCTCGAAAATGCGACATCGAAAATTCGACATCGAAAATTCGACATCGAAAATTCGACATCCAAAATTCGACCTCAAAAATTCGACCTCAAAAATTCGACCTCGAGAATCCAACATTGAAAATTCCTCATCGAAAGTTCCTGGTCGAAAACTCGACATGGAAAATTCGACATGGAAGTTTCGACATGGAAAATTCGACACCCGAAACCTCGACACCGGAAACCTCGACACCCAAAACCTCGACACCCGAAATCTCGACACCCGTAAACTCGACACGCAAATCTCGACACGGAAACCTCGAAACCGGAAACCTCGACACCCAAAACCTCGATACCGAAAACCTCGACACCCGAGGGCTCGACACCCGAAAAAAGCAAACGAAGGACCCAACACCGAAACCTCAACACCCGAAACCTCCACACCAAGGACCCCACACCGGAAATCCCAGACCAAGAATTCGACGTCGAAAATCGAACCCCGGAACCTCGTCACCGAGGACTCGGCAACCGAAGACTCGGCATCCGAAGACTCGGAAACCGAAGACTCGGCAACCGAAGACTCGGCAACCGAAGGCTCGGCAACCGAAGGCTCGGCAAACGAAGACTCGGCAACCGAAGCCTCGGCAACCGAAGCCTCGGCAACCGAAGGCTCGGCAACCGAAGGCTCGGCAACCGAAGACTCGGCAACCGAAGGCCCGGCAACCGAAGACTCGGCAACCGAAGGCTCGGCAACCTAAGGCTCGGCAACGAAGGCTCGGCAACCGAAGGCTCGGCAACCGAAGGCTCGGCAACGGAAGGCTCGGCAACCGAAGGCTTGGCAACCGAAGGCTCGGCAACCGAAGCTCGGCAACCGAAGAATCGAAAACCGAAGGCTCGACAACCGAAGCCTCGACAACCGAAGACTCGACAACCGAAGACTCGACAACCGAAGGCTCGACAACCGAAGACTTGACAACCGAAGACTCGACAACCGAAGACTCGACTACCGAAGACTCGACAACCGAAGACTCGGCAACCGAAGACTCGGCAATTGAAGACTTGACAACCGAAGACTCGATCCCGAAGACTCGACAACCGAAGACTCGGCACACGAAGACCCACATACGAAGACCCGAAACGAAACCTCGACACCCGAATACACCAAATCGAAAATCCGACGTCGAAAATCCGACCTCAAAAATTCGACATCCAAAATTCGACATCGAAAATTCGACATCGAAAATTCGACATCGAAAATTCGACATCGAAAGTTCGACATCAAAAATTCGACATCAAAAATTCGACATCAAAAATTCGACATCAAAAATTCGACCTCAAAAGCTTTACCTCGAGAATTCAACATCGAAAATTCCTCATCGAAAATTCCTGATCGAAAGCTCGACATGGAAAATTCGACATGGAAAATTCGACATGGAAAATTCGACACCCGAAACCTCGACACCGGAAACCTCGACACCCAAAACCTCGACACCCGAAATCTCGACACCCGTAAACTCCACACGGAAATCTCGACACCCGTAAACTCGACACGGAAACCTCGAAACCGGAAACCTCGACACCCAAAACCTCGACACCCGAGGGCTCGACACCCGAAAAAAGGAAACGAAGGATCCAACACCGAAACCTCAACACCCGAAACCTCCACACCGAGGACCCCACACCGGAAATCCCAGACCAAGAATTCGACGTCGAAAATTCGAACCCCGGAACCTCGTCACCGAGGACCCGCCAACCGAGGACTTGGCAACCGAAGACTCGGCAACCGAAGACTCGACAGTCGAAGGCTCGGCAACCGAAGGCTCGGTAACCGAAGGCTCGATAACCGAAGGCTCGGCAACCGAAGGCTCGGCAACCGAAGGCTCGGCAATCGAAGGCTCGGCAACCGAAGCCTCGACAACCGAAGACTCGGCAACCGAAGACTCGACAACCGAAGACTCGATCCCGAAGACTAGACAACCAAAGACTAGGCACACGAAGACCCACATACGAAGACCCGAAACGAAACCTCGACACCCGAATACACCAAATCGAGAATCCGACGTCGGAAATCCGACCTCGAGAATCCGACCTCGAAAATGCGACATCGAAAATTCGACATCGAATATCGACATCGAAAATTCGACATCGAAAATTCGACATCGAAAATTCGACATCAAAAATTCGACCTCAAAAATTCGACCTCGAGAATCCAACATTGAAAATTCCTCATCGAAAGTTCCTGATCGAAAACTCGACATGGAAAGTTCGACATGGAAAATTCGAAACCCGAAACCTCGACACCCAAAACCTCGACACCCGAAATCTCGACACCCGTAAACTCGAATCGGAAATCTCGACACCCGTAAACTCGACACGGAAACCTCGAAACCGGAAACCTCGACACCCAAAACCTCGATACCGAAAACCTCGACACCCGAAAAAAGGAAACGAAGGACCCAACACCGAAACCTCGACACCCGAAACCTCCACACCGAGGACCCCACACCGGAAATCCCAGACCAAGAATTCGACGTCAAAAATTCGAACCCCGGAACCTCGTCACCGAGGACTCGGCAACCGAATACTCGGCAACCGAAGACTCGGCAACCGAAGACTCGGCAACCGAAGACTCGGCAACCGAAGGCTCGGCTACGAAGGCTCGGCAACCGAAGAATCGGAAACCGAAGGCTCGACAACCGAAGCCTCGACAACCGAAGACTCGACAACCGAAGACTCGACAACCGAAGGCTCGAACACCGAAGACTCGACAACCGAAGACTCGACAACCGAAGACTCGACAACCGAAAGCTCGACAACCGAAGACTCGGCAACCGAAGACTCGACAACCGAAGACTCGATCCCGAAGACTAGACAACCAAAGACTAGGCACACGAAGACCCACATGCGAAGACCCGAAAGGAAACCTCGACACCCGAATACACCAAATCGAAAATCCGACGTCGGAAATCCGACGTCGAAAATCCGACCTCGAAAATCCGACCTCGAAAATGCGACATCGAAAATTCGACATCGAATATCGACATGGAAAATTCGACATCGAAAATTCGACATCGAAAATTCGACATCGAAAATTCGACATCGAAAATTCGACATCAAAAAGTCGACCTCAAAAATTCGACCTCAAAAATTCGACCTCGAGAATCCAACATCGAAAATTCCTCATCGAAAGTTCCTGATCGAAAACTCGACATGGAAAATTCGACACCCGAAAATTCGAAACCCGAAACCTCGACACCCAAAACCTCGACACCCGAAATCTCGACACCCGTAAACTCGACACGGAAATCTCGACACCCGTAAACTCGACACGGAAACCTCGAAACCGGAAACCTCGACACCCAAAACCTCGATACCGAAAACCTCGACACCCGAAAAAAGGAAACGAAGGACCCAACACCGAAACCTCGACACCCGAAACCTCCACACCGAGGACCCCACACCGGAAATCCCAGAACAAGAATTCGACGTCGAAAATTCGAACCCCGGAACCTCGTCACCGAGGACTCGGCAACCGAACACTCGGCAACCGAAGACTCGGCAACCGAAGACTCGGCAACCGAAGACTCGGCAACCGAGGACTCGGCAACCGTGGACTCGCCAACCGAAGACTCGGCAACCGAAGACTCGGCAACCGAAGACTCGGCAACCGAAGACTCGGCAACCGAAGACTCGGCAATTTTTTTTTTTTTTTTTTTTTTTTTTTTTTTTTTTTTTTAAACTTAACTAATTTACTTCTGTGGTGACTCTGTTTATTTTTTAATTTTTACAGTGGTGGAGTTGGTCCGGTACCGCCGAAGTAAACCGAATGTTTGTGGGTAATGTTAAGGTCGGGTCGTTGGCTTAGGCAGGTCAAGTGTAATGGCGGTGCCCTGACACTGACCTGCGGTTTGGGGGGGGATCGGGTCGTACTGAAGGACCGGGTGGAGGACCGAGTGCATTTCTGAGGAGTGTCAGTCGATTCAAAATTTGATTCAGTAAGTCCTGTAGTATAAATGTGTGTCCTTGCAGAATATCTTCTAGTGTCTTATGGACCTTGTGAATACGTGTGTCGTTGATGTAGGTGACCACTTTCTCCAGCTGCTTGTTGAAGTGGTCACGGAGGCTGTTGTTGTCTTGATGGACTGTGGCAGGTAGCGTTGTTTGCAGGTTATGGGTGACATCCTTAACGTCCTCGAGAGCACGAGTCAGGGCTGTCTCCCATGCTGCAACCCGGTCGGTGAGAGTCTGAAGTGTGTCTTGTATCTTCTGTAGTGCGGCGGTGTTGTGGAGTACAGTGGTGAGAAGTTGACTGTCTGCAGCGTCGTGTTGGTCGGCGGATAGGCGGTTGGTCGTGGTATGTTGGTGTGTGACGGTGAAGGTCTGCGAGGCGGAGAGTGGTTGTTGCGTAGGTAGCCTGTGAACTGCAGGCGTCTGACGGCGTGGGTTCCTGGGGCACGCCGCCTGGCCCGTGAAGTGGCCAATGCAGTTGCACGTGGCACAATACACTGGGCGACGTGTCAGGTCGTGGCTGGTGCAGGATGTGGTGTAGGTGCCGGCGCCACAGTAGTGGCAGCGTGGGGGGTCGGCGCAGGTATCGGCGGTGTGACCATACTGGCAGCAGCGTCGGCAGGGAATAGGGCGTACACCACGGCTAGCCTCGACTGGGAGCACCTGCCCGAGGGCAGGAAGCCCGTCCTTCAAAGCAGCGCGGTAATCTGCCCCATCCCAGAACTCCAGGCGCACCAGCGGCGACGGTCCTCTGGCTGTGATGATGCGCGTCGCTTTCATGAGAGAAGGCCAGCGACGTCGGGCTGCGTTGAGGAGGAGAGAGTCCGGAAGCTGCCGATGTACTCCGCGCACAACTGCGCTGAAACTCTGCAGCCTCGTGAGGTTAGGATGACTCTCTCTGGACGTTTGATATTCAGCCTCTGGCTGTGTCGGCTGTGTGCGGTGGGTGGTTGATGTCGGCGTGGTGTCGCAGGCTGAGATACCTTGGTCAGGCGGCGTAGATGGAGGAGTTGGCGAGGAGGCTGGCTGTGAGGCAGGGACGGCGCTGGCGTTTTCAGTCTCCCCAGAAGGTTCTTCGGAGGCTCCTTGGACTGCTGCGGCGGCTCGCTTCTTCTTTCTTCCTGCCATGTTGTCTCTGCGGCGGCTGTGGCTGGACTCCTCCTCGGCAACCGAAGAATCGGCAACCGAAGACTCGGCAACCGAACACTCGGCAACCGAAGACTCGGCAACCGAAGACTCCGCAACCAAAGACTCGGCAACCGAAGACTCGACAACCGAAGATTGGGCAACCGAAGACTCGGCAACCGAAGACTCGGCAACCGAAGACTCGGCAACCGAAGACTCGGCAACCGAAGGCTCGACAACCGAAGGTTCGATAACCAAAGGCTCGACAACCGAAGGCTCGACAACCGAAGGCTCGGCAACCGAAGGCTCGGCAACCGAAGGCTCGGCAACCGAAGGCTCGGCAACCGAAGGCTCGGCAACCGAAGACTCGACAACCGAAGACTCGACAACCGAAGACTCGGCAACCGAAGACACGGCAACCGAAGACTCGGCAACCGAAGACTCGGCAACCGAAGACTCCGCAACCAAAGACTCGGCAACCGAAGACTCGGCAACCGAAGGCTCGGGAACCGAAGGCTCGGCTACGAAGGCTCGGCAACCGAAGAATCGGAAACCGAAGGCTCGACAACCGAAGCCTCGACAACCGAAGACTCGACATCCGAAGACTCGACAACCGAAGGCTCGAACACCGAAGACTCGACAACCGAAGACTCGACAACCGAAGACTCGACAACCGAAAGGTCGACAACCGAAGACTCGGCAACCGAAGACTCGACAACCGAAGACTCGATCCCGAAGACTAGACAACCAAAGACTAGGCACACGAAGACCCACATACGAAGACCCGAAAGGAAACCTCGACACCCGAATACACCAAATCGAAAATCCGACGTCGGAAATCCGACGTCGAAAATCCGACCTCGAAAATTCGACATCGAATATCGACATCGTAAATTCGACATCGAAAATTCGACATCGAAAATTCGACATCGAAAATTCGACATCGAAAATTCCACATCAAAAAGTCGACCTCAAAAATTCAACCTCAAAAATTCGACCTCGAGAATCCAACATCGAAAATTCCTCATCGAAAGTTCCTGATCGAAAACTCGACATGGAAAATTCGACACCCGAAAATTCGAAACCCGAAACCTCGACACCCAAAACCTCGACACCCGAAATCTCGACACCCGTAAACTCGACACGGAAATCTCGACACCCGTAAACTCGACACGGAAACCTCGCAACCGGAAACCTCGACACCCAAAACCTCGATACCGAAAACCTCCACACCAGAAAAAAGGAAACGAAGGACCCAACACCGAAACCTCGACACCCGAAACCTCCACAACGAGGACCCCACACCGGAAATCCCAGAACAAGAATTCCACGTCGAAAATTCGAACCCCGGAACCTCGTCACCGAGGACTCGGCAACCGAACACTCGGCAACCGAAGACTCGGCAACCGAAGGCTCGGCAACGTAAGGCTCGGCAACGTAAGGCCCGGCAACGTAAGTCTCGGCAACGTAAGGCTCGGCAACCGAAGAGTCGACAACCGAAGACTCGACAACCGAAGACTCGACAACCGAAGACTCGACAACCGAAGACTCGACAACCAAAGACTCGACAACCGAAGACTCGACAACCGAAGACTCGGCAACCGAAGACTCGGAAATCGAAGACTCGGCAACCGAAGACTCGGCAACCGAAGGCTCGGGAACCGAAGGCTCGGCAACGAAAGCTCGGCAACCGAAGGCTCGGCAACCGAAGGCTCGGCAACCGAAGGCTCGGCTACCGAAGACTCGACAACCGAAGACTCGACAACCGAAGACTCGACAACAAAAGACTCGACCACCGAAGACTCGACAACCGAAGACTCGGCAACCGAAGACTCGGCATTCGAAGACTCGGCAACCGAAGACACGGCAACCGAAGACTCGGCAACCGAAGACTCGGCAACCGAAGGCTCGGCAACGAAGGCTCGGCAACCGAAGGCTCGGCAACCGAAGGCTCGGCAACGGAAGGCTCGGCAACCGAAGGCTCGGCAACCGAAGGCTCGGCAACCGAAGGCTCGGCAACCGAAGGCTCGGCAACCGAAGGCTTGGCAACCGAAGGATCGGCAACCGAAGGTTCGACAACCGAAGGCTCGACAACCGAAGCCTCGACAACCGAAGACTCGACAACCGAAGGCTCGACAACCGAAGACTCGGCAACCGAAGACTCGACAACCGAAGACTCGATCCCGAAGACTAGACAACCAAAGACTCGGCACACGAAGACCCACATACGAAGACCCGAAACGAAACCTCGACACCCGAATACACCAAATCGAAAATCCGACGTCGAAAATCCGACCTCGAAAATGCGACATCGAAAATTTGACATCGAAAATTCGACATCGAAAATTCGACATCGAAAATGCAACATCGAAAATTCGACATCGAAAATTCGACATCGAAAATTCGACATCGAAAATTCGATATCGAAAATTCGACATCAAAAATTCGACCTCAAAAATTCGACCTCAAAAATTCGACCTCGAGAATCCAATATCGAAAGTTCCTGATCGAAAACTCCACATGGAAAAATCGACATGGAAAATTCGACACCCGAAAATTCGACACCCGAAAACCTCGACACCCAAAACCTCGACACCATAAAATCTCGACACCCGTAAACTCGACACGGAAATCTCGACACCGGAAACCTCGACACCCAAAACCTCGATACCGAAAACCTCGACACCCGAAAAAAGGAAACGAAGGACCCAACACCGAAACCTCGAGACCCGAAATCTCCACACCGAGGACCCCACACCGGAAATCCCAGACCAAGAATTCGACGTCGAAAATTCGAACCCCGGAACCTCGTCACCGAGGACTCGGCAACCGAACACTCGGCAACCGAAGACTCGGCAACCGAAGACTCGGCAACCGAAGACTCGGCAACCGAAGACTCGGCAACCGAAGGCTCGGCAACGTAAGGCTCGGCAACGTAAGGCTCGGCAACGTAAGGCCCGGCAACGTAAGTCTCGGCAACGTAAGGCTCGGCAACCGAAGGTTCGGCAACCGAAGGTTCGGCAACCGAAGGCTCGGCAACCGAAGGCTCGGCAACCGAAGGCTCGGCAACCGAAGACTCGACAACCGAAGACTCGACAACCGAAGACTCGACAACCGAAGGCTCGGCACCCGAAGGCTCGGCAACCGAAGGCTCGACAACCGAAGGCTCGACAACCGAAGGTTTGACAACCGAAGACTCGGCAACCGAAGACTCGACAGTCGAAGGCTCGGCAACCGAAGGCTCGGCAACCGAAGGCTCGGCAACCGAAGGCTCGGCAACCGAAGGCTCGGCAATCGAAGGCTCGGCAACCGAAGCCTCGACAACCGAAGACTCGACAACCGAAGACTCGACAACCGAAGACTCGACAACCGAACACTCGTCAACCGTAGACTCCATCCCGAAGACTCGACAACCGAAGGCTCGGCAACCGAAGGCTCGGCAACCGAAGACTCGGCACCCGAAGGCTCGGCAACCGAAGACTCGGCAACCGAAGACTCGGCAACCGAAGACTCGGCACCCGAAGACTCGGCAACCGAAGACTCGACAACCGAAGACTCGGCAACCGAAGGCTCGGCAACCGAAAACTCGGCAACCGAAGGCTCGGCAACCGAAGGCTCGGCAACGAAGGCTCGGCAACCGAAGGCTCGGCAACGGAAGGCTCGGCAACCGAAGGCTTGGCAACCGAAGGCTCGGCAACCTATGGCTCGGCAACCGAAGAATCGGAGACCGAAGGCTCGACAACCGAAGCCTCGACAACCGAAGACTCGACAACCGAAGACTCGACAACCGAAGGCTCGACAACCGAAGTCTCGACAACCGAAGACTCAGCAACCGAAGACACGGCAACCGAAGACTCGGCAACCGAAGACTCGGCAACCGAAGACTCCGCAACCAAAGACTCGGCAACCGAAGACTCGGCAACCGAAGACTCGGCTACCGAAGGCTCGGCAACCGAAGGCTCGGCAACGAAGGCTCGGCAACCGAAGGCTCGGCAACCGAAGGCTCGGCAACGGAAGGCTCGGCAACCGAAGGCTTGGCAACCGAAGGCTCGGAAACCTATGGCTCGGCAACCGAAGAATCGGAGACCGAAGACTCGACAACCGAAGGCTCGACAACCGAAGACTCGATCCCGAAGATTAGACAACCAAAGACTCGGCACACGAAGACCCACATACGAAGACCCGAAACGAAACCTCGACACCCGAATACAGCAAATCGAAAATCCGACGTCGAAAATCCGACCTCGAAAATGCGACATCGAAAATTTGACATCGAAAATTCGACATCGAAAATTCGACATCGAAAATGCGACATCGAAAATTCGACATCGAAAATTCGACATCGAAAATTCGATATCGAAAATTCGACATCAAAAATTCGACCTCAAAAATTCGACCTCAAAAATTCGACCTCGAGAATCCAATATCGAAAGTTCCTGATCGAAAACTCCACATGGAAAAATCGACATGGAAAATTCGACACCCGAAAATTCGACACCCGAAAACCTCGACACCCAAAACCTCGACACCATTAAATCTCGACACCCGTAAACTCGACACGGAAATCTCGACACCGGAAACCTCGACACCCAAAACCTCGATACCGAAAACCTCGACACCCGAAAAAAGGAAACGAAGGACCCAACACCGAAACCTCGAGACCCGAAACCTCCACACCGAGGACCCCACACCGGAAATCCCAGACCAAGATTTCGATGTCGAAAATTCGAACCCCGGAACCTCGTCACCGAGGACTCGGCAACCGAACACTCGGCAACCGAAGACTCGGCAACCGAAGACTCGGCAACCGAAGACTCGGCAACCGAAGACTCGGCAACCGAAGGCTCGGCAACGTAAGGCTCGGCAACGTAAGGCTCGGCAACGTAAGGCCCGGCAACGTAAGTCTCGGCAACGTAAGGCTCGGCAACCGAAGGTTCGGCAACCGAAGGTTCGGTAACCGAAGGCTCGGCAACCGAAGGCTCGGCAACCGAAGGCTCGGCAACCGAAGACTCGACAACCGAAGACTCGACAACCGAAGACTCAACAACCGAAGGCTCGGCACCCGAAGGCTCGGCAACCGAAGGCTCGACAACCGAAGGCTCGACAACCGAAGGTTTGACAACCGAAGACTCGGCAACCGAAGACTCGACAGTCGAAGGCTCGGCAACCGAAGGCTCGGCAACCGAAGGCTCGGCAACCGAAGGCTCGGCAACCGAAGGCTCGGCAATCGAAGGCTCGGCAACCGAAGCCTCGACAACCGAAGACTCGACAACCGAAGACTCGACAACCGAAGACTCGACAACCGAACACTCGTCAACCGTAGACTCCATCCCGAAGACTCGACAACCGAAGGCTCGGCAACCGAAGGCTCGGCAACCGAAGACTCGGCACCCGAAGGCTCGGCAACCGAAGACTCGGCAACCGAAGACTCGGCAACCGAAGACTCGGCACCCGAAGACTCGGCAACCGAAGACTCGGCAACCGAAGACTCGACAACCGAAGACTCGGCAACCGAAGGCTCGGCAACCGAAAACTCGGCAACCGAAGGCTCGGCAACCGAAGGCTCGGCAACGAAGGCTCGGCAACCGAAGGCTCGGCAACCGAAGGCTCGGCAACGGAAGGCTCGGCAACCGAAGGCTTGGCAACCGAAGGCTCGGCAACCTATGGCTCGGCAACCGAAGAATCGGAGACCGAAGGCTCGACAACCGAAGCCTCGACAACCGAAGACTCGACAACCGAAGACTCGACAACCGAAGGCTCGACAACCGAAGTCTCGACAACCGAAGACTCAGCAACCGAAGACACGGCAACCGAAGACTCGGCAACCGAAGACTCGGCAGCCGAAGACTCCGCAACCAAAGACTCGGCAACCGAAGACTCGGCAACCGAAGACTCGGCTACCGAAGGCTCGGCAACCGAAGGCTCGGCAACGAAGGCTCGGCAACCGAAGGCTCGGCAACCGAAGGCTCGGCAACGGAAGGCTCGGCAACCGAAGGCTTGGCAACCGAAGGCTCGGAAACCTATGGCTCGGCAACCGAAGAATCGGAGACCGAAGACTCGACAACCGAAGGCTCGACAACCGAAGACTCGATCCCGAAGACTAGACAACCAAAGACTCGGCACACGAAGACCCACATACGAAGACCCGAAACGAAACCTCGACACCCGAATACAGCAAATCGAAAATCCGACGTCGAAAATCCGACCTCGAAAATGCGACATCGAAAATTTGACATCGAAAATTCGACATCGAAAATTCGACATCGAAAATGCGACATCGAAAATTCGACATCGAAAATTCGACATCGAAAATTCGATATCGAAAATTCGACATCAAAAATTCGACCTCAAAAATTCGACCTCAAAAATTCGACCTCGAGAATCCAATATCGAAAGTTCCTGATCGAAAACTCCACATGGAAAAATCGACATGGAAAATTCGACACCCGAAAATTCGACACCCGAAAACCTCGACACCCAAAACCTCGACACCCGAAATCTCGACACCCGTAAACTCGACACGGAAATCTCGACACCGGAAACCTCGTCACCCAAAACCTCGATACCGAAAACCTCGACACCCGAAAAAAGGAAACGAAGGACCCAACACCGAAACCTCGAGACCCGAAACCTCCACACCGAGGACCCCACACCGGAAATCCCAGACCAAGAATTCGACGTCGAAAATTCGAACCCCGGAACCTCGTCACCGAGGACTCGGCAACCGAACACTCGGCAACCGAAGACTCGGCAACCGAAGACTCGGCAACCGAAGACTCGGCAACCGAAGACTCGGCAACCGAAGGCTCGGCAACGTAAGGCTCGGCAACGTAAGGCTCGGCAACGTAAGGCCCGGCAACGTAAGTCTCGGCAACGTAAGGCTCGGCAACCGAAGGTTCGGCAACCGAAGGTTCGGCAACCGAAGGCTCGGAAACCGAAGGCTCGGCAACCGAAGGCTCGGCAACCGAAGACTCGACCACCGAAGACTCGACAACCGAAGACTCGACAACCGAAGGCTCGGCACCCGAAGGCTCGGCAACCGAAGGCTCGACAACCGAAGGCTCGACAACCGAAGGTTTGACAACCGAAGACTCGGCAACCGAAGACTCGACAGTCGAAGGCTCGGCAACCGAAGGCTCGGCAACCGAAGGCTCGGCAACCGAAGGCTCGGCAACCGAAGGCTCGGCAACCGAAGGCTCGGCAATCGAAGGCTCGGCAACCGAAGACTCGGCAACCGAAGACTCGGCACCCGAAGACTCGGCAACCGAAGACTCGGCAACCGAAGACTCGACAACCGAAGACTCGGCAACCGAAGGCTCGGCAACCGAAGACTCGGCAACCGAAGGCTCGGCAACCGAAGGCTCGGCAACGAAGGCTCGGCAACCGAAGGCTCGGCAACCGAAGGCTCGGCAACGGAAGGCTCGGCAACCGAAGGCTTGGCAACCGAAGGCTCGGCAACCTATGGCTCGGCAACCGAAGAATCGGAGACCGAAGGCTCGACAACCGAAGCCTCGACAACCGAAGACTCGACAACCGAAGACTCGACAACCGAAGGCTCGACAACCGAAGTCTCGACAACCGAAGACTCAGCAACCGAAGACACGGCAACCGAAGACTCGGCAACCGAAGACTCGGCAACCGAAGACTCCGCAACCAAAGACTCGGCAACCGAAGACTCGGCAACCGAAGACTCGGCTACCGAAGGCTCGGCAACCGAAGGCTCGGCAACGAAGGCTCGGCAACCGAAGGCTCGGCAACGGAAGGCTCGGCAACCGAAGGCTTGGCAACCGAAGGCTCGGAAACCTATGGCTCGGCAACCGAAGAATCGGAGACCGAAGACTCGACAACCGAAGGCTCGACAACCGAAGACTCGATCCCGAAGACTAGACAACCAAAGACTCGGCACACGAAGACCCACATACGAAGACCCGAAACGAAACCTCGACACCCGAATACACCAAATCGAAAATCCGACGTCGAAAATCCGACCTCGAAAATGCGACATCGAAAATTTGACATCGAAAATTCGACATCGAAAATTCGACATCGAAAATGCGACATCGAAAATTCGACATCGAAAATTCGACATCGAAAATTCGATATCGAAAATTCGACATCAAAAATTCGACCTCAAAAATTCGACCTCAAAAATTCGACCTCGAGAATCCAATATCGAAAGTTCCTGATCGAAAACTCCACATGGAAAAATCGACATGGAAAATTCGACACCCGAAAATTCGACACCCGAAAACCTCGACACCCAAAACCTCGACACCCGAAATCTCGACACCCGTAAACTCGACACGGAAATCTCGACACCGGAAACCTCGTCACCCAAAACCTCGATACCGAAAACCTCGACACCCGAAAAAAGGAAACGAAGGACCCAACACCGAAACCTCGAGACCCGAAACCTCCACACCGAGGACCCCACACCGGAATTCCCAGACCAAGAATTCGACGTCGAAAATTCGAACCCCGGAACCTCGTCACCGAGGACTCGGCAACCCAACACTCGGCAACCGAAGACTCGGCAACCGAAGACTCGGCAACCGAAGACTCGGCAACCGAAGACTCGGCAACCGAAGACTCGGCAACCGAAGGTTCGGCAACGTAAGGCTCGGCAACGTAAGGCTCGGCAACGTAAGGCCCGGCAACGTAAGTCTCGGCAACGTAAGGCTCGGCAACCGAAGGTTCGGCAACCGAAGGTTCGGCAACCGAAGGCTCGGCAACCGAAGGCTCGGCAACCGAAGGCTCGGCAACCGAAGACTCGACAACCGAAGACTCGACAACCGAAGACTCGACAACCGAAGGCTCGGCACCCGAAGGCTCGGCAACCGAAGGCTCGACAACCGAAGGCTCGACAACCGAAGGTTTGACAACCGAAGACTCGGCAACCGAAGACTCGACAGTCGAAGGCTCGGCAACCGAAGGCTCGGCAACCGAAGGCTCGGCAACCGAAGGCTCGGCAACCGAAGGCTCGGCAATCGAAGGCTCGGCAACCGAAGCCTCGACAACCGAAGACTCGACAACCGAAGACTCGACAACCGAAGACTCGACAACCGAAGACTCGACAACCGAAGACTCGACAACCGAAGACTCGACAACCGAACACTCGTCAACCGTAGACTCCATCCCGAAGACTCGACAACCGAAGGCTCGGCAACCGAAGGCTCGGCAACCGAAGACTCGGCACCCGAAGACTCGGCAACCGAAGACTCGGCAACCGAAGACTCGGAACCCGAAGACTCGGCACCCGAAGACTCGGCAACCGAAGACTCGGCAACCGAAGACTCGACAACCGAAGACTCGGCAACCGAAGGCTCGGCAACCGAAGACTCGGAAACCGAAGGCTCGGCAACCGAAGGCTCGGCAACGAAGGCTCGGCAACCGAAGGCTCGGCAACCGAAGGCTCGGCAACGGAAGGCTCGGCAACCGAAGGCTTGGCAACCGAAGGCTCGGCAACCTATGGCTCGGCAACCGAAGAATCGGAGACCGAAGGCTCGACAACCGAAGCCTCGACAACCGAAGACTGGACAACCGAAGACTCGACAACCGAAGGCTCGACAACCGAAGACTCGACAACCGAAGACTCAGCAACCGAAGACACGGCAACCGAAGACTCGGCAAACCGAAGACTCGGCAACCGAAGACTCCGCAACCAAAGACTCGGAACCGAAGACTCGGCAACCGAAGACTCGGCAACCGAAGGCTCGGCAACCGAAGGCTCGGCAACGAAGGCTCGGCAACCGAAGGCTCGGCAACCGAAGGCTCGGCAACGGAAGGCTCGGCAACCGAAGGCTTGGCAACCGAAGGCTCGGAAACCTATGGCTCGGCAACCGAAGAATCGGAGACCGAAGACTCGACAACCGAAGGCTCGACAACCGAAGACTCGACAACCGAAGACTCGACAGCCGAAGACTCGTCAACCGTAGACTCCATCCCGAAGACTCGACAACCGAAGGCTCGGCAACCGAAGGCTCGGCAACCGAAGGCTCGGCAACCGAAGGCTCGGCAACCGAACGCTCGACAACCGAAGGCTCGATAACCGAAGGCTCGACAACCGAAAGCTCGACAACCGAAGGCTCGACAACCGAAGGCTCGACAACCGAAGGCTCGACAACCGAAGACCCGAGAACCGAAGACACGACAACCGAAGACTCGACAACCGAAGACTCGACAGCCGAAGACTCGACAACCCAAGACTCGACAACCGAAGACTCGACAACCGAAGACTCGACAACCGAAGACTCGACAACCGAAGACTCGACAACCGAAGACTCGGCAACCGAAGACTCGACAACCGAAGACTCGGCAACCGAAGACTCGGCAAACGAAGACTCGGCAACCGAAGACTGGGCAACCGAAGGCTCGGCAACCGAAGGCTCGGCAACCGAAGGCTCGGCAACCGAAGACTCGACAACCGAAGACTCGACAACCGAAGACTCGGCAACCGAAGACACGGCAACCGAAGACTCGGCAACCGAAGACTCGGCAACCGAAGACTCGGCAACCGAAGACTCCGCAACCGAAGACTCGGCAACCGAAGACTCGGCAACCGAAGGCTCGGCAACCGAAGGCTCGGCAACGAAGGCTCGGCAACCGAAGGCTCGGCAACCGAAGCCTCGGCAACGGAAGGCTCGGCAACCGAAGGCTTGGCAACCGAAGGCTCGGCAACCGAAGCTCGGCAACCGAAGAATCGGAAACCGAAGGCTCGACAACCGAAGCCTCGACAACCGAAGACTCGACAACCGAAGGCTCGACAACCGAAGACTCGACAACCGAAGACTCGACCACCGAAGACTCGACTACCGAAGGCTCGACATCCGAAGACTCGACAATCGAAGGCTCGACAACCGAAGACTCGACAACCGAAGACTCAACAACCGAAGACTCGACTACCGAACACTCGATCCCGAAGACTCGACAACCGAAGACTCGGCACACGAAGACCCACATACGAAGACCCGAAACGAAACCTCGACACCCGAATACACCAAATCGAAAATCCGACGTCGAAAATCCGACCTCAAAAATTCGACATCGAAAATTCGACATCGAAAATTCGACATCGAAAATTCGACATCGAAAATTCGACATGGAAAATTCGACATGGAAAATTCGACAAGGAAAATTCGACACCCAAACCTCGACACCGGAAACCTCGACACCACAAACCTCGACACCCGAAATCTCGACACCCGTAAACTCGACACGGAAATCTCGACACCCGTAAACTCGACACGGAAACCTCGAAACCGGAAACCACGACACCCAAAACCTCGATACCCAAAACCTCGACACCCGAGGGCTCGACACCCGAAAAAAGGAATCGAAGGACCCAACACCGAAACCTGAACACCCGAAACCTCCACACCGAGGACCCCACACCGGAAATCCCAGACCAAGAATTCGACGTCGAAAATTCGAACCCCGGAACCTCGTCACCGAGGACTCGGCAACCGAAGACTCGGCAACCGAAGACTCGGCAACCGAAGACTCGGCAACCGAAGACTCGGCAACCGAGGACTCGGCAACTGTGGACTCGGCAACCGAAGACTCGGGAACCGAAGACTCGGCAACCGAAGACTCGGCAACCGAAGACTCGGCAACCGAAGAATCGGCAACCGAAGACTCGGCAACCGAACACTCGGCAACCGAAGACTCGGCAACCGAAGACTCGGCAATCGAATACTCGGCAACCGAAGACACGGCAACCGAAGACTTGGCAACCGAAGACTCGGCAACCGAAGACTCGGCAACCGAAGGCTCGGCAACCGAAGGCTCCGCAACCGAAGGCTCGGCAACCGAAGGCTCGGCAACCGAAGGCTCGGCAAATGAAGGCTCGGCAACAGAAGGCTCGGCAACCGAAGGCTCGGCAACCGAAGGCTCGACAACCGAAGGCTCGACAACCGAAGACTCGACAACCGAAGCCTCGACAACCGAAGACTCGACAACCGAAGACAAGACAACCGAAGACTCGACAACCGAAGACTCGACTACCGAAGACTCGACAACCGAAGACTCGGCAACCGAAGCCTCGGCAACCGAACGCTCGACAACCGAAGGCTCGGCAGCTGAAGACTCGGCAACCGAAGACTCGGCAACCGAAGGCTCGGCAACCGAAGGCTCGACAACCGAAGACTCGACAACCGAAGACTCGATCCCGAAGACTCGACAACCGAAGACTCGGCACACGAAGACCCACATACGAAGACCCGAAACGAAACCTCGACACCCGAATACACCAAATCGAAAATCCGACGTCGAAAATCCGACCTCGAAAATTCGACAACTAAAATTCCACATCGAAAATTCGACATCGAAAATTCAACATCGAAAATTCCTGATCGAAAATTCCTGATCGAAAACTCTACATGGAAAATTCGTCATGGAAAATTCGACATGGAAAGTTAGACACCCGAAACCTCGACACCCGAAATCTCAACACCCGTAAACTCGACACGGAAACCTCGAAACCGGAAACCTCGACACCCAAAACCTCGATACCCAAAACCTCGACACCCGAGGGCTCGACACCCCAAAAAAGGAAACGAAGGAACCAACACCGAAACCTCAACACCCGAAACCTCCACACCGAGGACCCCACACCGGAAATCCCACACCAAGAATTCCACGTCGAAAATTCGAACCCCGGAACCTCGTCACCGAATACTCGGCAACCGAGGACTCGGCAACCGAAGACTCGGCAACCGAAGACTCGGCAACCGAAGACTCGGCAACCGAAGACTCGGCAACCGAAGACTCGGCAACCGAAGACTCGGCAACCGAAGACTCGGCAACCGAAGAGTCGGCAACCGAAGACTCGGCAACCGAAGACTCGGCAACCGAAGACTCGGCAACCGAAGACTCGGCAACCGAACACTCGGCAACCGAAGCCTCGGAAACCGAAGGCTCGGCCACCGAAGGCTCGGCAACCGAAGGCTCGGCAGCCGAAGGCTCGGCAACCGAAGGCTCGGCAGCCGAAGGCCCGGCAACCGAAGGCTCGGCAACCGAAGGCTCGACAACCGAAGACTCGACAACCGAAGACTCGACAACCGAAGACTCCACAACCGAAGACTCGATCCCGAAGACTCGACAACCGAAGACTCGGCTCACGAAGACCCACATACGAAGACCCGAAACGAAACCTCGACACCCGAATACACCAAATCGAAAATCCGACGTCGAAAATCCGATCTCAAAAATCCCACATCGAAAATTCGACATCAAAAATTCGACATCGAAAGTTCGACATCAAAAATTCGACATCGAAAATTCGACATCAAAAATTCGACATCGAAAACTCGACATCAAAAATTCGACATCAAAAATTCGACATCAAAAATTCGACATCAAAAATTCGACAAAAAAATTCGACCTCAAAAATTCGACCTCGAGAATTCAACATCGAAAATTCCTCATCGAAAATTCCTGATCGAAAATTCCTGATCGAAAACTCGACATGGAAAATTCGACACCCGAAACCTCGACACCGGAAACCTCGACACCCGAAATCTCGACACCCGCAAACTCGACACGGAAATCTCGACACCCGTAAACTCGACGCGGAAACCTCGAAACCGGAAACCTCGACACCCAAAACCTTGATACCGAAAACCTTGACACCCGAAAAAAGGAAACGAAGGACCCAACACCGAAACTTCAACACCCGAAACCTCCACACCGAGGACCCCTCACCGGAAATCCCAGACCAAGAATTCGACGTCGAAAATTCGAACCCCGGAACCTCGTCACCGAGGTCTCGGCAACCGAAGACTCGGCAACCGAAGACTCGGAAACCGAAGACTCGGCAACCGAAGGCTCGGCAACCAAAGGCTCGGCAACCGAAGGCTCGGCAACCGAAGGCTCAGCAACCGAAGGCTCGGCAACCGTAGGCTCGGCAACCGAAGGCTCGGCAACCGAAGGCTCGGCTGCCGAAGGCTCGCCATCCGAAGCCTCGGCAACCGAGGGCTCGGCGACCGAAGGCTCGGCAACCGAAGACTCGGCAACCGAAGGCTCGTCAACCGAAGGCTCGGCAACCGAAGACTCCACAACCGAAGGCTCGGCAACCGAAGGCTCGGCAACCGAAGACTCGGCAACCAAAGACTCGGCAAACGAAGGCTCGGCAACCAAAGGTTCGGCAACCGAAGGCTCGGCAACCGAAGGCTCGGCAACCGAAGGCTCGGCAACCGAAGGCTCGGCAACCGAAGGCTCGGCAACCGAAGACTCGACAACCGAAGACTCGACAACCGAAGACTCGACAGCCGAAGACTCGACAACCGAAGACTCGATCCCGAAGACTCGACAACCGAAGGCTCGGCAATCAAAGGCTCGGCAACCGAAGACTCGGCAACCGAAGACTCGGCAACCGAAGACTCGGCAACCGAAGACTCGGCAACCGAAGACTGGGCAACCGAAGACTCGGCAACCGAAGGCTCGGCAAACGAAGGCTCGGCAACCGAAGGCTCGACAACCGATGGCTCGACAACCGAAGGCTCGACAACCGAAGGCTCGACAACCGAAGGCTCGACAACCGAAGGCTCGACAACCGAAGGCTCGACAACCGAAGCCTCGACAACCGAAGCCTCGACATACCGAAGCCTCGACAACCGAAGCCTCGACAACCGAAGACTCGGCAACCGAAGACTCGACAACCGAGACTCGACAACCGAAGACTCGACAACCGAAGACTCGACAACCGAAGACTCGACAACCGAAGACTCGACAACCGAAGACTCGACAACCGAAGACTCGACAACCGAAGACTCGACAACGGAAGACTCGACAACCGAAGACTCGGCACACGAAGACCCACATACGAAGACCCGAAACAAAACTTCGACACCCGAATACACCAAATCAAAAATTCGACGTCGAAAATCCGACAGCGAAAATCCGACATCGAAAATCCGACATAAAATCCGACATCGAAAATTCGACATCGAAAATTTTACATCAAAAATTCGACATCGAAAATTCGACATAAAAAATTCGACATCAAAAATTCGACATCAAAAATTCGACCTCAACAATTCGGCCTCAAAAACTCGACCTCGACAATTGAACAGCGAAAATTCCTCATCGAAAATTCCTGATCGAAAACTCCACATGGAAAATTCGACATGGAAATTTCGACATGGAAAATTCGACACCCGAAACCTCGACACCGGAAACCTCGACACCCGAAACTTCGACACCCGAAATCTCGAAGCCGTAAACTCGACACGGAAATCTCGACACCCGTAAACCCGACAGGTAAACCTCGACACCGGAAACCTCGACACCCGAAACCTCGACACCCAAAACCTCGACACCCGAGGGCTCGACACGCGAAAAATGGAAACGGAGGACCCAACTTCGAAAAATCAACACCCGAAACCTCCACACCGAGGACCCTACCCCGGAAATCCCAGACCAAGAATTCGACGTCGAAAATTCGAACCCCGGAACCTCGTCACCGAGGACTCTACAACCCAAGACTCGGCAACCGAAGACTCGGCAACCGAAGGCTCGGCAACCGAAGGCTCGGCAACCGAAGGCTCGTCAACCGAAGGCTCGGAAACCGAAGGCTCGGCAACCGAAGTTTCGGCAACCGAATGCTCGGCAACCGAAGGCTCGGCAAACGAAGGCTCGGCAACCGAAGGTTCGGCAACCGAAGGCTCGGCAACCGAAGGCTCGGCAACCGAAGGCTCGGCAACCGAAGGCTCGGCAACCGAAGGCTCGGCAACCGAAGACTCGACAACCGAAGACTCGACAACCGAAGACTCGACAGCCGAAGACTCGACAACCGAAGACTCGACAACCGAAGACTCGATCCCGAAGACTCGACAACCGAAGGCTCGGCAATCAAAGGCTCGGCAACCGAAGACTCGGCAACCGAAGACTCGGCAACCGAAGACTCGGCAACCGAAGACTGGGCAACCGAAGACTCGGCAACCGAAGGCTCGGCAAACGAAGGCTCGGCAACCGAAGGCTCGACAACCGATGGCTCGACAACCGAAGGCTCGACAACCGAAGGCTCGACAACCGAAGCCTCGACAACCGAAGCCTCGACATACCGAAGCCTCGACAACCGAAGCCTCGACAACCGAAGACTCGGCAACCGAAGACTCGACAACCGAAGACTCGACAACCAAAGACTCGACAACCGAAGCCTCGACAACCGAAGACTCGACAACCGAAGACTCGGCACACGAAGACCCACATACGAAGACCCGAAACAAAACTTCGACACCCGAATACACCAAATCAAAAATTCGACGACGAAAATCCGACAGCGAAAATCCGACATCGAAAATCCGACATAAAATCCGACATCGAAAATTCGACATCGAAAATTTTACATCAAAAATTCGACATCGAAAATTCGACATAAAAAATTCGACATCAAAAATTCGACATCAAAAATTCGACCTCAACAATTCGGCCTCAAAAGCTCGACCTCGACAATTGAACAGCGAAAATTCCTCATCGAAAATTCCTGATCGAAAACTCCACATGGAAAATTCGACATGGAGATTTCGACATGGAAAATTCGACACCCGAAACCTCGACACCGGAAACCTCGACACCCGAAACTTCGACACCCGAAATCTCGAAGCCGTAAACTCGACACGGAAATCTCGACACCCGTAAACCCGACAGGTAAACCTCGACACCGGAAACCTCGACACCCGAAACCTCGACACCCAAAACCTCGACACCCGAGGGCTCGACACGCGAAAAATGGAAACGGAGGACCCAACTTCGAAAAATCAACACCCGAAACCTCCACACCGAGGACCCCACCCCGGAAATCCCAGACCAAGAATTCGACGTCGAAAATTTAACCCCGGAACCTCGTCACCGAGGACTCTACAACCCAAGACTCGGCAACCGAAGACTCGGCAACCGAAGGCTCGGCAACCGAAGGCTCGGCAACCGAAGGCTCGTCAACCGAAGGCTCGGAAACCGAAGGCCCGGCAACCGAAGTTTCGGCAACCGAATGCTCGGCAACCGAAGGCTCGGCAACCGAAGGCTCGGCAACCGAAGGCTCGGCAACCGAAGGCTCGGGAACCGAAGGCTCGGGAACCGAAGGCTCATCAACCGAAGGCTCGGCAACCGAAGGCTCGGCAACCGAAGGCTCGGCAACCGAAGGCTCGACAACCGAAGACTCGACAACCGAAGACTCGACAACCGAAGACTCGACAACCGAAGACTCGAATACCGAAGAGTCGGCAACCGAAGAATCGGCAACCGAAGACTCGGCAACCGAACACTCGGCAACCGAAGACTCGGCAACCGAAGACTCGGCAATCGAAGACTCGGCAACCGAAGACACGGCAACCGAAGACTCGGCAACCGAAGACTCGGCAACCGAAGACTCGGCAACCGAAGACTCGGCAACCGAAGGCTCGGCAACCGAAGGCTCGGCAACCAAAGGCTCGGCAACCGAAGGCGCGGCAAATGAAGGCTCGGCAACAGAAGGCTCGGCAACCGAAGGCTCGGCAACCGAAGGCTCGACAACCGAAGGCTCGACAACCGAAGACTCGACAACCGAAGCCTCGACAACCGAAGACTCGACAACCGAAGACAAGACAACCGAAGACTCGACAACGGAAGACTCGACTACCGAAGACTCGACAACCGAAGACTCGGCAACCGAAGCCTCGGCAACCGAACGCTCGGCAACCGAAGGCTCGGCAGCTGAAGACTCGGCAACCGAAGACTCGGCAACCGAAGGCTCGGCAACCGAAGGCTCGACAACCGAAGACTCGACAACCGAAGACTCGATCCCGAAGACTCGACGACCGAAGACTCGGCACACGAAGACCCACATACGAAGACCCGAAACGAAACCTCGACACCCGAATACACCAAATCGAAAATCCGACGTCGAAAATCCGACCTCGAAAATTCGACAACGATATTCCACATCGAAAATTCGACATCGAAAATTCAACATCGAAAATTCCTGATCGAAAATTCCTGATCGAAAACTCTACATGGAAAATTCGTCATGGAAAATTCGACATGGAAAATTCGACACCCGAAACCTCGACACCCGAAATCTCAACACCCGTAAACTCGACACGGAAACCTCGAAACCGGAAACCTCGACACCCAAAACCTCGATACCCAAAACCTCGACACCCGAGGGCTCGACACCCCAAAAAAGGAAACGAAGGAACCAACACCGAAACCTCAACACCCGAAACCTCCACACCGAGGACCCCTCACCGGAAATCCCAGACCAAGAATTCGACGTCGAAAATTCGAACCCCGGAACCTCGTCACCGAGGTCTCGGCAACCGAAGACTCGGCAACCGAAGACTCGGAAACCGAAGACTCGGCAACCGAAGGCTCGGCAACCGAAGGCTCGGCAACCGAAGGCTCGGCAACCGAAGGCTCGGCAACCGAAGGCTCGGCAACCGAAGGCTCGGCAACCGAAGGCTCGGCAACCGTAGGCTCGGCAACCGAAGGCTCGGCAACTGAAGGCTCGGCAGTCGAAGGCTCGCCATCCGAAGGCTCGGCAACCGAGGGCTCGGCGACCGAAGGCTCGGCTACCGAAGGCTCGGCAACCGAAGGCTCGTCAACCGAAGGCTCGGCAACCGAAGACTCCACAACCGAAGGCTCGGCAACCGAAGGCTCGGCAACCGAAGACTCGGCAACCGAAGACTCGGCAACCGAAGACTCGGCAAACGAAGGCTCGGCAACCGAAGGTTCGGCAACCGAAGGCTCGGCAACCGAAGGCTCGACAACCGAAGGCTCGGCAACCGAAGGCTCGGCAACCGAAGGCTCGGCAACCGAAGACTCGACAACCGAAGACTCGACAACCGAAGACTCGACAGCCGAAGACTCGACAGCCGAAGACTCGACAACCGAAGACTCGATCCCGAAGACTCGACAACCGAAGGCTCGGCAATCAAAGGCTCGTCAACCGAAGACTCGGCAACCGAAGACTCGGCAACCGAAGACTCGGCAACCGAAGACTCGGCAACCGAAGACTGGGCAACCGAAGACTCGGCAACCGAAGGCTCGGCAAACGAAGGCTCGGCAACCGAAGGCTCGACAACCGATGGCTCGGCAACCGAAGGCTCGACAACCGAAGGCTCGACAACCGAAGGCTCGACAACCGAAGGCTCGACAACCGAAGGCTCGACAACCGAAGGCTCGACAACCGAAGCCTCGACATACCGAAGCCTCGACAACCGAAGCCTCGACAACCGAAGACTCGGCAACCGAAGACTCGACAACCGAAGACTCGGCACACGAAGACCCACATACGAAGACCCGAAACAAAACTTCGACACCCGAATACACCAAATCAAAAATTCGACGTCGAAAATCCGACAGCGAAAATCCGACATCGATAATCCGACATAAAATCCGACATCGAAAATTCGACATCGAAAATTTTACATCAAAAATTCAACATCGAAAATTCGACATAAAAAATTCGAAATCAAAAATTCGACATCAAAAATTCGACCTCAACAATTCGGCCTCAAAAACTCGACCTCGACAATTGAACAGCGAAAATTCCTCATCGAAAATTCCTGATGGAAAACTCCACATGGAAAATTCGACATGGAAATTTCGACATGGAAAATTCGACACCCGAAACCTCGACACCGGAAACCTCGACACCCGAAACCTCGACACCCGAAATCTCGAAGCCGTAAACTCGACACGGAAATCTCGATACCCGTAAACCCGACAGGAAAACCTCGACACCGGAAACCTCGACACCCGAAACCTCGACACCCAAAACCTCGACACCCGAGGGCTCGACACGCGAAAAAAGGAAACGGAGGACCCAACTTCGAAAAATCAACACCCGAAACCTCCACACCGAGGACCCCACCCCGGAAATCCCAGACCAAGAATTCGACGTCGAAAATTCGAACCCCGGAACCTCGTCACCGAGGACTCTACAACCCAAGACTCGGCAACCGAAGACTCGGCAACCGAAGGCTCGGCAACCGAAGGCTCGTCAACCGAAGGCTCGGAAACCGAAGGCTCGGCAACCGAAGTTTCGGCAACCGAACGCTCGGCAACCGAAGGCTCGGCAACCGAAGGCTCGGCAACCGAAGGTTCGGGAACCGAAGGCTCATCAACCGAAGGCTCGGCAACCGAAAGCTCGGCAACCGAAGGCTCGGCAACCGAAGGCTCGGCAACCGAAGGCTCGACAACCGAAGACTCGACAACCGAAGACTCCACAACCGAAGACTCGACAACCGAAGACTTGAATACCGAAGACTCGGCAACCGAAGACTCGGCAACCGAAGACTCGGCTACCGTAGGCTCGGCAACCGAAGGCTCGGCAACCGAAGGCTCGGCAACCGAAGGCTCGGCAACCGAAGGCTCGGCAACCGGAGGTTCGGCAACCGAAGACTCGGCAACCGAAGGCTCGGCAACCGAAGGCTCGGCAACCGAAGGCTCGGCAACCGAAGGCTCGGCAACCGAAGGCTCGGCAGCCGATGGCTCGGCAGCCGAAGGCTCGGCAACCGAAGGCTCGGCGCCCGAAGGCTCGGCAACCGAAGGCTCGGCAACCGAAGGCTCGGCAACCGAAGGCTCGGCAACCGAAGACTCGGCAACCGAAGACTCGGCAACCGAAGGCTCGGCAACCGAAGGCTCGGCAACCGAAGCCTCGGCAACCGAAGACTCGGCAACCGAAGACTCGGCAACCGAAGACTCGGCAACCGAAGACTCGGCAACCGAAGACTCGGCAACCGAAGGCTCGGCAACCGAAGACTCGGCAAGGGAAGACTCGGCAACCGAAGACTCGGCAAACGAAGACTCGGCAACCGAAGACTCGGCAACCTAAGGCTCGGCAACCGAAGGCTCGGCAAGCGAAGGCTCGGCGCCCGAAGGCTCGGCAACCGAAGGCTCGGCAACCGAAGGCTCGGCAACCGAAGGCTCGGCAACCGAAGGCTCGGCAACCGAAGGCTCGGCAACCGAAGGCTCGGCAACCGTAGGCTCGGCAACCGAAGGCTCGGCAACCGAAGGCTCGGCAACCGAATGCTCGACAACCGAAGACCACAAATCCAACATTCGACACCGAAGACTCGACACTCGTAGACTCCAGACCCGTAGACTCGACACCAAAAACTCCACACGGTAGAAACGACACCAATGACCGCACATCGAAGACCCGACATACCATATTCGACATTGAAAGCTCATTGAAAATACCACGTGGAAAACTACACCCGAAACCTCGACAATCGACACCTCACCACCGAGAATTCGACATCGAAAATTCGACATGGAAAATTCGACATGGAAAATTCGACATGGAAAATTCGACATGGCAAACTCGACATCGAAAATTCGACATCGAAAATTCGACATCGAAAATCTACATCGCAAATTAACATTCGGAACCTCGTCACCGGGGACTCGACACTCGGAACCTCGACACGCTGTACTCGACACCCGAAGACTCGGAACACGAAGACCAACATACGAGAACCCCAAACGAATGCCCGACACCAAAATACACCAAACCTAGAATTCGACCTCGAAAATTAAACATCTAAATTTTGACATCGAAAATTCCTCATCGAAAATTCCTGATCGAAAACTCGACATGGAAAGTTCGACATGGAAAATTCGACATGGAAAATTCGACACCCGAAACCTCGACACCCGAAACCTCGACACCCGAGGGCTCGAAACCCGAAAAAAGGAAACGGAGGACCCAACACCGAAACCTCAACACCCGAAACCTCCACACCGGAAATCCCAGACCAAGAATTCGACGTCGAAAATTCGAACCCCGGAACCTCGTCACCGAGACCTCGACAACCCAAGGCTCGGCAACCGAAGGCTGGGCAACCGAAGGCTCGGCAACCGAAGGCTCGGCAACCGAAGGCTCGGCAACCGAAGGCTCGGCAACCGAAGGCTGGGCAACGGAAGGCTCGGCAACCGGAGGCTCGGCAACCGAAGGCTCGGCAACCGATGGCTCGGCAACCGAGGGCTCGGCAAACGAAGGCTCGGAAACCGGAGGCTCGGCAACCGAAGGCTCGGCAACCGAAGGCTCGGCAAACGAAGGCTCGTCAACCGAAGGCTCGGCAACCGAAGGCTCGGCAACCGAAGGCTCGACAACCGAAGGCTCGACAACCGAAGGCTCGACAACCGTAGGCTCGACAACCGAAGACTCGACAACCGAAGACTCGACTACCGAAGACTCGACAACCGAAGACTCGACAACCGAAGACTCGACAACCGAAGACTCGACAACCGAAGACTCGGCAACAGAAGACTCGACAACCGAAGACTCGACAACCGAAGACTCGACAACCGAAGACTCGACAACCGAAGACTCGATCCCGCAGACTCGTCAACCGAAGACTCGGCACACGAAGACCCACATACGAAGACCCGAAACGAAACCTCGACACCCGAATACACCAAATCGAAAATCCGACGTCGAAAATCCGACGTCGTAAATCCGACCTCGAAAATCCGATATCGAAAATTCGACATCGAAAATTCGACATCGAAAACACGACATCGAAAATTCGACATCAAAAATTCAACATGAAAAATTCGACATCAAAAATTCGACATCAAAAATTCGACATCAAAAATTCGACCTCAACAATTCCACCTCAAAAATTCGACCTCGAGAATTCAACATCGAAAATTCCTCATCGAAAATTCCTGATCGAAAACTCGACATGGAAAATTCGACACCCGAAACCTCGACACCGGAAACCTCAACACCCGAAACCTCGACACCTAAAATCTCGACACCCGTAAACTCGAGACGGAAATCTCGACACCCGTAAACTCGACAGGTAAACCTCGACACCGGAAACCTCGACACCCGAAACCTCGACACCGAAAACCTCGACACCTGAGGAATCGACACGCGAAAAAAGGAAACGGAGGACCCAAACTTCGAAAAATCAACACCCGAAACCTCCACACCGGGGACCCCACCCCGGAAATCCCAGACCAAGTATTCGACGTCGAAAATTCGAACCCCGGAACCTCGTCACCGAGGACTCGACAAACCAAGACTCGGCAACCGAAGACTCGGCAACCGAAGGCTCGGCAACCGAAGGCTCGGCAACCGAAGGCTCGTCAACCGAAGGCTCGGAAACCGAAGGCTCGGCAACCGAAGGCTCGGCAACCGAAGGCTCGGCAACCGAAGGCTCGGCAACCGAAGGCTCGGCAACCGAAGGCTCGGCAACCGAAGGCTCGGCAACCGAATGCTCGAAAACCGAAGGCTCGGCAACCGAAGGCTCGGCAACCGAAGCCTCGGCAACCGAAGACTCGGCAACCGAAGACTCGGCAACCGAAGACTCGGCAACCGAAGGCTCGGCACCCGAAGGCTCGGCAACCAAAGGCTCGGCAACCGAAGGATCGGCAACCGAAGGCTCGGCAACCGAAGGCTCGGCAACCGAAGGATCGGCAACCGAAGGCTCGACAACCGAAGACCCCAAATCCAACATTCGACACCGAAGACTCGACACTCGTAGACTCCAGACCCGTAGACTCGACACCAAAGACTCCACACGGTAGAAACGACACCAATGACCGCACATCGAAGACCCGACATACCATATTCGACATTGAAAGCTCATTGAAAATACCACGTTGAAAACTACACCCGAAACCTCGACAATCGACACCTCACCACCGAGAATTCGACATCGAAAATTGGACAAAGAAAATTCGACATGGAAAATTCGACATGCAAAATTCGACATGGAAAATTCGACATGGAAAACTCGACTTCGAAAATTCGACATCGAAAATTCGACATCAAAAATTCGACATCAAAAATTCGACATCAAAAGTTCGACCTCAACAATTCGACCTCAAAAATTCGACCTCGAGAATTCAACATCGAAAATTCCTGATCGAAAATTCCTGATCGAAAACTCGACATGGAAAATTCGACATGGAAAATTTGACACCCGAAACCTCGACACCGGAAACCTCGATACCCGAAACCTCGACACCCGAAATCTCGACACCCGTAAACTCGACACGGAAATCTCGACACCCGTAAACTCGACAGGTAAACCTCGACACCGGAAACCTCGACACCCGAAACCTCGACACCCAAAACCTCGACACCTGAGGGCTCGACACGCGAAAAAAGGAAACGGAAGACGCAACTTCGAAAAATCAACACCCGAAACCTCCACAACGGGGACCCCACCCCGGAAATCCCAGACCAAGAATTCGGCGTCGAAAATTCGAACCCCGGAAACTCGTCACCGAGGACTCGACAACCCAAGACTCGGCAACCGAAGACTCGGCAACCGAAGGCTCGGCAACCGAAGGCTCGGCAACCGAAGGCTCGGCAACCGAGCGCTCGTCAACCGAAGGCTCGGAAACCGAAGGCTTGGCAACCGAAGGCTCGGCAACCGAAGGCTCGGCAACCGAAGGCTCGGCAACAGAAGGCTCGGCAACCAAAGGCTCGGCAACCGAAGGCTCGGCAACCGGAGGTTCGGCAACCGAAGACTCGGCAACCGAAGGCTCGGCAACCGAAGGCTCGGCAACCGAAGGCTCGGCAACCGAAGGCTCGGCAACCGAAGGCTCGGCAGCCGATGGCTCGGCAGCCGAAGGCTCGGCAACCGAAGGCTCGGCGACCGAAGGCTCGGCAACCGAAGGCTCGGCAACCGAAGGCACGTCAACCGAAGGCTCGGCAACCGAAGGCTCGTCAACCGAAGGCTCGGCAACCGAAGGCTCGGCAACCGAAGGCTCGGCAACCGAAGGCTCGGCAACCGAAGCCTCGGCAACCGAAGACTCGGCAACCGAAGACTCGGCAACCGAAGACTCGGCAACCGAAGACTCGGCAACCGAAGACTCGGCAACCGAAGGCTCGGCAACCGAAGGCTCGGCAACCGAAGGCTCGGCAACCGCATACTCGGCAACCGAATATTCGGCAACCGAAGACTCGGCAAGGGAAGACTCGGCAACCGAAGACTCGGCAAACGAAAACTCGGCAACCGAAGACTCGGCAACCTAAGGCTCGGCAACCGAAGGCTCGGCAAGCGAAGGCTCGGCGCCCGAAGGCTCGGCAACCGAAGGCTCGGCAACCGAAGGCTCGGCCACCGAAGGCTCGGCAACCGAAGGCTCGGCAACCGAAGGCTCGGCAACCGAAGGCTCCGAAACCGAAGGCTCGGCAACCGTAGGCTCGGCAACCGAAGGCTCGGCAACCGAAGGCTCGGCAACCGAATGCTCGACAACCGAAGACCACAAATCCAACATTCGACACCGAAGACTCGACACTCGTAGACTCCAGACCCGTAGACTCGACACCAAAAACTCCACACGGTAGAAACGACACCAATGACCGCACATCGAAGACCCGACATACCATATTCGATATTGAAAGCTCATTGAAAATACCACGTGGAAAACTACACCCGAAACCTCGACAATCGACACCTCACCACCGAGAATTCGACATCGAAAATTCGACAAAGAAAATTCGACATGGAAAATTCGACATGGAAAATTCGACATGGAAAATTCGACATGGAAAATTCGACATGGAAAATTCGACATGGCAAACTCGACATCGAAAATTCGACATCGAAAATCTACATCGCAAATTAACATTCGGAACCTCGTCACCGGGGACTCGACACTCGGAACCTCGACACGCTGTACTCGACACCCGAAGACTCGGAACACGAAGACCAACATACGAGAACCCCAAACGAATGCCCGACACCAAAATACACCAAACCTAGAATTCGACCTCGAAAATTAAACATCTAAATTTTGACATCGAAAATTCCTCATCGAAAATTCCTGATCGAAAACTCGACATGGAAAGTTCGACATGGAAAATTCGACATGGAAAATTCGACACCCGAAACCTCGACACCCGAAACCTCGACACCCGAGGGCTCGAAACCCGAAAAAAGGAAACGGAGGACCCAACACCGAAACCTCAACACTCGAAACCTCCACACCGGAAATCCCAGACCAAGAATTCGACGTCGAAAATTCGAACCCCGGAACCTCGTCACCGAGATCTCGACAACCCAAGGCTCGGCAACCGAAGGCTGGGCAACCGAAGGCTCGCCAACCGAAGGCTCGGCAACCGAAGGCTCGGCAACCGAAGGCTCGGCAACCGAAGGCTCGGCAACCGAAGGCTGGGCAACGGAAGGCTCGGCAACCGGAGGCTCGGCAACCGAAGGCTCGGCAACCGAAGGCTCGGCAACCGATGGCTCGGCAACCGAGTGCTCGGCAAACGAAGGCTCGGAAACCGGAGGCTCGGCAACCGAAGGCTCGGCAACCGAAGGCTCGGCAAACGAAGGCTCGTCAACCGAAGGCTCGGCAACCGAAGGCTCGGCAACCGAAGGCTCGACAACCGAAGGCTCGACAACCGAAGGCTCGACAACCGTAGGCTCGACAACCGAAGACTCGACAACCGAAGACTCGACTACCGAAGACTCGACAACCGAAGACTCGACAACCGAAGACTCGACAACCGAAGACTCGACAACCGAAGACTCGGCAACAGAAGACTCGACAACCGAAGACTCGACAACCGAAGACTCGACAACCGAAGACTCGACAACCGAAGACTCGATCCCGCAGACTCGTCAACCGAAGACTCGGCACACGAAGACCCACATACGAAGACCCGAAACGAAACCTCGACACCCGAATACACCAAATCGAAAATCCGACGTCGAAAATCCGACGTCGTAAATCCGACCTCGAAAATCCAATATATAAAATTCGACATCGAAAATTCGACATCGAAAACTCGACATCGAAAATTCGACATCAAAAATTCAACATGAAAAATTCGACATCAAAAATTCGACATCAAAAATTCGACACCAAAAATTCGACCTCAACAATTCCACCTCAAAAATTCGACCTCGAGAATTCAACATCGAAAATTCCTCATCGAAAATTCCTGATCGAAAACTCGACATGGAAAATTTGACACCCGAAACCTCGACACCGGAAACCTCAACACCCGAAACCTCGACACCTAAAATCTCGACACCCGTAAACTCGACACGGAAATCTCGACACCCGTAAACTCGACAGGTAAACCTCGACACCGGAAACCTCGACACCCGAAACCTCGACACCGAAAATCTCGACACCTGAGGAATCGACACGCGAAAAAAGGAAACGGAGGACCCAAACTTCGAAAAATCAACACCCGAAACCTCCACACCGGGGACCCCACCCCGGAAATCCCAGACCAAGTATTCGACGTCGAAAATTCGAACCCCGGAACCTCGTCACCGAGGACTCGACAAACCAAGACTCGGCAACCGAAGACTCGGCAACCGAAGGCTCGGCAACCGAAGGCTCGGCAACCGAAGGCTCGTCAACCGAAGGCTCGGAAACCGAAGGCTCGGCAACCGAAGGCTCGGCAACCGAAGGCTCGGCAACCGAAGGCTCGGCAACCGAAGGCTCGGCAACCGAATGCTCGAAAACCGAAGGCTCGGCAACCGAAGGCTCGGCAACCGAAGCCTCGGCAACCGAAGACTCGGCAACCGAAGACTCGGCAACCGAAGACTCGGCAACCGAAGGCTCGGCACCCGAAGGCTCGGCAACCAAAGGCTCGGCAACCGAAGGATCGGCAACCGAAGGCTCGGCAACCGAAGGCTCGGCAACCGAAGGATCGGCAACCGAAGGCTCGACAACCGAAGACCCCAAATCCAACATTCGACACCGAAGACTCGACACTCGTAGACTCCAGACCCGTAGACTCGACACCAAAGACTCCACACGGTAGAAACGACACCAATGACCGCACATCGAAGACCCGACATACCATATTCGACATTGAAAGCTCATTGAAAATACCACGTTGAAAACTACACCCGAAACCTCGACAATCGACACCTCACCACCGAGAATTCGACATCGAAAATTGGACAAAGAAAATTCGACATGGAAAATTCGACATGGAAAATTCGACATGGAAAATTCGACATGGAAAACTCGACTTCGAAAATTCGACATCGAAAATTCGACATCAAAAATTCGACATCAAAAATTCGACATCAAAAGTTCGACCTCAACAATTCGACCTCAAAAATTCGACCTCGAGAATTCAACATCGAAAATTCCTGATCGAAAATTCCTGATCGAAAACTCGACATGGAAAATTCGACATGGAAAATTTGACACCCGAAACCTCGACACCGGAAACCTCGATACCCGAAACCTCGACACCCGAAATCTCGACACCCGTAAACTCGACACGGAAATCTCGACACCCGTAAACTCGACAGGTAAACCTCGACACCGGAAACCTCGACACCCGAAACCTCGACACCCAAAACCTCGGCACCTGAGGGCTCGACACGCGAAAAAAGGAAACGGAGGACGCAACTTCGAAAAATCAACACCCGAAACCTCCACAACGGGGACCCCACACCGGAAATCCCAGACCAAGAATTCGGCGTCGAAAATTCGAACCCCGGAACCTCGTCACCGAGGACTCGACAACCCAAGACTCAGCAACCGAAGACTCGGCAACCGAAGGCTCGGCAACCGAAGGCTCGGCAACCGAAGGCTCGGCAACCGAAGGCTCGTCAACCGAAGGCTCGGAAACCGAAGGCTTGGCAACCGAAGGCTTGGCAACCGAAGGCTCGGCAACCGAAGGCTCGGCAACCGAAGGCTCGGCAACAGAAGGCTCGGCAACCGAAGGCTCGGCAACTGAAGGCTCGGCAACCGAAGGCTCGGCAACCGAAGGCTCGGCAACCGATGGCTCGGCAACCGAAGACTCGACAACCGAAGCCTCGACAACCGAAGACTCGACAACCGAAGACTCGACAACCGAAGACTCGGCAACCGAAGGCTCGACAACAGAAGACTCGACAACCGAAGACTCGACAACGGAAGACTAGATCCCGCAGACTCGGCACACGAAGACCCACATACGAAGACCCGAAACGAAACCTCGACACCCGAATACACCAAATCGAAAATCCGACGTCGAAAATCCGACATCGAAAATCCGACGTCGAAAATTCGACATCGAAAATTCGACATCGAAAATTCGACATCGAAAATTCGACATCGAAAATTCGACGTCGAAAATTCCTGATCGAAAACTCGACATGGAAAATTCGACATGGAAAATTCGACACCCGAAACCTCGACACCGGAAACCTCGATACCCGAAACCTCGACACCCGAAATCTCGACACCCGTAAACTCGACACGGAAATCTCGACACCCGTAAACTCGACAGGTAAACCTCGACACCGGAAACCTCGACACCCGAAACCTCGACACCCAAAACCTCGACACCTGAAGGCTCGACACGCGAAAAAAGGAAACGGAGGACCCAACTTCCAAAAATCAACACTCGAAACCTCCACAACGGGGACCCCACCCCGGAAATCCCAGACCAAGAATTCCACGTCGACAATTCGAACCCCGGAACCTCGTCACCGAGGACTCGACAACCCAAGACTCGGCAACCGAAGACTCGGCAACCGAAGGCTCGGCAACCGAAGGCTCGGCAACCGAAGGCTCGGCAACCGAAGGCTCGTCAACCGAAGGCTCGGAAACCGAAGGCTCGGCAACCGCTGGCTCGGCAACCGAAGGCTCGGGAACCGAAGGCTCGGCAACCGAAGGCTCGGCAACCGAAGGCTCGGCAACCGAAGGCTCGTCAACCGAAGGCTCGGAAACCGAAGGCTCGGCAACCGCTGGCTCGGCAACCGAAGGCTCGGGAACCGAAGGCTCGGCAACCGAAGGCTCGGCAACCGAAGGCTCGGCAACCTAAGGCTCGGCAACCGAAGACTCGGCAACCGAAGACTCGGTAACCGAAGACTCGGCAACCGAAGGCTCGGCACCCGAAGGCTCGTCAACCGAAGACACGGCAACCGAAGGCTCGGCAATGGAAGGCTCGGCAACCGAAGACTCGGAAACCGAAGCCTCGGTAACCAAAGGCTCGGCAACCGAAGGCTCGGCAACCGAAGGCTCGGCAACCGAAGGCTCGGCAACCGAAGGCTCGGCAACCGAAGGCTCGGCAACCGAAGGCTCGGCAACCGAAGGCTCGGCAACCGAAGGCTCGGCAACCGAAGGCTCGGAAACCGAAGGCTCGGCAACCGAAGACTCGACAACCGAAGACTCGACAACCGAAGACTCGGCGACCGATGGCTCGGCGACCGAACACTCGGCATCCGAAGGCTCGGCAATCGAAGGCTCGTCAACTGAAGGCTCGGCAACCGAAGGCTCGGCAACCGCAGACTCGGCAACCGAAGATTCGGCAATCGAAGACTCGACAACCGAAGACTCGACAACCGAAGACTCGGCGACCGATGGCTCGGCGACCGAACACTCGGCAACCGAAGGCTCGGCAACCGAAGGCTCGGCAACCGAAGGCTCGTCAACTGAAGGCTCAGCAACCGAAGGCTCGGCAACCAAAGACTCGGCAACCGAAGGCTTGGCAACCGAAGGCTCGGCAACCGAAGGCTCGGCAACCGAAGGCTCGGAAACTGAAGGCTCGGCAACCGAAGGCTCGGTAACCAAAGGCTCGGCAACCGAAGGCTCGGCAACCGAATCCTCGGCAACCGAAGGCTCGGCAACCGAAAGATCGGCAACCGAAGGCTCGACAACCGAAGACCACAAATCCAACATTCGACACCGAAGACTCGACACTCGTAGACTCCAGACCCGTAGACTCGACACCAAAGACTCCACACGGTAGAAACGACACCAATGACCGCACATCGAAGACCCGACATACCATATTCGACATTGAAAGCTCATCGAAAATACCACGTTGAAAACTACACCCGGAACCTCGACAATCGACACCTCACCACCGAGAATTCGACATCGAAAATTCGACAAAGAAAATTCGAAATGGAAATTTCGACATGGAAAATTCGACATGGAAAATTCGACATCGAAAATTTGACATCGAAAATCTACATCGCAAATTAACATTCGGAACCTCGTCACCGGGGACTCGACACTCGGAACCTCGACACGCTGTACTCGACACCCGAAGACTCGGAACACGAAGACCAACATACGAGAACCCCAAACGAATGCCCGACACCAAAATACACCAAACCTAGAATTCGACCTCGAAAATTAAACATCTAAATTTTGACATCGAAAATTCCTCATCGAAAATTCCTGATCGAAAACTCGACATGCAAAGTTCGACATGGAAAATTCGACATGGAAAATTCGACACCCGAAACCTCGACACCCGAAACCTCGACACCCGAGGGCTCGAAACCCGAAAAAAGGAAACGGAGGACCCAACACCGAAACCTCAACACCCGAAACCTCCACACCGAGGACCCCACACCGGAAATCCCAGACCAAGAATTCGACGTCGAAAATTCGAACCCCGGAACCTCGTCACCGAGATCTCGACAACCCAAGGCTCGGCAACCGAAGGCTGGGCAACCGAAGGCTCGGCAACCGAAGGCTCGGCAACCGAAGGCTCGGCAACCGAAGGCTCGGCAACCGAAGGCTCGGCAACCGAAGGCTCGGAAACCGGAGGCTCGGCAACCGAAGGCTCGGCAACCGAAGGCTCGTCAACCGAAGGCTCGGCAACCGAAGGCTCGGCAACCGAAGGCTCGGCAACCAGAGGCTCGACAACCGAAGGCTCGACAACCGAAGGCTCGACAACCGAAGGCTCGACAACCGAAGACTCGACAACCGAAGACTCGACTACCGAAGACTCGACAACCGAAGACTCGACAACCGAAGACTCGACAACCGAAGACTCGACAACCGAAGACTCGGCAACAGAAGACTCGACAACCGAAGACTCGACAACCGAAGACTCGACAACCGAAGACTCGACAACCGAAGACTCGACAACCGAAGACTCGATCCCGCAGACTCGTCAACCGAAGACTCGGCACACGAAGACCCACATACGAAGACCCGAAGCGAAACCTCGACACCCGAATACACCAAATCGAAAATCCGACGTCGAAAATCCGACATCGTAAATCCGACCTCGAAAATCCGACATCGAAAATTCGACATCGAAAATTCGACATCGAAAACTCGACATCGAAAATTCGACATCAAAAATTCAACATCAAAAATTCGACATCAAAAATTCGACATCAAAAATTCGACATCAAAAATTCGACCTCAACAATTCGACCTCAAAAATTCGACCTCGTGAATTCAACATCGAAAATTCCTCATCGAAAATTCCTGATCGAAAACTCGACATGGAAAATTCGACACCCGAAACCTCGACACCCAAAACCTCGATACCGAAAACCTCGACACCCGAGGGTTCGACACCCGAAAAAAGGAAACGAAGGACCCAACGCCGAAACCTCAACACCCGAAACCTCCACACCGAGGACGCCACACCGGAAATCCCAGACCAAGAATTCGACGTCGAAAATTCGAACCCCGGAACCTCGTCACCGAGGACTCGGCAACCGAAGACTCGGCAACCGAAGACTAGGCAACCGAAGCCTCTGCAACCGAAGCCTCGGCAACCGAAGCCTCGGCAACCCAAGCCTCGGCAACCCAAGCCTCGGCAACCGAAGGCTCGGCAACCGAAGGCTCGGCAACCGAAGGCTCGGCAACCGAAGGCTCGGCAACCGAAGGCTCGGCAACCGAAGGCTCGACAACCGAAGGCTCGACAACCGAAGGCTCGACAACCCAAGGCTCGACAACCCAAGGCTCGACAACCCAAGGCTCGACAACCCAAGGCTCGACAACCGAAGACTCGACAACCGCAGATTCGACAACCGAAGACTCGACAACCGAAGACTCGACAACCGAATACTCGACAACCGAAGACTCGACAACCGAAGACTCGACAACCGAACACTCGACAACCGAAGACTCGACAACCGAAGACTCGACAACCGAAGACTCGGCACACGAAGACCCACATACGAATACCCGAAACAAAACTTCGACACCCGAATACACCAAATCGAAAATTCGACGTCCAAAATCCGACGTCGAAAATCCGACATCGAAAATCCGACATCGAAAATTCGACATCGAAAACTCGACATTGAAAATTCGACATGAAAAATTCAACATCAAAAATTCGACATCAAAAATTCGACATAAAAAATTCGACCTCAACAATTCGACCTCAAAAATTCGACCTCGTGAATTCAACACCGAAAATTCCTCATCGAAAATTCCTGATCGAAAACTCGACATGGAAAATTCGACACCCGAAACCTCGACACCCAAAACCTCGATACCGAAAACCTCGACACCCGAGGGTTCGACACCCGAAAAAAGGAAACGAAGGACCCAACGCCGAAACCTCAACACCCGAAACCTCCACACCGAGGACGCCACACCGGAAATCCCAGACCAAGAATTCGACGTCGAAAATTCGAACCCCGGAACCTCGTCACCGAGGACTCGGCAACCGAAGGCTCGGCAACCGAATCCTCGGCAACCGAAGCCTCGGCAACCCAAGCCTCGGCAACCCAAGCCTCGGCAACCGAAGGCTCGGCAACCGAAGGCTCGGCAACCGAAGGCTCGGCAACCGAAGGCTCGGCAACCGAAGGCTCGGCAACCGAAGGCTCGTCAACCGAAGGCTCGGAAACCGAAGGCTCGGCAACCGCTGGCTCGGCAACCGAAGGCTCGGGAACCGAAGGCTCGGCAACCGAAGGCTCGGCACCCGAAGGCTCGGCAACCGAAGGCTCGTCAACCGAAGGCTCGGAAACCGAAGGCTCGGCAACCGCTGGCTCGGCAACCGAAGGCTCGGGAACCGAAGGCTCGGCAACCGAAGGCTCGGCAACCGAAGGCTCGGCAACCTAAGGCTCGGCAACCGAAGACTCGGCAACCGAAGACTCGGTAACCGAAGACTCGGCAACCGAAGGCTCGGCACCCGAAGGCTCGTCAACCGAAGACACGGCAACCGAAGGCTCGGCAATGGAAGGCTCGGCAACCGAAGACTCGGAAACCGAAGCCTCGGTAACCAAAGGCTCGGCAACCGAAGGCTCGGCAACCGAAGGCTCGGCAACCGAAGGCTCGGCAACCGAAGGCTCGGCAACCGAAGGCTCGGCAACCGAAGGCTCGGAAACCGAAGGCTCGGCAACCGAAGACTCGACAACCGAAGACTCGACAACCGAAGACTCGGCGACCGATGGCTCGGCGACCGAACACTCGGCATCCGAAGGCTCGGCAATCGAAGGCTCGTCAACTGAAGGCTCGGCAACCGAAGGCTCGGCAACCGCAGACTCGGCAACCGAAGATTCGGCAATCGAAGACTCGACAACCGAAGACTCGACAACCGAAGACTCGGCGACCGATGGCTCGGCGACCGAACACTCGGCAACCGAAGGCTCGGCAGCCGAAGGCTCGGCAACCGAAGGCTCGTCAACTGAAGGCTCAGCAACCGAAGGCTCGGCAACCAAAGACTCGGCAACCGAAGGCTTGGCAACCGAAGTCTCGGCAACCGAAGGCTCGGCAACCGAAGGCTCGGAAACTGAAGGCTCGGCAACCGAAGGCTCGGCAACCAAAGGCTCGGCAACCGAAGGCTCGGCAACCGAATCCTCGGCAACCGAAGGCTCGGCAACCGAAAGATCGGCAACCGAAGGCTCGACAACCGAAGACCACAAATCCAACATTCGACACCGAAGACTCGACACTCGTAGACTCCAGACCCGTAGACTCGACACCAAAGACTCCACACGGTAGAAACGACACCAATGACCGCACATCGAAGACCCGACATACCATATTCGACATTGAAAGCTCATTGAAAATACCACGTTGAAAACTACACCCGGAACCTCGACAATCGACACCTCACCACCGAGAATTCGACATCGAAAATTCGGCAAAGAAAATTCGAAATGGAAATTTCGACATGGAAAATTCGACATGGAAAATTCGACATCGAAAATTTGACATCGAAAATCTACATCGCAAATTAACATTCGGAACCTCGTCACCGGGGACTCGACACTCGGAACCTCGACACGCTGTACTCGACACCCGAAGACTCGGAACACGAAGACCAACATACGAGAACCCCAAACGAATGCCCGACACCAAAATACACCAAACCTAGAATTCGACCTCGAAAATTAAACATCTAAATTTTGACATCGAAAATTCCTCATCGAAAATTCCTGATCGAAAACTCGACATGCAAAGTTCGACATGGAAAATTCGACATGGAAAATTCGACACCCGAAACCTCGACACCCGAAACCTCGACACCCGAGGGCTCGAAACCCGAAAAAAGGAAACGGAGGACCCAACACCGAAACCTCAACACCCGAAACCTCCACACCGAGGACCCCACACCGGAAATCCCAGACCAAGAATTCGACGTCGAAAATTCGAACCCCGGAACCTCGTCACCGAGATCTCGACAACCCAAGGCTCGGCAACCGAAGGCTGGGCAACCGAAGGCTCGGCAACCGAAGGCTCGGCAACCGAAGGCTCGGCAACCGAAGGCTCGGCAACCGAAGATTCGGCAACCGAAGGCTCGGAAACCGGAGGCTCGGCAACCGAAGGCTCGGCAACCGAAGGCTCGTCAACCGAAGGCTCGGCAACCGAAGGCTCGGCAACCGAAGGCTCGGCAACCGAAGGCTCGACAACCGAAGGCTCGACAACCGAAGGCTCGACAACCGAAGGCTCGACAACCGAAGACTCGACAACCGAAGACTCGACTACCGAAGACTCGACAACCGAAGACTCGACAACCGAAGACTCGACAACCGAAGACTCGACAACCGAAGACTCGGCAACAGAAGACTCGACAACCGAAGACTCGACAACCGAAGACTCGACAACCGAAGACTCGACAACCGAAGACTCGATCCCGCAGACTCGTCAACCGAAGACTCGGCACACGAAGACCCACATACGAAGACCCGAAGCGAAACCTCGACACCCGAATACACCAAATCGAAAATCCGACGTCGAAAATCCGACATCGTAAATCCGACCTCGAAAATCCGACATCGAAAATTCGACATCGAAAATTCGACATCGAAAACTCGACATCGAAAATTCGACATCAAAAATTCAACATCAAAAATTCGACATCAAAAATTCGACATCAAAAATTCGACATCAAAAATTCGACCTCAACAATTCGACCTCAAAAATTCGACCTCGTGAATTCAACATCGAAAATTCCTCATCGAAAATTCCTGATCGAAAACTCGACATGGAAAATTCGACACCCGAAACCTCGACACCCAAAACCTCGATACCGAAAACCTCGACACCCGAGGGTTCGACACCCGAAAAAAGGAAACGAAGGACCCAACGCCGAAACCTCAACACCCGAAACCTCCACACCGAGGACGCCACACCGGAAATCCCAGACCAAGAATTCGACGTCGAAAATTCGAACCCCGGAACCTCGTCACCGAGGACTCGGCAACCGAAGACTCGGCAACCGAAGACTAGGCAACCGAAGCCTCTGCAACCGAAGCCTCGGCAACCGAAGCCTCGGCAACCCAAGCCTCGGCAACCCAAGCCTCGGCAACCGAAGGCTCGGCAACCGAAGGCTCGGCAACCGAAGGCTCGGCAACCGAAGGCTCGGCAACCGAAGGCTCGGCAACCGAAGGCTCGACAACCGAAGGCTCGACAACCGAAGGCTCGACAACCCAAGGCTCGACAACCCAAGGCTCGACAACCCAAGGCTCGACAACCCAAGGCTCGACAACCGAAGACTCGACAACCGCAGATTCGACAACCGAAGACTCGACAACCGAAGACTCGACAACCGAATACTCGACAACCGAAGACTCGACAACCGAAGACTCGACAACCGAACACTCGACAACCGAAGACTCGACAACCGAAGACTCGACAACCGAAGACTCGGCACACGAAGACCCACATACGAATACCCGAAACAAAACTTCGACACCCGAATACACCAAATCGAAAATTCGACGTCCAAAATCCGACGTCGAAAATCCGACATCGAAAATCCGACATCGAAAATTCGACATCGAAAACTCGACATTGAAAATTCGACATGAAAAATTCAACATCAAAAATTCGACATCAAAAATTCGACATAAAAAATTCGACCTCAACAATTCGACCTCAAAAATTCGACCTCGTGAATTCAACATCGAAAATTCCTCATCGAAAATTCCTGATCGAAAACTCGACATGGAAAATTCGACACCCGAAACCTCGACACCCAAAACCTCGATACCGAAAACCTCGACACCCGAGGGTTCGACACCTGAAAAAAGGAAACGAAGGACCCAACGCCGAAACCTCAACACCCGAAACCTCCACACCGAGGACGCCACACCGGAAATCCCAGACCAAGAATTCGACGTCGAAAATTCGAACCCCGGAACCTCGTCACCGAGGACTCGGCAACCGAAGGCTCGGCAACCGAATCCTCGGCAACCGAAGCCTCGGCAACCCAAGCCTCGGCAACCCAAGCCTCGGCAACCGAAGGCTCGGCAACCGAAGGCTCGGCAACCGAAGGCTCGGCAACCGAAGGCTCGGCAACCGAAGGCTCGACAACCGAAGGCTCGACAACCGAAGGCTGGACAACCGAAGGCTCGACAACCCAAGTCTCGACAACCCAAGGCTCGACAACCCAAGGCTCGACAACCCAAGGCTCGACAACCGAAGACTCGACAACCGCAGACTCGACAACCGAAGACTCGACAACCGAAGACTCGACAACCGAATACTCGACAACCGAAGACTCGACAACCGAAGACTCGACAACCGAACACTCGACAACCGAAGACTCGACAACCGAAGACTCGACAACCGAAGACTCGGCACACGAAGACCCACATACGAATACCCGAAACAAAACTTCGACACCCGAATACACCAAATCGAAAATTCGACGTCGAAAATCCGACGTCGAAAATCCGACATCGAAAATTCGACATCGAAAATTCGACATCGAAAACTCGACATTGAAAATTCGACATCAAAAATTCAACATCAAAAATTCGACATAAAAAATTCGACCTCAACAATTCGACTTCAAAAATTCGACCTCGAGAGTTCAACATCGAAAATTCCTCATCGAAAATTCCTGATTGAAAACTCGACATGGAAAATTCGACATGGAAAATTCGACACCCGAAACCTCGACACCGGAAACCTCGACACCCGAAACCTCGACCCCCGAAATCTCGACACCCGTAAACTCGACAGGTAAACCTCGACACCGGAAACCTCGAGTCCCGAAACCTCGACACCCAAAACCTCGACTCCTGAGGGCTCGACACGCGAAAAAAGGAAACGGAGGACCCAACTTCGAAAAATCAACACCCGAAACCTCCACACCGAGGACCCCACCCCGGAAATCCCAGACCAAGAATTCGACGTCGAAAATTCGAACCCCGGAACCTCGTCACCGAGGACTCGACAACCCAAGACTCGGCAACCGAAGGCTCAGCAACCGAAGGCTCGGCAACCGAAGGCTCGGCAACCGAAGGCTCGTCAACCGAAGGCTATGAAACCGAAGGCTCGGCAACCGAAGGCTTGGCAACCGAAGGCTCGGCAACCGAAGGCTCGGCAACCGAAGGCTCGGCAACCGAAGGCTCGGCAATCGAAGGCTCGGCAACCGAAGGCTCGGCAACCGAAGGCTCGGCAACCGAAGATTCGGCAACCGAAGACTCGGCAACCGAAGACTTGCAAACGAAGACTCGGCAACCGAAGACTCGGCAACCGTGGGCTCGGCAACAGAAGGCTCGGCAACCGAAGGCTCGGCAACCGAAGGCTCGGCAACCGAAGGCTCGAAAACCAAAGGCTCGGCAACCGAAGGCTCGGCAACCGAAGGCTCGGCAACCGAAGACTCGGCACACGAAGACCCACATACGAAGACCCGAAACGAAACCTCGACACCCGAATACACCAAATCGAAAATCAGACGTCGAAAATCTGACGTCGTAAATCCGACCTCGAAAATCCGACATCGAAAATTCGACATCGAAAATTAGACATCGAAAACTCGACATCGAAAATTCGACATCAAAAAGTCGATATCAAAAATTCGACATCAAAAATTCGACATCAAAAATTCGACCTCAACAATTCGACCTCAAAAATTCGACCTCGAGAATTCAACATCGAAAATTCCTCATCGAAAATTCCTGATCGAAAACTCGACATGGAAAATTCGACATGGAAAATTCGACATCCGAAACCACGACACCGGAAACCTCGACAACCGAAACCTCGACACCCGAAATCTCGACACCCGTAAACTCGACACGGAAATCTCGACACCCGTAAACTCGACAGGTAAACCTCGACACCGGAAACCTCGACACCCGAAACCTCGACACCCAAAACCTCGACACCTGAGGGCTCGACACGCGAAAAAAGGAAACGGAGGACCCAACTTCGAAAAATCAACACCCGAAACCTCCACACCGGGGACCCCACCCCGGAAATCCCAGACCCAGAATTCGACGTCGAAAATTCGAACCCCGGAACCTCGTCACCGAGGACTCGACAACCCAAGACTCGGCAACCGAAGACTCGGCAACCGAAGGCTCGGCAACCGAAGGCTCGGCAACCGAAGGCTCGTCAACCGAAGGTTCGGAAACCGAAGGCTCGGCAACCGAAGGCTCGGCAACCTAAGGCTCGGCAACCGAAGGCTCGGCAACCGAAGGCTCGGCAACCGAAGGCTCGGCAACCGAAGGCTCGGCAACCGAAGGCTCGGCAACCGAAGGCTCGGCAACCGAAGCCTTGGCAACGAAGACTCGGCAACCGAAGACTCGGCAACCGAAGACTCGGCAACCGAAGGCTCGGCACCCGAGGGCTCGTCAACCGAAGACAAGGCAACCGAAGGCTCGGCAACCGAAGCCTCGGTAACCGAAGGCTCGGCAACCGAAGGCTCGGCAACCGAAGGCTCGGCAACCGAAGCCTTGGCAACGAAGACTCGGCAACCGAAGACTCGGCAACCGAAGACTCGGCAACCGAAGGCTCGGCACCCGAGGGCTCGTCATCCGAAGACAAGGCAACCTAAGGCTCGGCAACCGAAGGCTCGGCAACCGAAGGCTCGGCAACCGAAGGCTCGGCAACCGAAGGCTCGGCAACCGAAGGCTCGGCAACCGAAGGCTCGGCAACCGAAGCCTTGGCAACGAAGACTCGGCAACCGAAGACTCGGCAACCGAAGACTCGGCAACCGAAGGCTCGGCACCCGAGGGCTCGTCAACCGAAGACAAGGCAACCGAAGGCTCGGCAACCGAAGGCTCGGCAACCGAAGGCTCGGCAACCGAAGCCTCGGTAACCGAAGACTCGGCAACCGAAGACTCGGCAACCGAAGACTCGGCAACCGAAGACTCGGCAACCGAAGGCTCGGTACCCGAAGGCTCGTCAACCGAAGACACGGCAACCGAAGGCTCGGCAACCGAAGGCTCGGCAACCGAAGACTCGGAAACCGAAGCCTCGGCAACCGAAGGCTCGGCAACCGAAGGCTCGGCAACCGGAGGCTCGGCAACCGAAGGCTGGGCAACCGAAGCCTCGGCAACCGAAGGCTCGGCAACCGAAGACTCGGCAACCGAAGGCTCGGCAACCGAAGGCTCGGCAACCGAAGACTCGACAACCGAAGACTCGAGAACCGAAGACTCGAATACCGAAGACTCGATCCCGAAGACTCGACAACCGAAGGCTCGGCAACCGAAGGCTCGGCAACCGAAGACTCGGCAACCGAAGACTCGGCAAACGAATACTCGGCAATCGAAGACTCGGCCCCCGAAGGCTCGGCAACCGAAGGCTCGGCACCGAAGGCTCGGCAACCGAAGGCTCGGCAACCGAAGGCTCGGCAACCGAAGGCTCGGCAACCGAACGCTCGGCAACCGAAGGCTCGGCAACCGAAGACTCGGCAACCGCAGACTCGGCAACCCAAGATTCGGCAATCGAAGACTCGGCAACCGAAGACTCGGAAACCGAAGACTCGGCAAACGAAGACTCGGCAACCGAAGACTCGGCAATCTAAGGCTCGGCAACCGAAGGCTCGGCGCCCGAAGGCTCGGCAACCGAAGCCTCGGCAACCGAAGCCTCGGCAACCGAAGGCTCGACAACCGAAGGCTCGGCAACCGAAGGCTCGGAAACCGAAGGCTCGGCAACCGAAGGCTGGGCAACCGAATGCTCGGCAACCAAAGGCTCGGCAACCGAAGGCTCGGCAACCGAAGAATCGGCAACCGAAGGCTCGACAACTGAAGACCCCAAATCCAACATTCGACACCGAAGACTCGACACTCGTAGACTCCAGACCCGTAGACTCGACACCAAAGACTCCACACGGTAGAAACGACACCAATGACCGCACATCGAAGACGCGCCATACCTTATTCGACATTGAAAGCTCATTGAAAATACCACGTTGAAAACTACACCCGAAACCTCGACAATCGACACCTCACCACCGAGAATTCGACATCGAAAATTCGACATCGAAAATTCGACATCGAAAATCTACATCGCAAATTAACATTCGGAACCTCGTCACCGGGGACTCGACACTCGGAACCTCGACACCCTGTACTCGACACCCGAAGACTCGTAACACGAAGACCAACATACGAGAACCCCAAACGAATGCCCGACACCAAAATACACCAAACCTAGAATTCGACATCGAAAATTAGACATCTAAGTTTTGACATCGAAAATTCCTCATCGAAAATTCCTGATCGAAAACTCGACATGGAAAATTCGACATGGAAAATTCGACACCCGAAACCTCGACACCCGAAACCTCGACACTCGAAACCTTGACACCCGAAACCTCGACACCCGAAAACTCGACACTCGAAACCTCGACACCCGTAATCTCGACACCCATAAACTCGACACCGGAAACCTCGACACCCAAGACCTCGATGGCCACAACCTCGACACCCGAAACCTCGACACCCGAAACCTCGACTCTCGAAACCTCGACACCCGAAATCTCGACTCCCGTAAACTCGACACGGAGACCTCGACACCGGAAATCTCGACACCCAAAACCTCGATACCCAAAACCTCGACACCCGAGGGCTCGACACCCGAAAAAAGGAAACGGAGGACCCAACACCGAAACCTCAACACCCGCAACCTCCACACCGAGGACCCCACACCGGAAATCCCAGACCAAGAATTCGACGTCGAAAATTCGAACCCCGGAAACTCGTCACCGAAGACTCGACAACCCAAGGCTCGGCAAATGAAGGCTCGGCAACCGAAGGCTCGGCAACCGAAGGCTCGGATACCGAAGGCTCGGCAACCGAAGGCTCGGCACCCGAAGGCTCGGCAACCGAAGGCTCGGCAACCGAAGGCTGGGCAACCGAAGGCTCGGCAACCGAAGGCTCGGCAACCGAAGGCTCGGCAACCGGAGGCTCGGCAACCGAAGGCTCGGCAACCGAAGGCTCGTCAACCGAAGGCTCGTCAACCGAAGGCTCGGCAACCGAAGGCTCGGCAACCGAAGGCTCGGCAACCGAAGGCTCGGCATCCGAAGGCTGAACAACCGAAGGCTCGACAACCGAAGGCTCGACAACCGAAGGCTCGACAACCGAAGACTTGACAACCGAAGACTCGACTACCGAAGACTCGACAACCGAAGACTCGACAACCGAAGACTCGACAACCGAAGACTCGACAACCGAAGACTCGACAACCGAAGACTCGGCAACGGAAGACTCGACAACAGAAGACTCGACAACCGAAGACTCGACAACCGCAGACTCGACAACCGAAGACTCGGCACACGAAGACCCACATACGAAGACCCGAAACAAAACTTCGACACCCGAATACACCAAATCGAAAATCCGACGTCGAAAATCCGACATCGAAAATCCGACATCGAAAATTCGACATCGAAAATTCGACATCGAAAACTGGACATTGAAAATTCGACATCAAAAACTCAACACAAAAATTCGACATCAAAAATTCGACCTCAACAATTCGACCTCAAATATTCGACCTCGAGAATTCAACATCGAAAATTCCTCATCGAAAATTCCTGATCGAAAACTCGACATGGAAAATTCGACATGGATAATTCGACACCCGAAACCTCGACACCGGAAACCTCGACACCCGAAACCTCGACACCCGAAATCTCGACACCCGTAAACTCGACACGGAAATCTCGACACCCGTAAACTCGACAGGTAAACCTCGACACCGGAAACTTCGAGTCTCGAAACCTCGACACCCAAAACCTCGATACCTGAGGGCTCGACACGCGAAAAAACGAAACGGAGGACCCAACTTCGAAAAATCATCACCCGAAACCTCCACACCGAGGACCCCACCCCGGAAATCCCAGACCAAGAATTCGACGTCGAAAATTCGAACCCCGGAACCTCGTCACCGAGGACTCGACAACCCAAGACTCGGCAACCGAAGGCTCAGCAACCGAAGGCTCGGCAACCGAAGGCTCGGCAACCGAAGACTCGACAACCGAAGACTCGACAACCGAAGACTCGACAACCGAAGACTCGACAACCGAAGACTCGAATACCGAAGACTTGATCCCGAAAACTCGACAACCGAAGGCTCGGCAACCGAAGGCTCGGCAACCGAAGGATCGGCAACCGAAGACTCGGCAACCGAAGACTCGGCAACCGAAGACTCGGCAACCGAAGACTCGGCTACCGAAGGCTCGGCAACCGAAGGCTCGGCAACCGAAGGCTCGGCAACCGAAGGCTCGGCAACCGAAGGCTCGGCAACCGAAGGCTCGGCAACCGAAGGCTCGGAAACCGGAGGCTCGGCAACCGAAGGCTCGGCAACCGAAGGCTCGGCAACCGAAGGCTCGGCAACCGAAGACTCGGCAACCGAAGGCTCGCCAACCGAAAACTCGACAACCGAAGGCTCGGCAACCGAAGGCTCGGCAACCGAAGGATCGGCAACCGAAGACTCGGCAACCGAAGACTCGGCAACCGAAGACTCGGCAACCGAAGACTCGGCTACCGAAGGCTCGGCAACCGAAGGCTCGGCAACCGAAGGCTCGGCAACCGAAGGCTCGGCAACCGAAGGCTCGGCAACCGAAGGCTCGGAAACCGGAGGCTCGGCAACCGAAGGCTCGGCAACCGAAGGCTCGGCAACCGAAGGCTCGGCAACCGAAGACTCGGCAACCGAAGGCTCGGCAACCGAAGGCTCGGCAACCGAAGGCTCGGCAGCCGAAGGCTCGGCAGCCGAAGGCTCGGCAACCGAAGGCTCGGCGACCGAAGGCTCGGCGACCGAAAGCTCGGCAACCGAAGGCTCGGCAACCGAAGGCTCCGCAACCGAAGGCTCGGCAACCGAAGGCTCGGCAACCGAAGGCTCGGGAACCGAAAGCTCGGCAACCGAAGACTCGACAACCGAAGACTCGATCCCGCAGACTCGACAACCGAAGACTCGGCACACGAAGACCCACAAGGAAGACCCGAAACGAAACCTCGACACCCGAATACACCAAATCGAACATCCGACGTCCAAAATCCGACGTCGTAAATCCGAACTCGAAAATCCGACATCGAAAATTCGACATCGAAAATTCGACATCGAAAATTCAACATCAAACATTCGACATCAAAAATTCGACATCAAAAATTCGACATCAAAAATTCGACCTCAACAATTCGAGCTCAAAAATTCGACCTCGAGAATTCAGCATCGAAATTTCCTCATCGAAAATTCCTGATCGAAAACTCGACATGGAAAATTCGACATGGAAAATTCGACACCGGAAACCTCGACACCCGAAACCTCGACACCCGAAATCTCGACACCCGTAAACTCGACACCGGAAACCTCGACACCCGAAACCTCGACAACTGAGGGCTCGACACGCGAAAAAAGGAAACGGAGGACCCAACTTCGAAAAATCAACACCCGAAACCTCCACACCGGGGACCCCACCCCGGAAATCCCAGACCAAGAATTCGACGTCGAAAATTCGAACCCCGGAACCTCGTCACCGAGGACGCGACAACCCAAGACTCGGCAACCGAATACTCGGCAACCGAAGGCTCGGCAACCGAAGGCTCGGCAACCGAGGGCTCGGCAACCGAAGGCTCGTCAACCGAAGGCTCGGAAACCGAAGGCTCGGCAACCGAAGGCTCGGCAACCGAAGGCTCGGCAACCGAAGGCTCGGCAACCGAAGGCTCGGCAACCGAAGGCTCGGCAACCGCAGGCTCGGCAACCGAATGCTCGGCAACCGAAGGCTCGGCAACCGAAGGCTCGGCAACCGAAGGCTCGGCAACCGAAGGCTCGGCAACCGAAGCCTCGGCAACCGAAGACTCGGCAACCGAAAACTCGGCAACCGAAGACTCCGCAACCGAAGACTCGGCAACCGAAGACTCGGCAACCGAAGGCTCGGCAACCGAAGGCTCGGCAACCGAAGGCTCGGCAACCGAAGGCTCGGCAACCGAAGGCTCGGCAACCGAAGTCTCGGCAACCGAAGGCTCGGCAACCGAAGGCTCGGCAACCAAAGGCTCGGCAACCGAAGCCTCGGCAACCGAAGACTCGGCAACCGAAGACTCGGCAACCGAAGACTCGGCAACCGAAGACTCGGCAACCGAAGACTCGGCAACCGAAGACTCGGCAACCGAAGACTCGGCAACCGAAGACTCGGCAACCGAAGACTCGGCAACCGAAACCTCGGCAACCGAAGTCTCGGCAACCGAAGGCTCGGCAACCGAAGGCTCGGCAACCGAAGGCTCGGCAACCGAAGGCTCGGCAACCGAAGGCTCGGCAACCGAAGACTCGACAACCGAAGACTCGACAACCGAAGACTCGACAACCGAAGCCTCGGCGACCGAAGGCTCGGCGACCGAAAACTCGACAACCGAAGGCTCGGCAACCGAAGGCTCGGCAACCGAAGGATCGGCAACCGAAGATTCGGCAACCGAAGACTCGGCAACCGAAGACTCGGCAACAGAAGACTCGGCTACCGAAGGCTCGGCAACCGAAGGCTCGGCAACCGAAGGCTCGGCAACCGAAGGCTCGGCGCCCGAAGGCTCGGCAACCGAAGGCTCGTCAACCGAAGGCTCGTCAACCGAAGGCTCGGAAACCGAAGGCTCGGCAACCGAAGGCTCGGCAACCGAAGGCTCGGCAACCGAAGGCTCGGCAACCGAAGGCTCGGCAACCGAAGGCTCGGCAACCGAAGGCTCGGTGACCGAAGACTCGACAACCGAAGACTCGATAACCGAAGACTCGACAACCGAAGACTCGGCAACCGAAGGCTCGGCAACCGAAGACTCGGCAACCGAATACTCGGCAACCGAAGGCTCGGCAACCGAAGGCTCGGCAACCGAAGGCTCGGCAACCAAAGGCTCGGCAACCGAAGGCTCGACAACCGAAGGCTCGGCAACCGAAGGCTCGGCAACCTGAGGTTCGGCAACCGAAGGCTCGGCAACCGAAGGCTCGGCAACCGAAGGATCGGTAACCGACGGCTCGGAAACTGAAGGCTCGGCAACCGAATGCTGGGCAACCGAAGGCTCGGCAACCGAAGGATCTGCAACCGAAGGCTCGACAACCGAAGACCCCATATCCAAAATTCGACACCGAAGACTCGACACTCGTAGACTCCAGACCCGTAGACTCGACACCAAAGACTCCACACGGTAGAAACGACACCAATGACCGCACATCGAAGACCCGACATACCATATTCGACATTGAAAGCTCATTGAAAATAGCACGTTGAAAACTACACCCGAAACCTCGACAATCGACACCTCACCACCGAGAATTCGACATCGAAAATTCGACAAAGAAAATTTCACATTGAAAATTCGACATGGAAAATTCGACATGGAGAATTCGACATGGAAAACTCGACATCGAAAATTCGACATCGAAAATTCGACATCGAAAATCTACATCGCAAATTAACATTCGGAACCTCGTCACCGTGGACTCGACACTCGGAACCTCGACACGCTGTACTCGACACCCCAAGACTCGGAACACGGAGACCAACATACGAGAACCCCAAACGAATGCCCGACACCAAAATACACCAAACCTAGAATTCGACATCGAAAATTAGACATCTAAATTTTGACATCGAAAACTCCACATCGAAAATTCGTGATCGAAAACTCGACATGGAAAATTCGACATGGAAAATTCGACATGGAAAATTCGAGATGGAAAATTCGACCCCCGAAACCTCGACACCCGAAACCTCGACTCTCGAAACCTCGACACCCGAAATCTGGACACCCGTAATCTCGACACGGAAACCTCGACACCGGTAACCTCGACACCCAAAACCTCGATACCCAAAACCTCGACACCCGAGGGCTCGACACCCGAAAAAAGGAAACGGAGGACCCAACACCGAAACCTCAACACCCGAAACCTCCACACCGAGGACCCCACACCGGAAATCCCAGACCAAGAATTCGACGTCGAAAATTCGAACCCCGGAACCTCGTCACCGAGGACTCGACAACCCAAGGCTCGGCAACCGAAGGCTCGGCAACCGAAGACTCGACAACCGAAGACTGGGCAACTGAAGGCTCGGCAACCGAAGGCTCGGCAACCGAAGGCTCGGCAATCGAAGGCTCGTCAACCGAAGGCTCGTCAACCGAAGGCTCGGCAACCGAAGGCTCGGCAACCGAGGGCTCGGCAACCGAAGGCTCGACAACCGAAGGCTCGACAACCGAAGGCTCGACAACCGAAGGCTCGACAACCGAAGGCTCGACAACCGAAGGCTCGACAACCGAAGACTCGACAACCGAAGACTCGACTACCGAAGACTCGACAACCGAAGACTCGGCACACGAAGACCCACATACGAAGACCCGAAACGAAACCTCGACACCCGAATACACCAAATCGAAAATCCGACGTCGAAAATCCGACCTCGAAAATTCGACATCGAAAATTCGACATCGAAAATTCTACATCGAAAATTCGACATCGAAAATTCCACATCGAAAATTCGACATCGAAAATTCGACATCAAAAATTCGACATTAAATATTCGACATCAAAAATTAAACATCAAGAATTCGACCTCGAGAATTCAACATCGGAAATTCCTCATCGAAAATTCCTGATCGAAAATTCCTGATCGAAAACTCGACATGGAAAATTCGACATGGAATATTCGACATGGAAAATTCGACACCCGAAACCTCGACACCGGAAACCTCGACTGCCAAAACGTGGACACCCGAAATCTCGACACCCGTAAACTCGACACGGAAATCTCGATACCCGTAAACTCGACACGGAAACCTCGAAACCGGAAACCTCGACACCCAAAATCTCGATACCGAAAACCTTGACACCCGAGGGTTCGACACCCGAAAAAAGGAAACGAAGGACCCAACACCGAAACCTCAACACCCGAAACCTTCACACCGAGGACCCCATACCGGAAATCCCAGACCAAAAATTTGACGTCGAAAATTCGAACCCCGGAACCTCGTTACCGAGGACTCGGCAACCGAAGACTCGGCAACCGAAGGCTCGGCAACCGAAGGCTCGGCAACCGAAGGCTCGGCAACCGAAAGCTCGGCAACCGAAGGCTCGGCAACCGAAGCCTCGGCAACCGAAGACTCGGCAACCGAAGACTCGGCAACCGAAGGCTCGGCACCCAAAGGCTCGTCAACCGAAGACACGGCAACCGAATGCTCGGCAACCAAAGGCTCGGCAACCGAAGACTCGGAAACCGAAGCCTCGGCAACCGAAGGCTCGGCAACCGAAGGCTCGGCAACCGAAGGCTCGGCAACCGAAGGCTCGGCAACCGAAGGCTCGGACCCCGAAGGCTCGGCAACCGAAGGCTCGGCAACCGAAGGCTCGGCAACCGAAGGCTCGGCAACCGAAGGCTCGGCAACCGAAGACTCGACAACCGAACACTCGACAACCGAAGACTCGACAACCGAAGACTCGAATACCGAAGACTCGATCCCGAAGACTCGACAACCGAAGGCTCGGCAACCGAAGGCTTGGCAACCGAAGACTCGGCAACCGAGGACTCGGCAACCGAAGGCTCGGCAACCGAAGACTCGGCTAACGAAGGCTCGGCAACCGAAGGCTCGGCAACCGAAGGCTCGGCAAACGAAGGCTCGGCAACCGAAGGCTCGGCAACCGAAGGCTCGGCAACCGAAGGCTCGGCAACCTAAGGGTCGGCAACCTGAGGCTCGGCAACCGAAGGCTCGGCAACCGAAGGCTCGGCAACCGAAGGCTCGGCAACCGAAGGCTCGGCAACCGAAGGCTCGGCAACCGAAGGCTCCGCAATCGAAGGCTCGGCAGCCGAAGGCTCGGCAACCGAAGGCTCCGCGACCGAAGCCTCGGCGACCGACAGCTCGGCTTCCGAAGGCTCGGTAACCGAAGGCTCGGCAACCGAAGGCTCGGCAACCGAAGGCTCGGCAACCGAAGGCTCGGCAACCGAGGGCTCGGCAACCGAAGGCTCGGCAACCTGAGGCTCGGCAACCGAAGGCTCGGCAACCGAAGGCTCGGCAACCGAAGGCTCGGCAACCGAAGGCTCGGCAACCGAAGGCTCGGCAACCGAAGGCTCCGCAATCGAAGGCTCGGCAGCCGAAGGCTCGGCAACCGAAGGCTCCGCGACCGAAGCCTCGGCGACCGAAGGCTCGGCGACCGAAAGCTCGGCAACCGAAGGGTCGGCAACCGAAGGCTCCGCAACCGAAGGCTCGGCAACCGAAGGCTCGGCAACCGCAGGCTCGGCAACCGAAGGCTCGGCAACCGAAGGCTCGGCAACGGAAGGCTCGGCAACCGAAGACTCGACAACCGAAGACTCGAATACCGAAGACTCGATCCCGAAGACTCGACAACCGAAGGCTCGGCAACCGAAGGCTCGGCAACCGAAGACTCGGCAACCGAAGACTCGGCAACCGAAGGCTCGGCAACCGAAGACTCGGCTACCGAAGGCTCGGCAACCGAAGGCTCGGCAACCGAAGGCTCGGCAACCGAATGCTCGGCAACCGAAGGCTCGGCAACCGAAGGCTTGGCTACCTGAGGCTCGGCAACCGAAGGCTCGGCAACCGAAGGCTCGGCAACCGAAGGCTCGGCAACCGAAGGCTCGGCAACCGAAGGCTCGGCAACCGAAGGCTCCGCAATCGAAGGCTCGGCAGCCGAAGGCTCGGCAACCGAAGGCTCGGCGACCGAATGCTCGGCGACCGAAGGCTCGGCAACCGAAGGCTCGGCAACCGAAGGCTCGCCAACCGAAGGCTCGTCAACCGAAGGCTCGGCAACCGAAGGCTCGGCAACCGAAGGCTCGGCAACCGCAGACTCGGCAACCGAAGATTCGGCAATCGAAGACTCGGCAACCGAAGACTCGGCAACCGAAGACTCGGCAACCGAAGACTCGGCAACCGAAGACTCGGCAAACGAAGACTCGGCAACCGAAGACTCGGCAACCTAAGGCTCGGCAACCGAAGGCTCGGCAACCAAAGGCTCGGCGCCCGAAGGCTCGGCAACCGAAGGCTCGTCAACCGAAGGCTCGGAAACCGAAGGCTCGGCAACCGAAGGCTCGGCAACCGAAGGCTCGGCAACCGAAGGCTCGGCAACCGAAGGCTCGGCAACCGAAGGCTCGGCAACCGAAGGCTCGGCAACCGAAGGCTCGGCAACCGAAGACTCGACAACCGAAGACTCGATAACCGAAGACTCGACAACCGAAGACTCGAATACCGAAGACTCGATCCCGAAGACTCGACAACCGAAGGCTCGGCAACCGAAGGCTCGGCAACCGAAGACTCGGCAACCGAAGACTCGGCAACCGAAGGCTCGGCAACCGAAGACTCGCTACCGAAGGCTCGGCAACCGAAGGCTCGGCAACCGAAGGCTCGGCAACCGAAGGCTCGGCAACCAAAAGCTCGGCAACCGAAGGCTCGGCAACCTGAGGTTCGGCAACCGAAGGCTCGGCAACCGAAGGCTCGGCAACCGAAGGCTCGGCAACCGAAGGCTCGGCAACCGAAGGCTCGGCAACCGAAGGCTCGGCAGCCGAAGGCTCGGCAACCGAAGGCTCGGTGACCGAAGGCTCGGCGACCGAAGGCTCGGCAACCGAAGGCTCGGCAACCGAAGGCTCGTCAACCGAAGGCTCGGCAACCGAAGGCTCGGCAACCGAAGGCTCGGCAACCGCAGACTCGGCAACCGAAGATTCGGCAATCGAAGACTCGGCAACCGAAGACTCGGCAACCGAAGACTCGGCAAACGAAGACTCGGCAACCGAAGACTCGGCAACCTAATGCTCGGCAACCTAAGGCTCGGCAACCGAAGGCTCGGCGCCCGAAGGCTCGGCAACCGAAGGCTCGGCAACCGAAGGATCGGTAACCGACGGCTCGGAAACTGAAGGCTCGGCAACCGAAGGCTCGGCAACCGAAGGCTCGGCAACCGAAGGCTCGGCAACCGAAGGCTCGGCAACCGAAGGCTCGGCAACCGAAGGATCGGCAACCGAAGGCTCGACAACCGAAGACCCCAAATCCAACATTCCACACCGAAGACTCGACACTCGTAGACTCCAGACCCGTAGACTCGACACCAAAGACTCCACACGGTAGAAACGACACCAATGACCGCACATCGAAGACCCGACATACCATATTCGACATTGAAAGCTCATTGAAAATAGCACGTTGAAAACTACACCCGAAACCTCGACAATCGACACCTCACCACCGATAATTCGACATCGAAAATTCGACAAAGAAAATTTCACATTGAAAATTCGACATGGAAAATTCGACATGGAGAATTCGACATGGAAAACTCGACATCGAAAATTCGACATCGAAAATTCGACATCGAAAATCTACATCGCAAATTAACATTCGGAACCTCGTCACCGTGGAGTCGACACTCGGAACCTCGACACGCTGTACTCGACACCCGAAGACTCGGAACACGGAGACCAACATACGAGAACCCCAAACGAATGCCCGACACCAAAATACACCAAACCTAGAATTCGACATCGAAAATTAGACATCTAAATTTTGACATCGAAAACTCCACATCGAAAATTCGTGATCGAAAACTCGACATGGAAAATTCGACAAGGAAAATTCGACATGGAAAATCCGACACCCGAAACCTCGACACCCGAAACCTCGACTCTCGAAACCTCGACACCCGAAATCTCGACACCCGTAATCTCGACACGGAAACCTCGACACCGGAAACCTCGACACCCAAAACCTCGATACCCAAAACCTCGACACCCGAGGGCTCGACACCCGAAAAAAGGAAACGGAGGACCCAACACCGAAACCTCAACACCCGAAACCTCCACACCGAGGACCCCACACCGGAAATCCCAGACCAAGAATTCGACGTCGAAAATTCGAACCCCGGAACCTCGTCACCGAGGACTCGACAACCCAAGGCTCGGCTACCGAAGGCTCGGCAACCGAAGACTCGACAACCGAAGACTGGGCAACTGAAGGCTCGGCAACCGAAGTCTCGGCAACCGAAGGCTCGGCAATCGAAGGCTCGTCAACCGAAGGCTCGTCAACCGAAGGCTCGGCAACCGAAGGTGCGGCAACCGAGGGCTCGGCAACCGACGGCTCGACAACCGAAGGCTCGACAACCGAAGGCTCGACAACCGAAGGCTCGACAACCGAAGACTCGACAACCGAAGACTCGACTACCGAAGACTCGACAACCGAAGACTCGGCACACGAAGACCCACATACGAAGACCCGAAACGAAACCTCGACACCCGAATACACCAAATCGAAAATCCGACGTCGAAAATCCGATCTCGAAAATCCGACGTCGAAAATTCGACATCGAAAATTCGACATCGAAAATTCTACATCGAAAATTCGACATCGAAAATTCGACATCAAAAATTCGACATTAAATATTCGACATCAAAAATTAAACATCAAGAATTCGACCTCGAGAATTCAACATCGGAAATTCCTCATCGAAAATTCCTGATCGAAAATTCCTGATCGAAAACTCGACATGGAAAATTCGACATGGAAAATTCGACATGGAAAATTCGACACCCGAAACATCGACACCGGAAACCTTGACTCCCAAAACCTCGACACCCGAAATCTCGACACCCGTAAACTCGACACGGAAATCTCGATACCCGTAAACTCGACACGGAAACCTCGAAACCGGAAACCTCGACACCCAAAATCTCGATACCGAAAACCTTGACACCCGAGGGTTCGACACCCGAAAAAAGGAAACGAAGGACCCAACACCGAAACCTCAACACCCGAAACCTCCACACCGAGGACCCCATACCGGAAATCCCAGACCAAGAATTCGACGTCGAAAATTCGAACCCCGGAACCTCGTTACCGAGGACTCGGCAACCGAAGACTCGGCAACCGAAGACTAGGCAACCGAGGCCTCGGCAACCGAAGCCTCGGCAACCGTAGCCTCGGCAACCGAAGCCTCGGCAACCCAAGCCTCGGCAACCCAAGCCTCGGCAACCCAAGACTCGGCAACGGAAGACTCGGCAACCGAAGACTCGGCAACCGAAGACTCGGCAACCGAAGACTCGGCAACGGAAGACTCGGCAACCGAAGGCTCCGCAACCGAAGGCTCGGCAACCGAAGGCTCGGCAACCGAAGGCTCGGCAACCGAAGGCTCGGCATCCGAAGGCTCGGCAACGTAAGGCTCGGCTACCGAAGCCTCGGCAACCGAAGGCTCGACAACCGAAGGTTCGACAACCGAAGGCACGACAACCGAAGGCTCGACAACCGAAGGCTCGACAACCGAAGGCTCGACAACCCAAGGCTGGACAACCCAAGGCTCGACAACCCAAGGCTCGACAACCGAAGACTCGACAACCGAAGACTCGACAACCGAAGACTCGACAACCGAAGACTCGACAGCCGAAGACTCGACAACCGATGACTCGACAACCGAAGACTCGACAACCGAAGACTCGACAACCGAATACTCGACAACCGAACACTCGACAACCGAAGACTCGGCACACGAAGACCCACATACGAAGACCCGAAACAAAACTTCGACACCAGAATACACCAAATCGAAAATTCGACGACGAAAATCCGACGTCGAAAATCCGACATCGAAAATCCGACATCGAAAATCCGACATCGAAAATTCGACATCGAAAATTCGACATCGAAAACTCGACATTGAAAATTCGACATCAAAAATCCAACATCAAAAATTCGACATCAAAAATTCGACATCAAAAATTCGACCTCAGCAATTCGACCTCAAAAATTCGACCTCGAGAATTCAACATCGAAAATTCCTCATCGAAAATTCCTGATCGAAAACTCGACATGGAAAATTCGACACCCGAAACCTCGACACCGGAAACCTCGACACCCGAAACTCGACACCCGAAATCTCGACACCCGTAAACTCGACACGGAAATCTCGACACCCGTAAACTCAACAGGTAAACCTCGACACCGGAAACCTCGACTCCCGAAACCTCGACACCCAAAACCTCGACACCTGAGGGCTCGACACGCGAAAAAAGGAAACGGAGGACCCAACTTCGAAAAATCAACACCCGAAACCTCCACACCGAGGACCCCACCCCGGAAATCCCAGACCAAGAATTCGACGTCGAAAATTCGAACCCCGCAACCTCGTCACCGAGGACTCGACAACCCAAGACTCGGCAACCGAAGGCTCAGCAACCGAAGGCTCGGCAACCGAAGGCTCGGAAACCGAAGGCTCGGCAACCGAAGGCTCGGCAACCGAAGGCTCGGCAACCGAATGCTCGGCAACCGAAGACTCGGCAACCGAAGGCTCGGCAACCGAAGGCTCGGCAACCGAAGGCTCGGCAACCGAAGGCTCGGCAACCGAAGCCTCGGCAACCGAAGACTCGGCAACCGAAGACTCGGCAACCGAAGACTCGGCAACCGAAGACTCGGCAACCGATGACCTGGCAACCGAAGACTCGGCAACCGAAGACTCGGCAACCGAAGACTCGGCAACCGAAGACTCGGCAACCGAAGGCTCGGCAACAGAAGGCTCGGCAACCGAAGGCTCGGCAACCGAAGGCTCGGCAACCGAAGGCTCGGCAACCGAAGGCTCGGCAACCGAAGGCTCGGCAACCGAAGGCTCGGCAACCGAAGGCTCGGCAACCGAAGACTCGACAACCGAAGACTCGACAACCGAAGACTCGACAACCGAAGACTCGAATACCGAAGACTCGAATACCGAAGACTCGATCCCGAAGACTCGGCAACCGAAGACTCGGCAACCGAAGACTCGGCTACCGAAGGCTCGGCAACCGAAGGCTCGGCAACCGAAGGCTCGGCAACCGAAGGCTTGGCAACCGAAGGCTCGGCAACCGGAGGCTCGGCAACCGAAGGCTCGGCAACCGAAGGCTCGGCAACCGAAGACCCCAAATCCAACATTCGACACCGAAGACTCGACACTCGTAGACTCCAGACCCGTAGACTCGACACCAAAGACTCCACACGGTAGAAACGACACCAATGACCGCACATCGAAGACCCGACATACCATATTCGACATTGATTTTTTTTTCAAGTGGAGGAAAAATCCATTTACGGAGCCCCATGCGCTGGGATGGCACAGAGGGGGACTGTGGGCCTCACCCGAAAGTGCTACTCCACTAAAAAACCTCCACCGGAGAGAATTCAGGGAAGGATCTCCTGCAGTACCGCCTAAAGCACCTGCGGATTCAGGGTGAAGGTATATCGGGCGGTCACTTGGACCTAAGCCAGGCGAATGATGGGTGCCAGGACGTAAACATGACCGAAGCCCTGATTACGCCCTTGGGAAGTCAAGGTGATAGTGTAGGAAGTAGGATGTTAGGTATTGGGATTAAGTGGTGATACATGTCACCTCCGTCGTGCTCGATGCTGCGTCGGCGGAGGCTGTGGAGTGTGCCCGTGTTGTGTGGGCATTTGCTCAAACGGTGGACGCCCCTCCAGCGTAGTAATGAGAGCTGCCACCTCTTCCACTACTAACCTTCGGAGCGACAGGTGGTGCTCTTCCATCTTCCGCTCCAGAGTCTTCTCTGTGCGGTTGAGGTCGAGCTTGGTTGGGTAGAGATATTCTAACCTCTGAGAGAGTTCGGCTAACTCACTCCTGGATTGGGACAGCTCCTCCTCCAGGGCGGCGATTTTAGTTGTGATGACGATCAAGTCCGCATGGGCATCCTCGATCTTCTGTATAGCGGTGTTGGTGTTGGCGGCGGAGTCGGTGAACGTGGTGACGGCGGTAGATAGTTGGTAGAGGACTTCTTCTATCTTTCCCAGTCTTTGGTCGAGTCTCTCGATCTCCTTACTGGGTAGTTGGGTGTCGGCGGTTGCGGCGTAGTTTGTTGGCGTCACAGGTGATGTTGCTGCCGGTCTCAGTGGTTGATGCTGCGGCGGTGGTCCAGGCTGTGATGGTGTGGTGGAGCGTGCAGTCGGCCTCGGGTACAAAGGGCAGCAAGCCTGCCCAGTGTAGTGGTCCCTCCTATCGCAGGTGGCGCAGTACCTCAGTTGGCGAGTGAGGTCATGCTGCTGGCAGGGGGACGTCAGGGCCGCTGCACCGCAGTAGTGGCATTTTGGTTGTGCCACGCAGGAGTTCTCTTCGTGGCCGTAGATGCAGCATCTGCGGCACGGTCGGTGCCATTCGGTCCGGCTACGTTCAATGCGAATGTGCCGGCCGAAGAGGGTGAGTCCTGCGGTGATGGCGGCGGTGTAGTGTTCCCTGTCTCGAAAGACAAGGCGCACGAGGGGAGTGATGCCACTACTTCCCCTGATACGGCTGGCGGAGACGAGTGAGTTCCATTTTCGTTGGCCCTCCTGCAGCAATATCTGCGGGTGCAGGTGTCGGTGTACCCCAACGGCTACGGCGCCGAAGTGACCATACCGAGGGGGTGCTGCAGTAGGCTCGGCGGTGGCTGCGGGAGATGCTCCTTGGTCTGCCCTTGCCGAGGGCGGCCGGCCGACTGGCTGGTCCTCTCGCTGCTGTGCGGTGGGCGAAGGAGCGCTCGGCGCGCTGCTGGCGGGCTCGGCGTTAACTTCTGCTCCTGGGGTAGAAGGAGCACTATGAGCGCACCTACCGCGCCCAAAGACTGCAACAAAAAACTTTCGCACTGACCTTCCGCAACCAACAACAAGCAGTGACTTTCACCCAGACCATCCCCGTTCACAACTTCGGAAAGTTCGCGTACTACGCAAACTCCCCACCACAAAACCGACCCACACCCAACCCTGACACAGAACCAAACAGACCACGAAAAACCCTGACCGCCGTAGTAAAAGGAATACCCTACGATATAACTGATGACGAAATACTACAAAGCATACAAGAGACATACCCAGAAATAACACGCGCTTCCAGGATCATCAGCCAAAACAGACAGACGCAACTCGTACGAATATTCAGCACATGTATCACAACTATCAACACAATACAGAAAGAAGGCGCCATCATTGAAAAACAAATTTTCAGGGCAGAGCCTTCCAAGCACACGGACCGACACGTACCTTGCCGACAATGCCAGACATATGGACATCACGAGGAAAATTGCACCAATAAACCCATTTGCTTCCACTGTGGACACAACTCTGACACGCGACGATGCACACATCCTATCCGACATAACACCCTTTACTGCTCCACCTGCCGACAAAACGGGCACTACACCGGGCAAATAAAATGCCCGATGTATCCCAGACAACCCCCGACACAACCTGAACACACTGCCAAGACATACATCTTCCCCCACAACATCCCCACACCACCCAAACCAACACACGTGACTGACTGGCCCGAGACAAATTTCCCAAAGATCCCCGAAACTAAAACACACATGACGAAGCACGAGACAGTAAACACGTTCCAAGACGTAATATCCCAATCCGAACAACAGATAAAGTCCCTACAAGACCAACTCACAAACATACAGAAAAACATCACCAAGTACATACGCGACATTACAAACACGACAATCACACAAATACTAAGCACATTGATACCACCAATATACGACATCACTCCACCTGCACACAGAGCACGATTCCTACAAAACCTGACTCAGACTGCACAAAAGACACTTAAAAGGGCAATAAACACGACGAGAGTTGGCAACCAGCTGGCTATCTTTATAAATGAAAACACCTAACAAAGACACACGCATGACAACACCAATCCCCATAAAAAACTAAAGCACACAGTAAATACAAACACACTGACATACACATAACAAAACACATAACACACAACACAGACAAAAACTAACCGAGAGCCGTTGCAGCAACACACAAACACAACCACACAATACAACACAAACAAAATCTTTTCTTTTTTCTCGGAGGGCAGAAGCCATCACCCCACACACAGACACGAACACGTCAACCCACACAACCACACCTACAAACACGCAAAATCAAAATTATCATTACGCACCCCAGATTGATCTCTCCGCCCCGTACCCAGTTTCAAAAAATCTAAATACGCGGCTGAAGAGGGACTATCCCTAAAACAGCCAGGGCATGTTTTCACAACATGCCCAAATAACGTTTTTCATTTCATTTCTTGCTGTGTGTCTCAGCTGTTACTGCTGGTGTTTGCTCCTTGACGGCCTCATCAGCTCGAGGGGCAGTACACCCACTCGAGGCTGATTTTGACGGCGTGCTGCGTTGATGCTTCCTGGTGCGAACCATCCTCACTCCACCAAAGCTCGGTGCGAACTGACATTGAAAGCTCATTGAAAATACCACGTTGAAAACTACACCCGAAACCTCGACAATCGACACCTCACCACCGAGAATTCGACATCGAAAATTCGACAAAGAAAATTCGACATGGAAAATTCGACATAGAAAATTCGACATGGAAAATTCGACATGGAAAATTCGACATGGAAAACTCGACATCGAAAATTCGACATCGAAAATCTACATCGCAAATTAACATTCGGAACCTCGTCAGCGGGGACTCGACACTCGGAACTTCGACACGCTGTACTCGACACCCGAAGACTCGGAACACGAAGACCAACATACGAGAACCCCAAACGAATGCCCGACACCAAAATACACCAAACCTAGAATTCGACATCGAAAATTAGACATCTAAATTTTGACATCGAAAATTCCTCATCGAAAATTCCTGATCGAAAACTCGACATGGAAAATTCGACATGGAAAATTCGACACCCGAAACCTCGACACCCGAAACCTCGACACTCGAAACCTCGACACCCGAAATCTCGACACCCGTAAACTCGACACGGAAACCTCGACACCGGAAACCTCGACACCCAAAACCTCGATACCCAAAACCTCGATACCCAAAACCTCGACACCCGAGGGCTCGACACCCGAAAAAAGGAAACGGAGGACCCAACACCGAAACCTCAACACCCGAAACCTCCACACCGAGGATCCCCCACCGGAAATCCCAGACCAAGAATTCGACGTCGAAAATTCGAACCCCGGAACCTCGTCACCGAGGACTCGACTACCCAAGGCTCGGCAACCGAAGGCTCGGCAACCGAAGCCTCGGCAACCGAAGGCTCGGCAATCGAAGGCTCGGCAACCGAAGGCTCGGCAAACGAAGGCTCGGCAACCGAAGGCTCGGCAACCGAAGGCTCCGCAACCGAAGGCTCGGCAACCGAAGGCTCGGCAACCGAAGGCTCGGCAACCGAAGGCTCGGCAACCGAAGGCTCGGCAACCGAAGGCTCGGCAACCGAAGGCTCGACAACCCAAGACTCGACAACCGAAGACTCGACAACCGAAGATTCGGCACACGAAGACCCACATACGAAGACCCGAAACAAAACTTCGACACCCGAATACACCAAATCCAAAATCCGACGTCGAAAATCCGACATCGAACATCCGACATCGAAAATTCGACATCGAAAATTCGACATCGAAAATTCGACATCAAAAATTCGACATCAAAAATTCGACATCAAAAATTCGACATCAAAAATTCGACATCAAGTATTCGACATCAAAAATTCGACCTCAACAATTCGACCTCAAAAATTCGACCTCGAGAATTGAATATCGAAAATTCCTCATCGAAAATTCCTGATCGAAAACGCGACATGGAAGATTCGACATGGAAATTTCGACACCCGAAACCTCGACACCGGAAACCTCGACACAGGAAACCTCGACACCCGAAATCTCGACACCCGTAAACTCGACACGGAAATCTCGACACTCGTAAACTCGACACGTAAACCTCGACACCGGAAACCTCGACACCTGAAACCTCGATACCCAAAACCTCGACACTTGAGGGCTCGACACGCGAAAAAAGGAAACGTTGGACCCAACACCGAAAAATCAACACCCGAAACTTCCACACCGAGGACCCCACCCCGGAAATTCCAGACCAAGAATTCGACGTCGAAAATTCGAACCCCGGAACCTCGTCACCGAGGACTCGACAACCCAAGACTCGGCAACCGAAGACTCGGCAACCGAAGACTCGACAACCGAAAACTCGGCAACCGTAGACTCGGCAACCGAAGACTCGGCAACCGAAGACTCGACTACCGAAGACTCGGCAGCCGAAGACTCGGCAACCGAAGACTCGGCAACCGAAGACTCGGCAACCGAATACTCGGCAAATGAAGACTCGGCAACCGAAGGCTCGGCAACCGAAGGCTCGGCACACGAAGACCCACATACGAAGACCCGAAACGAAACCTCGACACCCGAATACACCAAATCGAAAATCCGACAGAAAATTCTACATCAAAAATTCAACATCGAAAATTCGACATCTAAAATTCGACATCTAAAATACGACATCGAAAATTCGACATCGAAATTTCGACATCAAAAATTCGACATCGAAAATTCGACATCGAAAATTCGACATTAAAAATTCGACATCAAAAATTCGACATCAAAAATTCGATCTCAAGAATTCGACCTCGAGAATTCAACATCGAAAATTCCTCATCGAAAATTCCTGATCGAAAATTCCTGATCGAAAACTCGACATGGAAAATTCGACATGGAAAATTCGACACCCGAAACCTCGACACCGGAAACCTCCACACCCGAAACCTCGACACCCGAAATCTCGACACCCGTAAACTCGACACGGAAATCTCGACACCCGTAAACTCGACACGGAAACGTCGAAACCGGAAACCTCGACACCCAAAAACCTCGATACCGAAAACCTCAACACCCGAGGGCTCGAAACCCCAAAAAAGGAAACGAAGGACCCAACACCGAAACCTCAACACCCGAAACCTCCACACCGAGGACCCCACGCCGGAAATCCCAGACCAAGAATTCCACGTCGAAAATTCGAACCCCGGAACCTCGTCACCGAGGACTCGGCAACCGAAGACTCGGCAACCGAAGACTCGGCAACCGAAGACTCGGCAACCGGAGACTCGGCAACCGAATACTCGGCAACCGAAGCCTCGGCAACCGAAGCCTCGGCAACCCAAGACTCGGCAACCGAAGACTCGGCAACCGAAGACTCGGCAACCGAACACTCGGCAAATGAAGACTCGGCAACCGAAGGCTCGGCAACCGAAGGCTCCGCTCCCGAAGGCTCGGGAACCGAAGACTCGGCAACGTAAGGCTCGGCAACCGAAGGCTCGGCAACGTAAGGCTCGGCAACGTAAGGCTCGGCTACCGAAGGCTCGGCAACCGAAGGCTCGGACACCGAAGGCTCGGCAACCGAAGGCTCGGCAACCGAAGACTCGGCAACCGAAGACTCGGCAACCGAAGGCTCGGCAACCGAAGGCTCGGCAACCGAAGGCTCGGCAACCGAAGACTCGGCAACCGAAGAATCGGCAACCGAAGACTCGGCAACCGAAGACTCGGCAACCGAAGACTCGGCAACCGAAGACTCGGGAACCGAAGACTCGGCAACCGAAGGCTCGGCAACCGAAGGCTCGGCAACAGAAGACACGGCAACTGAAGGCTCGGCAACCGAAGGCTCGGAAACCGAAGGCTCGGCAACCGAAGGCTCGGCAACCGAAGGCTCGGCAACCGAAGGCTCGACACCCGAAATCGCGACACCCGTAAACTCGACAATCGAAGATTCGACAACCGAAGACTCGACAACCAAAGACTCGACAACCGAAGACTCGACAACCGAACACTCGACAACCGAAGACTCGACAACCGAAGACTCGACAACCGCAGACTCGGCAACTGAAGACTCGGCAACCGAAGACTCGGCAACCGAAGACTCGGCAACCGAAGGCTCGGCAACCGAAGGCTCGGCAACCGAAGGCTCGGGAACCGAAGGCTCGGCAACCGAAGACTCGGCAACCCAAGGCTCGGCAACCGAAGGCTCGGCAGCCGAAGGCTCGGCAACCGAAGGCTCGGCAACCGAAGGCTCGGCAACCGAAGGCTCGGCAACCGAAGGCTCCACAACCGAAGACTCGACAACCGAAGACTCGACAACCGAAGACTCGGCAACCGAAGACTCGACAACCGAAGACTCGATCCCGAAGACTCGACAACCGAAGACTCGGCACACGAAGACCCACATACGAAGACCCGAAACGAAACCTCGACACCCGAATACACCAAATAGAAAATCCGACGTCGAAAATGCAACGTCGATAATCCGACCTCGAAAATCCCACATCGAAAATTCGACATAAAAAATTCGACATCGAAAATTCGAGATCGAAAATTAAATTCGACACCGAAAATTCGACATCAAAAATTCGACATCAAAAATTCGACATCAAAAATTCGACATCAAAAATTCGACACCCGAAACCTCGACACCGGAAACGTTGACACCCAATACCTCGACACCCGAAATCTCGACACCCGTAAACTCGACACGGAAATCTCGGCACCTGTAAACTCGACACGGAAACCTCGAAACCGGAAACCTCGACACCCAAAACCTCGATACCGAAAACCTCGACACCCGAGGGCTCGACACCCGAAAAAAGGAAACGAAGGACCCAACACCGAAACCTCAACACCCCAAACCTCCACACCGAGGACCCCACACCGGAAATCCCAGACCAAGAATTTGACGTCGAAATTTCGATCCCCGGAACCTCGTCACCGAGGACTTGGCAACCGAGGACTCGGCAACCGAAGACTCGGCAACCGAAGACTCGGCAACCGAAGACTCGGCAACCGAAGACTCGGCAACCGAAGACTCGGCAACCGAAGGCTCGGCAACCGAAGACTCGGCAACCGAAGACTCGGCAAAGGAAGACTCGGCAACCGAAGGCTCGGCTACCGAAGACTCGGCAACCGAAGACTCGGCAACCGAGGACTCGGCAACCGAAGACTCGCCAACCGAAGACTCGGCAACCAAAGACTCGGCAACCGAACACTCGGCAACCGAACACTCGGCAACCGAAGCCTCGGCAACCGAAGGCTCGGCAACCGAAGGTTCGGCAACCGAAGGCTCGGCAACCGAAGGCTCGGCAGCCGAAGGCTCGGCAACCGAAGGCTCGGCAGCCGAAGGCTCGGCAGCCGAAGGCTCGGCAACCGAAGGCTCGGCAACCGAAGGCTCGGCAACCGAAGGCTCGACAACCGAAGACTCGACAACCGAAGACTCGACAACCGAAGACTCGACAACCGAAGACTCGACAACCGAAGACTCGGCAACCGAAGACTCGACAACAGAAGACTCGATCCCGAAGACTCGACAACCGAAGACTCGGCACACGAAGACCCACATACGAAGACCCGAAACCAAAACTCGACACCCGAATACACCAAATCGAAAATCCGACGTCGAAAATCCGACGTCGAAAATCCGACCTCGAAAATCCGACATCGAAAATTCGACATCAAAAATTCGACATCGAAAATTCGGCATCGAAAATTCGACATCGAAAATTCGACGTTGAAAATTCGACATCAAAAATTCGACATCAAATATTCGACATCAAAAATTCGACATCAAAAATTCGACCTCAAAAATTCGACCTCGAGAATTCAACATCGAAAATTCCTCATCGAAAATTCCTGATCGAAAACTCGCCATGGAAAATTCGACACCCGAAACCTCGACACCGGAAACCTCCACACCCAAAACCTCGACACCCGAAATCTCGACACCCGTAAACTCGACACGGAAATCTCGACACCTGTAAACTCGACACGGAAACCTCGAAACCGGAAACCTCGACACCCAAAACCTCGATACCGAAAACCTCGACACCCGAGGGCTCAACACCCGAAAAAAGGAAACGAAGGACCCAACACCGAAACCTCAACACCCCAAACCTCCACACCGAGGACCCCACACCGGAAATCCCAGACCAAGAATTCGACGTCGAAAATTCGAACCCGGGAACCTCGTCACCGAGGACTCGGCAACCGAAGACTCGGCATCCGAAGACTCGGCAACCGAAGACTCGGCAACCGAAGACTGGGCAACCGAAGACTCGGCAACCGAAGAATCGGCAACCGAAGACTCGGCAACCGAAGACTCGGCAACCGAAGACTCGGCAACCGAAGACTCGGCAACCGAAGACTCGGCAACCGAAGACTCGGCAACCAAAGACTCGGCAACCGAACACTCGGCAACCGAACACTCGGCAACCGAAGCCTCGGCAACCGAAGGCTCGGCAACCGAAGGCTCGGCAACCGAAGGCTCGGCAACCGAAGGCCCGGCAACCGAAGGCTCGGCAGCCGAAGGCTCGGCAACCGAAAGCTCGGCAACCGAAGGCTCGACAACCGAAGTCTCGACAACCGAAGACTCGACAACCGAAGACTCGACATCCGAAGACTCGGCAACCGAAGACTCGACAACCGAAGACTCGACAACCGAACACTCGGCACACGAAGACCCACATACGAAGACCCGAAACGAAGCCTCGACACCCGAATACACCAAATCGAAAATCCGACGTCGAAAATCCGACGTCGAAAATTCGACATCGAAAATTCGACATAAAAAATGCGACATCGAAAATTCGACATCAAAAGTTCGACATCAAAAATTCGACATCAAAAATTCGACCTCAAAAATTCGACCTCGAGAATTCAACATCGAAAATTCCTCATCGAAAATTCCTGATCGAAAATTCCTGTTCGAAAACTCGACATGGAAAATTCGACATGGAAAATTCGACACCCAAAACCTCGACACCCGAAATCTCGACACCCGTAAACTCGACACGGATAACTCGACACCCGTAAACTCGACACGGAAACATCGAAACCGGAAACCTCGACACCATTAACCTCGATACCCAAAACCTCGACACCCGAGGGCTCGACACCCGAAAAAAGGAAACGAAGGACCCAACACCGAAACCTCAACACCCGAAACCTCCACACCGAGGACCCCACACCGGAAATCCCAGACCAAGAATTCGACGTCGAAAATTCGAACCCCGGAACCTCGTCACCGAGGACTCGGCAACCGAAGACTCGGCAACCGAAGACTCGGCAACCGAAGACTCGGCAACCGAAGACTCGGCAACCGAAGACTCGGCAACCGAAGACTCGGCAACCGAAGGCTCGGCAACCGAAGATTCGGCAACCGAAGACTCGGCAAAGGAAGACTCGGCAACCGAAGGCTCGGCTACCGAAGACTCGGCAACCGAAGACTCGGCAACCGAGGACTCGGCAACCGAAGACTCGGCAACCGAAGACTCGGCAACCAAAGACTCGGCAACAGAACACTCGGCAACCGAAGCCTCGGCAACCGAATTCTCGGCAACCGAAGGCTCGGCAACCGAAGGCTCGGCAACCGAAGGCTCGGCAGCCGAAGGCTCGGCATCCGAAGGCTCGGCAGCCGAAGGCTCGGCAGCCGAAGGCTCGGCAGCCGAAGGCTCGGCAACCGAAGGCTCGACAACCGAAGACTCGACAACCGAAGACTCGACAACCGAAGACTCGACAACCGAAGACTCGACAACCGAAGACTCGGCAACCGAAGACTCGACAACAGAAGACTCGATCCCGAAGACTCGACAACCGAAGACTCGGCACACGAAGACCCACATACGAAGACCCGAAACCAAACCTCGACACCCGAATACACCAAATCGAAAATCCGACGTCGAAAATCCGACGTCGAAAATCCGACGTCGAAAATCCGACCTCGAAAATCCGACATCGAAAATTCGACATCAAAAATTCGACATCGAAAATTCGGCATCGAAAATTCGACATCGAAAATTCGAGATCGAAAATTCGACATCAAAAATTCGACATCAAAAATTCGACATCAAAAATTCGACATCAAAAATTCGACACCCGAAACCTCGACACCGGAAACCTTGACACCCAATACCTCGACACCCGAAATCTCGACACCCGTAAACCCGACACGGAAATCTCGACACCTGTAAACTCGACACGGAAACCTCGAAACCGGAAACCTCGACACCCAAAACCTCGATACCGAAAACCTCGACACCCGAGGGCTCGACACCCGAAAAAAGGAAACGAAGGACCCAACACCGAAACCTCAACACCCCAAACCTCCACACCGAGGACCCCACACCGGAAATCCCAGACCAAGAATTCGATGTCGAAATTTCGAACCCCGGAACCTCGTCACCGAGGACTCGGCAACCGAGGACTCGGCAACCGAAGACTCGGCAACCGAAGACTCGGCAACCGAAGACTCGGCATTCGAAGACTCGGTAACCGAAGACTCGGCAACCGAAGACTCGGCAACCGAAGACTCGGCAACCGAAGACTCGGCAACCGAAGACTCGGCAACTGAAGATTCGGCAACCAAAGACTCGGCAACCGAACACTCGGCAACCGAACACTCAGCAACCGAAGCCTCGGCAACCGAAGGCTCGGAAGCCGAAGGCTCGGCAACCGAAGGCTCGGCAACCGAAGGCTCGGCAACCGAAGGCTCGAGAACCGAAGACTCGACAACCGAAGACTCGACAACCGAAGACTCGGCTACCTAAGACTCGACAACCGAAGACTCGATCCCGAAGACTCGACAACCGAAGACTTACATACGAAGACCCGAAACGAAACCTCGACACCCGAATACACCAAATCGAAAATCCGAAGTCGAAAATCCGACGTCGAAAATCCGAAATCGAAAATCCCACATCGAAAATTCGACATACAAAATTCGACATAGAAAATCCGTCATCAAAAATTCGACATCGAAAATTCGGCATCAAAAATTCGACATCAAAAATTCGACCTCAAAAATTCGACCTAGAGAATTCAACATCGAAAATTCCTCATCGAAAATTCCTGATCGAAAATTCCTGATCGAAAACTCGACATGGAAAATTCCACATGGAAAATTCGACATGGAAAATTCGACACCCGAAACCTCGACACACAAAACCTCGACACCCAAAACCTGGACACCCTAAATCTCAACACCCGTAAACTCGACACCGAAACCTCGAAACCGGAAACCTCAACACCCAAAACCTCGATACCCAAAACCTCGACACCCGAGGGCTCGACACCCGAAAAAAGGAAACGAAGGACCCAACACCGAAACCTCAACACCCGAAACCTCCACACCGAGGACCCCACACCGGAAATCCCAGACCAAGAATTCGACGTCGAAAATTCGAACCCCGGAACCTCGTCACCGAGGACTCGGCAACCGAAGACTCGGCAACCGAAGACTCGGCAACCGAAGACTCGGCAACCGAAGACTCGGCAACCGAAGACTCGGCAACCGAAGGCTCGGCAACCGAAGACTCGGCAACCGAAGACTCGGCAAAGGAAGACTCGGCAACCGAAGGCTCGGCTACCGAAGACTCGGCAACCGAAGACTCGGCAACCGAGGACTCGGCAACCGAAGACTCGGCAACCGAAGACTCGGCAACCAAAGACTCGGCAACCGAACACTCGGCAACCGAACACTCGGCAACCGAAGCCTCGGCAACCGAAGGCTCGGCAACCGAAGGCTCGGCAACCGAAGGCTCGGCAGCCGAAGGCTCGGCAGCCGAAGGCTCGGCAGCCGAAGGCTCGGCAGCCGAAGGCTCGGCAACCGAAGGCTCGGCAACCGAAGGCTCGGCAACCGAAGGCTCGACAACCGAAGACTCGACAACCAAAGACTCGACAACCGAAGACTCGACAACCGAAGACTCGGCAACCGAAGACTCGACAACAGAAGACTCGATCCCGAAGACTCGACAACCGAAGACTCGGCACACGAAGACCCACATACGAAGACCCGAAACCAAACCTCGACACCCGAATACACCAAATCGAAAATCCGACGTCGAAAATCCGACGTCGAAAATCCGACCTCGAAAATCCGACATCGAAAATTCGACATCAAAAATTCGACATCGAAAATTAGGCATCGAAAATTCGACATCGAAAATTCGACATTGAAAATTCGACATCAAAAATTCGACATCAAAAATTCGACATCAAGAATTCGACATCAAAAATTCGACATCAAAAATTCGACCTCAAAAATTCGACCTCGAGAATTCAACATCGAAAATTCCTCATCGAAAATTCCTGATCGAAAATTCCTGATCGAAAACTCGCCATGGAAAATTCGCCATGGAAAATTCGACACCCGAAACCTCGACACCGGAAACCTCCACACCCAAAACCTCGACACCCGAAATCTCGACACCCGTAAACTCGACACGGAAATCTCGACACCTGTAAACTCGACACGGAAACCTCGAAACCGGAAACCTCGACACCCAAAACCTCGATACCGAAAACCTCGACACCCGAGGGCTCAACACCCGAAAAAAGGAAACGAAGGACCCAACACCGAAACCTGAACACCCCAAACCTCCACACCGAGGACCCCACACCGGAAATCCCAGACCAAGAATTCGACGTCGAAATTTCGAACCCCGGAACCTCGTCACCGAGGACTCGGCAACCGAGGACTCGGCAACCGAAGACTCGGCAACCGAAGACTCGGCAACCGAAGACTCGGCAACCGAAGACTCGGCATCCTAAGACTCGGCAACCGAAGACTCGGCAACCGAAGACTCGGCAACCGAAGACTCGGCAACAGAAAATTCGGCAACCGAAGACTCGGCAACCGAAGACTCGGCAACCGAACACTCGGCAACCGAAGCCTCGGCAACCGAAGGCTCGGCAACCGAAGGCACGGCAACCGAAGGCTCGGCAACCGAAGGCCCGGCAACGGAAGGCTCGGCAGCCGAAGGCTCGGCAACCGAAGGCTCGGCAGCCGAAGGCTCGGCAACCGAAGGTTCGGCAGCCAAAGGCTCGGCAACCGAAGGCTCGGCAACCGAAGGCTCGGCAACCGAAGGCTCGGCAACCGAAGGCTCGACAACCGAAGACTCGACAACCGAAGACTCGGCACACGAAGACCCACATACGAAGACCCGAAACCAAACCTCGACACCCGAATACACCAAATCGAAAATCCGACGTCGAAAATCCGACGTCGAAAATCCGACGTCGAAAATCCGACCTCGAAAATCTGACATCGAAAATTCGACATCAAAAATTCGACATCGAAAATTCGGCATCGAAAATTCGACATCGAAAATTCGACGTTGAAAATTCGACATCAAAAATTCGACATCAAAAATTCGACCTCAAAAATTCGACCTCGAGAATTCAACATCGAAAATTCCTCATCGAAAATTCCTGATCGAAAATTCCTGATCGAAAACTCGCAATGGAAAATTCGCCATGGAAAATTCGACACCCGAAACCTCGACACCCGTAAACTCGACACGGAAATCTCGACACCTGTAAACTCGACACGGAAACCTCGAAACCGGAAACCTCGACACCCAAAACCTCGATACCGAAAACCTCGACACCCGAGGGCTCGACACCCGAAAAAAGGAAACGAAGGACCCAACACCGAAACCTCAACACCCCAAACCTCCACACCGAGGACCCCACACCGGAAATCCCAGACCAAGAATTCGACGTCGAAATTTCGAACCCCGGAACCTCGTCACCGAGGACTCGGCAACCGAGGACTCGGCAACCGAAGACTCGGCAACCGAAGACTCGGCAACCGAAGACTCGGCATCCGAAGACTCGGTAACCGAAGACTCGGCAACCGAAGACTCGGCAACCGAAGACTCGGCAACCGAAGACTCGGCAACCGAAGACTCGGCAACCGAAGACTCGGCAACCGAAGACTCGGCAACCGAAGACTCGGCAACCGAAGATTCGGCAACCAAAGACTCGGCAACCGAACACTCGGCAACCGAACACTCGGCAACCGAAGCCTCGGCAACCGAAGGCTCGGCAGCCGAAGGTTCGGCAACCGAAGGCTCGGCAACCGAAGGCTCGACAACCGAAGACTCGACAACCGAAGACTCGACAACCGAAGACTCGGCTACCTAAGACTCGACAACCGAAGACTCGATCCCGAAGACTCGACAACCGAAGACTTACATACGAAGACCCGAAACGAAACCTCGACACCCGAATACACCAAATCGAAAATACGAAGTCGAAAATCCGACGTCGAAAATCCGAAATCGAAAATCCCACATCGAAAATTCGACATACAAAATTCGACATAGAAAATCCGACATCAAAAATTCGACATCGAAAATTCGACATCAAAAATTCGACATCAAAAATTCGACATCAAAAATTCGACATCAAAAATTCGACCTCAAAAATTCGACCTAGAGAATTCAACATCGAAAATTCCTCATCGAAAATTCCTGATCGAAAATTCCTGATCGAAAACTCGACATGGAAAATTCCACATGGAAAATTCGACATGGAAAATTCGACACCCGAAACCTCGACACACAAAACCTCGACACCCAAAACCTGGACACCCTAAATCTCGACACCCGTATACTCGACACGGAAACCTCGAAACCGGAAACCTCGACACCCAAAACCTCGATACCCAAAACCTCGACACCCGAGGGCTCGACACCCGAAAAAAGGAAACGAAGGACCCAACACCGAAACCTCAACACCCCAAACCTCCACACCGAGGACCCCACACCGGAAATCCCAGACCAAGAATTCGACGTCGAAATTTCGAACCCCGGAACCTCGTCACCGAGGACTCGGCAACCGAGGACTCGGCAACCGAAGACTCGGCAACCGAAGACTCGGCAACCGAAGACTCGGCATCCGAAGACTCGGTAACCGAAGACTCGGCAACCGAAGACTCGGCAACCGAAGACTCGGCAACCGAAGACTCGGCAACCGAAGACTCGGCAACCGAAGACTCGGCAACCGAAGACTCGGCAACCGAAGACTCGGCAACCGAAGATTCGGCAACCAAAGACTCGGCAACCGAACACTCGGCAACCGAACACTCGGCAACCGAAGCCTCGGCAACCGAAGGCTCGGCAGCCGAAGGTTCGGCAACCGAAGGCTCGACAACCGAAGGCTCGGCAACCGAAGGCTCGACAACCGAAGACTCGACAACCGAAGACTCGACAACCGAAGACTCGGCTACCTAAGACTCGACAACCGAAGACTCGATCCCGAAGACTCGACAACCGAAGACTTACATACGAAGACCCGAAACGAAACCTCGACACCCGAATACACCAAATCGAAAATACGAAGTCGAAAATCCGACGTCGAAAATCCGAAATCGAAAATCCCACATCGAAAATTCGACATACAAAATTCGACATAGAAAATCCGACATCAAAAATTCGACATCGAAAATTCGACATCAAAAATTCGACATCAAAAATTCGACATCAAAAATTCGACATCAAAAATTCGACCTCAAAAATTCGACCTAGAGAATTCAACATCGAAAATTCCTCATCGAAAATTCCTGATCGAAAATTCCTGATCGAAAACTCGACATGGAAAATTCCACATGGAAAATTCGACATGGAAAATTCGACACCCGAAACCTCGACACACAAAACCTCGACACCCAAAACCTGGACACCCTAAATCTCGACACCCGTATACTCGACACGGAAACCTCGAAACCGGAAACCTCGACACCCAAAACCTCGATACCCAAAACCTCGACACCCGAGGGCTCGACACCCGAAAAAAGGAAACGAAGGACCCAACACCGAAACCTCAACACCCGAAACCTCCACACCGAGGACCCCACACCGGAAATCCCTGACCAAGAATTCGACGTCGAAAATTCGAACCCCGGAACCTCGTCACCGAGGACTCGGCAACCGAAGACTCGGCAACCGAAGACTCGGCAACCGAAGCCTCGGCAACCGAAGACTCGGCAACCGAAGACTCGGCAACCGAAGACTCGGCAACCGAAATCTCGGCAACCGAAGACTCGGCAACCGAAGACTCGGCAACCGAAGACTCGGCATCCGAAGACTCGGCAACCAAAGACTCGGCAGCCGAACACTCGGCAACCGAACACTCGGCAACCGAAGCCTCGGCAACCGAAGGCTCGGCAACCGAAGGCTCGGCAACCGAAGGCTCGGCAACCGAAGGATCGGCAACCGAAGGCTCGGCAGCCGAAGGCTCGGCAACCGAAGGCTCGGCAGCCGAAGGATCGGCAACCGAAGACTCGGCAACCGAAGGCTCGGCAACCGAAGGCTCGGCAACCTAAGGCTCGACAACCGAAGACTCGACAACCGAAGACCCGACAACCGAAAACTCGACAACCGAAGACTCGGCAACCGAAGACTCGACAACAGAAGACTCGATCCCGAAGACTCGACAAGCGAAGACTCGGCACACGAAGACCCACATACGAAGACCCGAAACGAAACCTCGACACCCGAATACACCAAATCGAAAATCCGACGTCGAAAATCCGACATCGAAAATCCGACCTAGAAAATCCGACCTCGAAAATCCGACATCGAAAATTCGACATCAGAAATTCGACATCGAAAATTCGACCTCGAGAATTCAACATCGAAAATTCCTCATCGAAAATTCCTGATCGAAAACTCGACATGGAAATTTCGACATGGAAAATTCGACACCCGAAACCTCGACACCGGAAACCTCGACACCCAAAACCTCGACACCCGAAATCTCGACACCCGTAAACTCGACACGGAAACCTCGAAACCGGAAACCTCGACACCTGTAAACTCGACACGGAAACCTCGAAACCGTAAACCTCGACACCCAAAACCTCGATACCGAAAACCTCGGCAAATGAAGACTCGGCAACCGAAGGCTCGGCAACCGAAAGCTCGGCAACCAAAGGCTCGGCAACGTAAGGCTCGGCAACGTAAGGCTCGGCTACCGAAGGCTCGGCAACCGAAGGCTCGGCAACCGAAGGCTCGGCAACCGAAGGCTCGGCAACCGAAGGCTCGGCAACCGAAGGCTCGACAACCGAAAGCTCGGCAACCTAAGGCTCGGCAACCAAAGGCTCGTACGCGGAAGGCTAGGCAGCCGAAGGCTCGGCAACCGAAGGCTCGGCGACCGAAGGCTCGGTGACCGAAGGCTTGGCGACCGAACGCTCGGCAACCGAAGGCTCGGCAACCGAAGGCTCGGCAACCAAAGGCTCGGCAACCGAAGGCTCGGCAACCGAAGGCTCGGCAACCGAATCCTCGGCAACCGAAGGCTCGGCAACCGAAGGCTCGGCAACCGAAGGCTCGACAACCGAAGACCCCAAATCCAACATTCGACACCGAAGACTCGACACTCGTAGACTCCAGACCCGTAGACTCGACACCAAAGACTCCACACGGTAGAAACGACACCAATGACCGCACATCGAAGACCCCACATACCATAATCGACATTGAAAGCTCATTGAAAATACCACGTTGAAAACTACACCCGAAACCTCGACAATCGACACCTCACCACCGAGAATTCGACATCGAAAATCTGACAAAGAAAATTCGACATGGAAAATTCGACATGGAAAATTCGACATGGAAAATTCGACATGGAAAACTCGACATCGAAAGTTCGACATCGAAAATTCGACATCGAAAATTTACATCGCAAATTAACATTCGGAACCTCGTCGACGGAGACTCGACACTCGGAACCTCGACACGCTGTACTCGACACCTGAAGACTCGGAACACGAAGACCAACATACGAGAACCCCAAACGAATGCCCGACACCAAAATACACCAAACCTAGATTTCGACATCGAAAATTAGACTTCTAAATTTTGACACCGAAAATTCCTCATCGAAAATTCCTGATCGAAAACTCGACATGGAAAATTCGACATGGAAAATTCGACATGGAAAATTCGACACCCGAAACCTCGACACTCGAAACCTCGACACTCGAAACCTCGACACCCGGAATCTCGACACGGAAACCTCGACACCGGAAACCTCTACACCCAAAACCTCGAATCCCAAAACCTCGACACCCGAGAGCTCGACACCCGAAAAAAGGAAACGGAGGACCCAACACCGAAACCTCAACACCCGAAACCACCACACCGAGGACCCCACACCGGAAATCCCAGACCAAGAATTCGACGTCGAAAATTCGAACATGGGAACCTCGTCACCGAGGACTCGACAACCCAAGACTCGGCAACCGAAGGCTCGGCAACCGAAGACTCGGCAACCGAAGACTCGGCAACCGAAGACTCGGCATCCGAAGACTCGGTAACCCAAGACTCGGCAACCGAAGACTCAGCAACCGAAGACTCGGCAACCGAAAATTCGGCAACCGAAGACTCGGCAACCGAAGACTCGGCAACCGAAGACTCGACAACCGAAGGCTCGACAACCGAAGGCTCAACAACCGAAGGCTCGACAACCGAAGGCTCGACAACCGAAGGCTCCACAACCGAAGGCGCGACAACCGAAGGCGCGACGACCGAAGACTCGTTAACCGAAGACTCTGCAACCGAAGACTCGGCAACCGAAGACTCGGCATCCGAGACTCGACAACCGAAGACTCGACAACCGAAGACTGGACAACCGAAGACTCGACAACCGAGGACTCGACAACCTAAGACTCGACAACCGAACACTCGACAACCGAGGACTCGACAACCCAAGACTCGGCAACCGAAGGCTCGGCAACCGAAGACTCGGCAACCGAAGACTCTGCAACCGAAGACTCGGCAACCGAAGACTCGGCAACCGAAGACTCGGCAACCGAAGACTCGGCATCCTAAGACTCGACATCCGAAGACTCGACAACCGAAGACTCGACAAATGAAGACTCGACAACCGAGGACTCGACAACCTAAGACTCGACAACCGAACACTCGACAACCGAAGACTCGGCCACCGAAGACTCGGCCACCGAAGAGTCGGCAACCGAAGACTCGGCAACTAAAGACTCGGCAACCGAAAACTCAGCAACCGAGGACTCGTTAACCGAAGACTCTGCAACCGAAGACTCGGCAACCGAAGACTCGGCAACCGAAGACTCGGCATCCGAGACTCGACAACCGAAGACTCGACAACCGAAGACTGGACAACCGAAGACTCGACAACCGAGGACTCGACAACCTAAGACTCGACAACCGAACACTCGACAACCGAAGACTCGACAACCGAAGACTCGACAACCGAAGACTCGACAACCGAAGACTCGACAACCGAAGACTCGACAACCGAAGACACGACAACCGAAGACTCGGCGCACGAAGACCCACATACGAAGACCCGACACGAAACCTCGACACCCGAATACACCAAATCGAAAATTCGACCTCGAAAATCCGACATCGAAAATACGACATTGAAAATTCGACATCGAAAATTCGACATCGAAAATTCGACATCGGAAATTGGACATCAAAAATTCGACATCAATAATTCGACAACAAAAATTCGACCTCGAGAATTCAAAATCGAAAATACCTCATCGAATGTTCGTTATCGTAAAACTCGACATCGAAAATCCGACATCGAAAATGCGACATCGAAAATGCGACTTATAAAATTCGACACCCGAAACCTCGACACCCGAAACCTCAACACCCGAAACCTCGACACCCGAAACCTCGACACCCGAAACCTCGACACCCGAAACCTCGACACCCGAAAACCTCGACACCCGAAAACCTCGACACCCGAAAACCTCGACACCCGAAAACTGCGATACCCGAAAACCTCGACACCCGAAAACCTCGACACCCGAAAACCTCGACACCCGAGGACCCCAAATCGAACATTTGACACCGAAGGCTCGACACTCGTAGACTGCAGACCCGTAGACTCGACACCAAGGACTTCACACCGTAGAAACGACACCAATGACCGCACATCGAAGACCCGACATACCAAATTCGACATTGAAAGCTCATTGAAAATTCCACGTTGAAAACTACACCCGAAACCTCGACAATCGACACCTCGCCACCGACAATTCGACATGGAAAATTCGACAAGGAAAATTCGACATGGAAACTTCGACACCCGAAACCTCGACACCCGAAATCTCGACACCCGTAAACTCGACACGGAAAGCTCGTCACCGAGGACCCGGCAACCAAAGGCTCGACAACCGAAGGCTCGATACCGAAGGCTCGACAACGGAAGGCTCGACAACCGAAGGCTCGACAACCGAAGGCTCGACAACCGAAGACTCGACAACCGAAGACTCGACAACCGAAGACTCGACAACCAAAGACTCGACAACCGAAGACTCGACAACCGAACACTCGACAACCGAAGACTCGACAACCGAAGACTCGACAACCGAAGACCCACATACGAAGACCCGACACGAAACCTCGACACTCGAATACACCAAATCGAAAATTCGACCTCGAAAATCCGACATCGAAAATTCGACATTGAAAATTCAACATCGAAATTTCGACATGGAAAATTCGACATCGAAAGTTCGACATCGGAAATTGGACATCAAAAATTCGACATCAAAAATTCGACATCAAAAATTCGTCATCAAAAATTCGACATCAAAAATTCGACATCAAAAATTCGACATCAAAAATTCGACCTCGAGAATCCAAAATCGAAAATTCATCATCGAATGTTCGTTATCGTAAAACTCGACATCGAAAATCCAACATCGAAAATGCGACTTATAAAATTCGACACCCGAATCCTCGACACCCGAAACCTCGACACCCGAAAACCTGGACACCCGAAAACCTCGACACCCGAAAACCTCGACACCCGAAAACCTCGACACCCGAAAACCTCGACACCCGAAGACCCTAAATCGAATATTTGACACCGAAGACTCGACACTCGTAGACTCCAGACCCGTAGACTCGACACCAAAGACCCCACACCGTAGAAACGACACCAATGACCGCACATCGAAGACCCGTCATACCAAATTCGACATTGAAAGCTCATTGAAAATTCCACGTTGAAAATTACACCCGAAACCTCGACAATCGACACCTCGCCACCGAGAATTCGACATGGAAAATTCGACAAGGAAAATTCGACATGGAAAATTCGACACCCGAAACCTCGACACCCGAAATCTCGACACCCGTAAACTCGACACGGAAAGCTCGTCACCGAGGACTCGGCAACCGAAGGCTCGGCACCCGAAGGCTCGGCAACCGAAGGCTCGGCAACCGAACGCTCGGCAACCGAAGACTCGGCAACCGAAGCCTCGGCAACCGAAGACTCGGCAACCGAAGACTCGGCAACCGAAGGCTCGGCAACCGAAGGCTCGGCAACCGAAGGCTCGGCAACCGAAGGCTCGACAACCGAAGGCTCGATGACCGAAGGCTCGACGACCGAAGGCTCGACAACCGAAGGCTCGACAACCGAAGGCTCGACAACCGAAGGCTCGACAACCGAAGGCTCGACAACCGAAGGCGCGACAACCGAAGACTCGACAACCGAAGGCTCGACAACCGAAGGCGCGACAACCGAAGACTCGACAACCGAAGGCTCGACAACCGAAGACTCGACTACCGAAGACTCGACAACCAAAGACTTGACAACCGAAGACTCGGCACACGAAGACCCACGTACGAAGACCCGAAACGAAACCTCGACACCCGGATACACCAAATCGAAAATCCGACGTCGAAAATACGCCGTTGAAAATCCCACATCGAAAGTCCGACATCGATAATTCGACATCGAAAATTAGACATAGAATATTCGACATCGAATATTCGACATCGAAAATTCGACAAGAAAAATTCGACATCAAAAATTCGACATCAAAAATTCGACATCAAAAATTCGACTTCGAGAATTCAACATCGAAAATTCCTCATCGAAAATTCCTGATCGAAAACTCGACACCCGAAACCTCGACACCCGAAACCTCGACACCCGAAATCTCGACACCCGTAAACTCGACACGGAAACCTCGACACCGGAAACCTCCATACCCAAAAACTCGACACCCGAGGGCTCGACACCCAAAAAGGAAACGGAGGACCTAACACCGAAACCTCAACACCCGAAACTTCCACACCGAGGACCCCACACCGGAAATCCCAGACCAAGAACTCGACGTCGAAAATTCGAACCCCGGAACCTCGTCACCGAGGACTCGGCAACCAAAGACTCGGCAACCGAAGGCTCGGCAACCGAAGGCTCGGCAACCGAAGGCTCGGCAACCCAAGGCTCGGCAACCGAAGACTCGGCAACCGAAGGCTCGGCTACCGAAGGCTCGGCAACCGAAGGCTCGGCAACCGAAGGCTCGGCAACCGAAGGCTCGGCAACCGAAGGCTCGGCAACCGAAGGCTCGGCAACCGAAGGCTCGGCAACCGAAGGCTCGGCAACCGAAGGCTCGGCAACCGAAGGCTCGGCAACCGTAGGCTCGGCAACCGAAGGCTCGGCAACCGAAGGCTCGGCAACCGAAGGCTCGGCAACCGAAGGCTCGGCAACCGAAGGCTCGGCAACCGAAGGCTCGGAAACCGAAGGCTTGGCAACCGAAGGCTCGGCAACCGAAGACTCGGCAACCGAAGACTCGGCAACCGAAGACTCGGCAACCGAAGACACGGCACCCGAAGACTCGGCAACCGAAGACTCGGCAACCCTAGACTCGGCAACCGAGAACTCGGCAACAGAAGACTCGGCAACCGAAGACTCGGCAACCGAAGGCTCGGCAACCGAAGGCTTGGCAACCGAAGGCTCGGCAACCGAAGACTCGGCAACCGAAGACTCGGCAACCGAAGACTCGGCAACCGTGGACTCGGCACCCCAAGACTCGGCAACCGAAGACTCGGCAACCAAAGACTCGGCAACCGAAGACTCGCCAACCGAAGACTCGGCAACCGAAGACTCGGCAACCGAATACTCGGCAACCGAAGACTCGGCAACCGATGACTCGGCAACCGAAGACTCGGCAACCGAAGACTCGGCAACCGAAGCCTCGGCAACCGAAGACTCGGCAACCGAAGACTCGGCAACCGAACACTCGGCAACCGAAGACTCGGCAACCGAAGACTCGGCAACCGAAGGCTCGGCAACCGAAGACTCGGCAACCGAAGACTCGGCAACCGAAGGCTCGGCAACCGAAGGCTCGGCAACCGAAGTATCGGCAACCGAAGGCTCGGCAACCGAAGGCTCGGCAACCGAAGGCTCGGCAACCGAAGGCTCGGCAGCCGAAGGCTCGGCAACCGAAGGCTTGGCAACCGAAGGCTAGGCAACCGAAGGCTCGGCAGACGAAGGCTCGGCAACCGAAGGCTCGGCAACCGAAGGCTCGGCAACCGAAGGCTCGGCAGCCGAAGGCTCGGCAGCCGAAGGCTCGGCAACCGAAGGCTCAGCATCCGAAGGCTCGACGACCGAAGGCTCGACCACCGAGGACTCGACAACCGAAGCCTCGACAACCGAAGACTCGAGAACCGAAGACTCGACAACCGAAGACTCGACTACCAAAGTCTCGACTACCGAACTCGACAACCGAAGACTCCACAACCGAAGACTCGACAACCGAAGACTCGACAACCGAAGACTCGATCCCGAAGACTCGACAAACGAAGACTCGGCACACGAAGTCCCATATACGAAGACCCGAAACGAAACCTCGACACCCAAATACACCAAATCGAAAATTCGACGTCGAAAATCCGAAGTCGAAAATCCGACGTCGAAAATCCGACTTCGAAAATCCGACGGCGAAAATCCGACATCGAAAATTCGACATCGAATACTCGACATCGAAAATTCGACATCGAAAATTCGTCATCCAAAATTCGACAACAAAAATTCGACATCAAAAATTCGACATCAAAAATTCGACATCAAAAATTCGACCTCAAAAATTCGACCTCGAGAATTCAACATCGAAAATTCCTCATCGAAAATTCCTGATCGAAAACTCGACATGGAAAATCGACATGGAAAATTCGACACCCGAAACCTCGACACCGGAAACCTCGACACCCGAAACTTCGACACCCGAAACCTCGACACCCGAAATCTCGACACCCGTAAACTCGACACGGAAACCTCGACACCGGAAACCTCAATACCCAAAAACTCGACACCCGAGGGCTCGATACCGGAAAAGGAAACGGAGGACCTAACACCGAAACCTCAACACCCGAAACCTCCACACCGAGGACCCCACACAGGAAATCCCAGCCCAAGAATTCGACGTCGAAAATTCGAACCCCGGAACCTCGTCACCGAGGACTCGACAACCCAAGACTCGGCAACCGAAGACTCGGCAACCGAAGTCTCGGCAACCGAAGACTCGGCAACCGAAGACTCGGCAACCGAAGACTCTGCAACCGAAGACTGGGCAACCGAAGACTCGGCAACCGAAGACTCGGCAACCGAAGACTCGGCAACCGAAGACTGGGCAACCGAAGACTCGGCAACCGAAGACTCGGCAACCGAAGACTCGGCAACCGAAGACTCGGCAACCGAAGGCTCGGCAACCGAAGGCTCGGCAACCGAAGGCTCGGCAACCGAAGGCTAGGCAACCGAAGGCTCGGCAACCGAAGGCTCGGCAACCGAAGGCTCGGCAACCGAAGGCTAGGCAAACGAAGGCTCGGCAACCGAAGGCTCGGCAACCGAAGGCTCGGCAACCGAAGGCTCGTCAACCGAAGGCTCGGCAACCGAAGGCTCGACAACCGAAGGCTCGGCAGCCGAAGGCTCGGCAACCGAAGCCTCGGCAACCGAAGGCTCGGCAACCGAAGGCTCGGCAACCTAAGGCTCGGCAACCGAAGGCTCGACAACCGAAGGCTCGACAACCGAAGGCTCGACAACCGAAGGCTCAACAACCGAAGGCTCGACAACCGAAGGCTCGACAACCGAAGGCTCCACAACCGAAGGCGCGACAACCGAAGGCGCGACGACCGAAGGCGCGACAACCGAAGACTCGACAACCGAAGATTCGACAACCGAAGACTCGACTACCGAAGGCTCGACAACCGAAGACTCGACAACCGAATACTCGACAACCGAAGACTCGACAACCGAAGACTCGACAACCGAAGACTCGACAACCGAAGACTCGGCACACGAAGAGCCACATACGAAGACCCGAAACAAAACTTCGACACCCGAATACACCAAATCGAAAATTCGACGTCGAAAATCCCACAGCGAAAATACGACATCGAAAATACGACATCGAAAATTCGACATCGAAAATTCGACATCGAAAATTCGACATCAAAAAATCGACATTGAAAATTCGACATCGAAATTTCGACATGGAAAATTCGACATCGAAAGTTCGACATCGCAAATTGCACATCAAAAATTCGACATCAAAAATTCGACATCAAAAATTCGTCATAAAAAATTCGACATCAAAAATTCGACATCAAAAATTCGACATCAAAGATTTGACCTCGAGAATCCAAAATCGAAAATTCCTCATCGAATGTTCGTTATCGTAAACCTCGACATCGAAAATCCGACATCGAAAATGCGACATCGAAAATGCGACTTATAAAATTCGACACCCGAAACCTCGACACCCGAAAACCTCGACACCCGAAAACCTCGACACCCGAAAACCTCGACACCCGAAGACCCTAAATCGAATATTTGACACCGAAGACTCGACACTCGTAGACTCCAGACCCGTAGACTCGACACCAAAGACTCCACACCGTAGAAACGACACCAATGACCGCACATCGAAGACCCGACATACCAAATTCGACATTGAAGGCTCATTGAAAATTCCACGTTGAAAATTACACCCGAAACCTCGACAATCGACACCTCGCCACCGAGAATTCGACATGGAAAATTCGACAAGGAAAATTCGACATGGAAAATTCGACACCCGAAACCTCGACACCCGAAATCTCGACACCCGTAAACTCGACACGGAAAGCTCGTCACCGAGGACTCGGCAACCGAAGGCTCGGCAACCGAAGGCTCGGCAACCGAACGCTCGGAAACCGAAGACTCGGCAACCGAAGCCTCGGCAACCGAAGACTCGGCAACCGAAGACTCGGCAACCGAAGGCTCGGCAACCGAAGGCTCGGCAACCGAAGGCTTGGCAACCGAAGGCTCGACAACCGAAGGCTCGATGACCGAAGGCTCGACAACCGCAGGCTCGACAACCGAAGGCTCGACAACCGAAGGCTCGACAACCGAAGGCTCGACAACCGAAGGCTCGACAACCGAAGGCTCAACAACCGAAGGCGCGACAACCGAAGGCGCGACGACCGAAGGCGCGACAACCGAAGGCTCGACAACCGAAGGCTCGACAACCGAAGGCGCGACAACCGAAGACTCGACAACCGAAGGCTCGACAACCGAAGGCGCGACAACCGAAGACTCGACAACCGAAGGCTCGACAACCGAAGACTCGACTACCGAAGACTCGACAACCGAAGACTCGACAAACGAAGACTCGGCACACGAAGTCCCACGTACGAAGACCCGAAACGAAACCTCGACACCCGGATACACCAAATCGAAAATTCGACATCGAAAATTCGACATCGAAAATTCGACATCGAAAATTCGACATCGAAAATTCGACATCAAAAATACGACATCAAAAATTCGACATCAAAAATTCGACCTCAAAAATTCGACCTCGAGAATTGAACATCGAAAATTCCTGATCGAAAACTCGACATGGAAAATTCGACATGGAAAATTCGACACCCGAAACCTCGACACCGGAAACCTCGACACCCGAAACCTCGACACCCGAAATCTCGACACCCGTAAACTCGACACGGAAACCTCGACACCGGAAACCTCGATACCCAAAAACTCGACACCCGAGGGCTCGACACCCGAAAAAGGAAAAGGAGGACCTAACACCGAAACCTCAACACCCGAAACCTCCACACCGAGGACCCCACACCGGAAATCCCAGACCAAGAATTCGACGTCGAAAATTCCAACCCCGGAACCTCGTCACCGAGGACTCGACAACCCAAGACTCGGCAACCGAAGACTAGGCAACCGAAAACTCGGCAACCACAGACTCGGCAACCGAAGACTCGGCAACCGAAGACTCGGCAACCGAAGACTCGGCAACCGAAGACTCGGCAACCCAAGACTCGGCAAACGAAGACTCGACAACCGAAGGCTCGACAACTGAAGGCTCGGCAACCGAAGGCTCGGCAACCGAAGGCTCGGCAACCGAAGGCTCGGCAACCGAAGGCTCGGCAACCGAAAGCTCGGCAACCGAAGGCTCGGCAACCGAAGGCTCGGCAACCGAAGGCTCGGCAACCGAAGGCTCGGCAACCGAAGGCTCGGCAGCCGAAGGCTCGGCAACCGTAGGCTCGGCAACCGAAGGCTCGGCATCCGAAGGCTCGGCAACCGAAGGCTCGGCATCCGAAGGCTCGGCAGCCGAAGGCTCGGCAACCGAAGGCTCGGCAACCGAAGGCACGGCAACCAAAGGCTCGGCAACCGAAGGATCGGCAGCCGAAGGCTGGGCAGCCGAAGGCTCGGCAACCGAAGGCTCGGCAACCGAAGGCTCGGCAACCGAAGGCTCGGCAACCGAAGGCTCAGCAACCGAAGGCTCGACGACCGAAGGCTCGACCACCGAAGACTCGACCACCGAAGACTCGACAACCGAAGCCTCGACAACCGAAGACTCGAAAACCGAAGACTCGACAACCGAAGACTCGACTACCGAAGACTCGACTACCGGAGACTGGACAACCGAAGACTCGACAACCGAAGACTCGACAACCGAAGTTCGACAACCGAATACACCAAATCGAAAATTCGACGTCGAAATTCCGACAGCGAAAATACATCGAAAATACGACATCGAAAATTCGACATCGAAAATTCGACATCGAAAATTCGACATCGAAAATTCGACATCGAAAATTCGACATCGAAAATTCGACATCGAAAATTCGACATCAAAAATTCGACATCAAAAATTCGACATCAAAAATTCGACCTCAAAAATTCGACCTCGAGAATTGAACATCGAAAATTCCTCATCGAAAATTCCTGATTCAAAACTCGACATGGAAAATTCGACATGGAAAATTCGACACCCGAAACCTCGACACCCGAAATCTCGACACCCGTAAACTCGACACGGAAACCTCGACACCGGAAACCTCGATACCCAAAAACTCGACACCCGAAAAAGGAAACGGAGGACCTAACACCGAAACCTCAACACCCGAAACCTCCACACCGAGGACCCCACACCGGAAATCCCAGACCAAGAATTCGACGTCGAAAATTCCAACCCCGGAACCTCGTCACCGAGGACTCGACAACCCAAGACTCGGCAACCGAAGACTCGGCAACCGAAGACTCGGCAACCGAACACTCGGCAACCGAAGACACGGCAACCGAAGACTCGACAACCGAAGGCTCGACAAACGAAGACTCGGCAACCGAAGGCTCGGCAACCGAAGGCTCGGCAACCCAAGGCTCGGCAACCGAAGGCTCGACAACCGAAAGCTCGACAACCGAAGGCTCGACAACCGAAGGCTCGACAACCGAAGGCTTGACAACCGAAGACTCGACAACCGAAGCCTCGACAACCCAAGCCTCGACAACCGAAGCCTCGACAACCGAAGCCTCGACAACCGAAGACTCGACAACCGAAGACTCGACAACCGAAGACTCGACAACCGAAGACTCGACAACCGAAGACTTGACAACCGAAGACTCGACAACCGAAGACTCGACAACCGAAGACTCGGCACACGAAGACCCACATACGAAGACCCGAAACAAAACTTCGACACCCGAATACACCAAATCGAAAATCCGACGTCGAAAATCCGACGTCAAAAATCCGACATCGAAAATCCGACATCGAAAATTCGACATGGAAAATTCGACATTGAAAATTCGACATCATAAATTCAACATCAAAAATTCGCCGTCATAAATTCGACATCAAAAAATCGACATCAACTGCCGTTGTTGCCGTTGCCGTTTGCGCTGTCGCCGCTGCCGTTGTTGCCGTTGCCGTTGTTGCCATTCACGCTGCCGTTCTTACCGTTGTTGCCATTGTTGCCGTTGTTGCCGTTGCCGTTGACCTTGTTGCCGTTGCCGTGGTTGCCGTTGCCGTTGCCGTTATTTCCGTTGCCGGTGCCGTGTTTGCCGTTGTTGCCGTTGCCGCTGCCGTTGTTGCCGTTGTTACCGTTGTTGCCGTTGTTGCCGCTGCCATTGTTGCCGTTGACGCTGCCGTTGTTACCGTTGTTGCCATTGTTGCCGTTCTTACCGTTGCAGTTACAGTTGTTGCCTTTGCCATAGTTGCCGTTGGCGCTGCCATTGTTGCCGTTGCCACTGCCGTTGTTGCCGTTGTTACCGTTGTTCCCACTGTTGCCGTTGTTGTCGCTGCCGTTGTTGCCGTTGCCGTTGATGCCGTTGCCGCTGTTGCCTCCGCCGCTGCCGCTGCCGCAGTTGCCGCTGCCGTTGTTGGCGTTGTTGCCGTTGCCGCTGCCGTTGTTGCTGTTGCCGCTGCCGTTGTTGCCCGTGTTGCCGTTGTTGCCGTTGCCGCTGCCGTTGTTGCCGTTGTTGCCGTGGCCGCTGCCGTTGTTGCCGTTGCCGCTGCCGTTGTTGCCGTTGTTTCCGTTGTTGCCGTTGCCGCTGCCGTTGTTGCCGTTGTGGCCGTTGTCGCTGCCGTTGTTGCCGTTGTTGCCGTGGCCGCTGCCGTGTTGCCGTTGCCGCTGCCGTTGTTGCCGTTGCCGCTGCCGTTGTTGCCGTTGTTGCCGTTGTTGCCGTTGTTGCCGTTGTTGCCGTTGCCGCTGCCGTTGTTGCTGTTGCCGCTGCCGTTGTTGCCGTTGCCGTTGATGCCGTTGCCGCTGTTGCCTCCGCCGCTGCCGCTGCCGCAGTTGCCGCTGCCGTTGTTGGCGTTGTTGCCGTTGCCGCTGCCGTTGTTGCTGTTGCCGCTGCCGTTGTTGCCCGTGTTGCCGTTGTTGCCGTTGCCGCTGCCGTTGTTGCCGTTGTTGCCGTGGCCGCTGCCGTTGTTGCCGTTGCCGCTGCCGTTGTTGCCGTTGTTTCCGTTGTTGCCGTTGCCGCTGCCGTTGTTGCCGTTGTGGCCGTTGTCGCTGCCGTTGTTGCCGTTGTTGCCGTGGCCGCTGCCGTGTTGCCGTTGCCGCTGCCGTTGTTGCCGTTGCCGCTGCCGTTGTTGCCGTTGTTGCCGTTGTTGCCGTTGTTGCCGTTGTTGCCGTTGCCGCTGCCGTTGTTGCTGTTGCCGCTGCCGTTGTTGCCGTTGCTGCCGTTGCCGCTGCCGTTGTTGCCGTTGTTGCCGTGGCCGCTGCCGTTGTTGCTGTTGCCGCTGCCGTTGTTGCCGTTGTTTCCGTTGTTCCCGTTGCCGCTGCCGTTGTTGCCGTTGTTGCCGTTGCCGCTTCCGTTGTTGCCGTTGTTGCCGTTGCCACTGCCGTTTTTGCCGTTGCCGTTGCCGTTGTTGCCGTTGTTGCCGTTGTTGCCGTTGCCGCTGCCGTTGTAGCCGTTGTTGCTGTTGCCGCTACCGTTGTTGCCGTTGTTGCCGTTGCCGCTGCCGTTGTTGCCGTTGACGCTGCCGTTGTTGCCGTTGCCGCTGATGCCGTTGTCTTTGTTGCCGTTGCCGTTGCCATTGTTGCCGTTGACGCTGCCTTTGTTACCGTTGTTGCCATTGTTGCCGATCTTACCCTTGTTGCCGTTGCCGTTGCCGTTGTTGCCGTTGCCTCTGCCCTTGTTGCTGTTGTTGCCGTTGTGACCGTTGTTGCCGTTGCGCCGTTGTTGCCGTTGCCGCTACCGTTGTTGCCGTTGCCGCTGCCGTTGTTGCCGTTGTTGCCGTTGTTGCCGTTGCCGCTGACGTTGTTGCCGTTGTTGCCGTGGCCGCTGCCGTTGTTGCCGTTGCCGCTGCCGTTGTTGCCCTTTTTGCCGTTGCCATTCCCGTTGTTGCCGTTGTTGCCGTTGCCGCTGCCGTTATTGCCGTTGCCGTTGCAGTTGTTACCGTTGTTGCCGTTGTTGCCGTTGCCGCATCCGTTGTTGCCGTTGTTGCCGTTGCCGTTGTTGCCGTTGCCGCTGCCGTTGTTGCCGCTGTCGCCGCTGCCGTTGTTGCCGTTGTTGCCGTTGCCGCTGCCGTTGTTGCCGTTGCCGCTGCCGTTGTTGCCGTTGTTGCCGTTGCCGCTGCCGTTGTAGCCGTTGTTGCCGTTGCCGCTACCGTTGTCGCCTTGCCGCTGCCGTTGTTGCCGTTGCCGTTGCCGCTGTTGCCGTTGCTGTTGTTGCCGTTGCCGTTGTTGCCGTTTCCGCTGTCGCCGCTGCCGTTGTAGCCGTTGCCGTTGCCATTGTTGCCGTTGACGCTGCCCTTGTTACCGTTGTTGCCATTGTTGCCGTTCTTACCGTTGTTGCCGTTGCCGTTGTTGCCGTTGCCGTAGTTGCCGTTGCCGCTGCCGTTGTTGCCGCCGATGCCGTTGTTGCCGTTGTTGCCATTGTTGCCGTTGTTACCTTTGTTGCCGTTGCCGCTGCCATTGTTGCCGTTGCCGCTGCCGTTGTTGCCGTTGTTGCCATTGTTGCCGTTGTTGTCGCTGCCGTTGTTGCCGTTGCCGTTGATGCCGTTGCCGCTGTTGCCGCCGCCGCTGCCGCTGCCGCTGCCGCTGTCGCCGCTGCCGTTGTTGCCGTTGTTGCCGTTGTTGCTGTTGCCGCTGCCCTTGTTGCCGTTGCCGCTGCCGTTGTGACCGTTGTTGCCGTGGCCGCTGCCGCTGTTGCCGTTGTTGCCGTTTCCGCTGCCGTTGTTGCCGCTGTTGCCGTTGTTGCCGTTGCCGCTGCCGTTGTTGCCGCTTTCGCCGCTGCCTTTGTTGTCGTTGTAGCCGTTGCCGCTGCCGTTGTTGCCGTTGTTTCCGTTGTTGCCGTTGTTGCCGCTGCCGCTGTTGCCGTTGTTGCCGTTGCCACTACCGTTGTTGCCGTTGCCTTTGCCGTTGTTGCCGTTGACGCTGCCGTTGTTGCCGTTGCCGTTGCCGCTGTTGCCGCTGCCGTTGTTGCCGTTGCCGCTGCCATTGTTGCCGTTGCCGCTGTCACCGCTGCCGTTGTTGCCGTTGCCGTTGTTGCCGGTGCCGCTGCCATTGTTGCCGTTGACGCTGCCGTTGTTACCGTTGTTGCCATTGTTGCCGTTCTTATCGTTGTTGCCGTTGCTGTTGCCGTTGTTGCCATTGTTGCCGTTGCCGTAGTTGCCGTTGCCGCTGCCCTTGTTGCCGTTGTGACCGTTGTTGCCGTTGGCGCCGTTGTTGCCGTTGTTGCGGATGTTGCCGTTGTTGCCGTTGCCGTTGTTGCCGCCGCCGCTGTTGCCGTTGTTTCCGTTGCCGCTGCCGTTGTTGCCGTGGTTGCCGTTGTTGACATTGTTGCGGTTGTTGCCGTTGTATCCGTTGTTGCCGGTGACGTTTCCGCTGTTGCCGCCACCGCTGCCGTCGCTGCTGCCGTTGTTGACGTTGCCGTTATTGCCGTTGCCGCTGCCGTTGTTGCCGTTGTTGCCGTTGCCGCTGCCGTTTTTGCCGCTGCCGCTGCCGTTGTTGCCGTTGCCGCTGCCGTTGTTGCCGTTGTTGCGGTTGCGGCTGCCGTTGTTGCCGTTGTTGCCGTTTTTGACGTTGGCGCCGTTGTTGAGGTTGCCGGTTACGGTGCCGTTGCCGCTGCCATTGTTGCCGATGCCGCTGCCGTTGTTACCGTAGTTGCCATTGTTGCCGTTGTTGTCTTACCGTTGTTGCCGTTGCCGTTGATGCCGTTGCCGCTGTTGCCAACGCCGCTGCCGCTGCCGCTGTCGCCGCTGCCGTTGTTGCCGTTGCCGTTGCCGCTATTGCCGCTGCCGTTGTTGCCGTTGCCGTTGCCGTTGTTGCCGTTGCCGCTGTCGCCGCTGCCGTTGTTGCCGTTGCCGTTGTTGCCATTGCCGCTGCCATTCTAGCCGTTGACGCTGCCGTTGTTACCGTTGTAGCCATTGTTGCCGTTCTTACCATTGTTGCCCCTGCCGTTGCCGTAGTTGCCGTTGCTTCTGCCCTTGTTGCCGTTGTTGCCGTTGTGACCGTTGTTGCCGTTGTTGCCGTTGTTGCCGATGTTGCCGTTGTTGCCGTTGCCGCTGCCCTTGTTGCCGTTGCCGCTGCCGTTGTGACCGTTGTTGCCGCGGCCGCTGCCGCTGTTGCCGTTGTTGCGGTTTCCGCTGCCGTTGTGGCCGTTGTTGCCGTTGGTGCCGTTGCCGCTGCCGTTGTTGCCGCTTTCGCCGCTGCCTTTGTTGTCGTTGTTGCCGTTGCCGCTGCCGTTGTTGCCGTTGTTTCCGTTATTGCCGATGTTGCCGCTGCCGCTGTTGCCGTTGTTGCCGTTGCCGCTACCGTTGTTGCCGTTGCCGCTGCCGTTGTTGCCGTTGACGCTGCCGTTGATGCCGTTGCCGTTGCCGCTGTTGCCGCTGCCGTTGTTGCCGTTGCCGTTGCCGTTGTTGCCGTTGCCGCTGTCGCCGCTGCCGTTGCCGTTTCCGTTGTTGCAGCCGCTGTAGTTGTTGCTCTTGTTACCGTTGCCGCTGCCGTTGTTGCCGTTGCCGCTGCCGTTGTTGCCGTTGTTGCCGTTGTCGCTGCCGTTGTTGCCGTTGTTGTCGTTGTCGCTGCCGTTGTTGCCGTTGTTGCCGTTGCCGCTGCCGTTGTTGACATTGTTGCCGTTCTTACCGTTGCCGTTGTTGCCGTTGCCGTTGTTGCCGTTGCCGCTGCAACTGTTGCCGTTGCCGCTGCCGTTGTTGCCGTTGTTACCGTTGTTGCCATTGTTGCCATTGTTGTCGTTTTCGTTGTTGCCGTTGCCGTTGATGCCGTAGCCGCTGTTGCCGCCGCCGCTGCCGCTGCCGTTGTTGCCGTTGTTGCCGTTGCCGCTGCCATTGTTGCCGTTGCCGCTGTCGCCGCTGCCGTTGTTGCCGTTGGTGCCGACGCCGCTGCCGTTGTTGCCGTTGTTGCCGTTGTTGCCGCTTCTCGCCGGTGCCGTTGTTGCCGTTGCCGTTGTTGCCGTTGTTGTCGTTTTCGTTGTTGCCGTTGTCGTTGATGCCGTTGCCGCTGTTGCCGCCGCCGCTGCCGCTGCCGTTGAAGCCGTTGTTGCCGTAGCCGCTGCCGTTGTTGCCGTTGCCGCTGTCGCCGCTGCCGTTGTTGCCGTTGGTGCCGTCGCCGCTGCCGTTGTTGCCGTTGTTGCCGTTGCCGCTGCAGTTGTTGCCGCTGTCCCCGCTGCCGTTGTTGCCGTTGCCGCTACCGTTGTTGTCGTTGCCGCTGCCGTTGTTGCCGTTGTTGCCGTTGCCGCTGCCGTAGTTGCCGTTGTTGCCGTTGCCGCTGTTGCTGCTGCCGTTGTTGCCGCTGCCGGTGCCGTTGCCGTTGTTGCCGTTGCCGTTGCCGCTGCCGTTGTTGCCGTTGCCGCTGTCGCCGCTGCCATTGTTGCCGTTGCCGCTGCCATTGTTGCCGTTGCTGCTGCCGTTGTTGCCGTTGCCGTTGCAGTTGTTACCGTTGTTGCCGTTGTTGCCGTTGCCGCATCCGTTGTTGCCGTTGTTGCCGTTGCCGCTGCCGTTGTTGCCGTTGTTGCCGTTGCCGCTGCCGTTGTTGCCGCTGTCGCCGCTGCCGTTGTTGCCGTTGTTGCCGTTGCCGCTGCCGTTGTGGCCGTTGCCGCTGCCGTTGTTGCCGTTGATGCCGTTGCTGCTGCTGTTGTAGCCGTTGTTGCCGTTGCCGCTACCGTTGTCGCCGTTGCCGCTGCCGTTGTTGCCGTTGACGCTGCCGTTGTTGCCGTTGCCGTTGCCGCTGTTGCCGTTGCTGTTGTTGCCGTTGCCGTTGTTGCCGTTTCCGCTGTCGCCGCTGCCGTTGTAGCCGTTGCCGTTGCCATTGTTGCCGTTGACGCTGCCCTTGTTACCGTTGTTGCCATTGTTGCCGTTCTTACCGTTGTTGCCGTTGCCGTTGCCGTTGTTGCCGTTGCCGTAGTTGCCGTTGCTGCTGCCATTGTTGCCGCCGTTGCCGTTGTTGCCGTTGTTGCCATTGTTGCCGTTGTTACCTTTGTTGCCGTTGCCGCTGCCATTGTTGCCGTTGCTGCTGCCGTTGTTGCCGTTGTTGCCATTGTTGCCGTTGTTGTCGCTGCCGTTGTTGCCGTTGCCGTTGATGCCGTTGCCGCTGTTGCCGCCGCCGCTGCCGCTGCCGCTGCCGCTTTCGCCGCTGCCGTTGTTGCCGTTGTTGCCGTTGTTGCCGTGGCCGCTGCCGCTGTTGCCGTTGTTGCCGTTTCCGCTGCCGTTGTTGCCGCTGTTGCCGTTGTTGCCGTTGCCGCTGCCGTTGTTGCCGCTTTCGCCGCTGCCTTTGTTGTCGTTGTTGCCGTTGCCGCTGCCGTTGTTGCCGTTGTTTCCGTTGTTGCCGTTGTTGCCGCTGCCGCTGTTGCCGTTGTTGCCGTTGCCACTACCGTTGTTGCCGTTGCCGCTGCCGTTGTTGCCGTTGACGCTGCCGTTGTTGCTGTTGCCGTTGCCGCTGTTGCCACTGCCGTTGTTGCCGTTGCCGTTGCCATTGTTGCCGTTGCCGCTGTCGCCGCTGCCGTTGTTGCCGTTGCCATTGTTGCCGTTGCCGCTGCCATTGTTGCCGTTGACGCTGCCGTTGTTACGGTTGTTGCCATTGTTGCCGTTCTTACCGTTGTTGCCGTTGCTGTTGCCGTTGTTGACGTTGCCGATATTGCCGTTGCCGCTGCCGTTGTTGCCGTTGTTGCCGTTGCAGCTGCCGTTTTTGCCGTTGCCGCTGTCGTTGTTGCCGTTGCCGCTGCCGTTGTTGCCGTTGTTGCGGTTGCGGCTGCCGTTGTTGCCGTTGTTGCCGTTTTTGACGTTGGCGCCGATGTTGCCGTTGACGGTTACGGTGCCGTTGCCGCTGCCATTGTTGCCGATGCCGCTGCCGTTGTTACCGTAGTTGCCATTGTTCCCGTTGTTGTCTTACCGTTGTTGCCGTTGCCGTTGATGCCGTTGCCGCTGTTGCCAACGCCGTTGCCGCTGCTGCTGTCGCCGCTGCCGTTGTTGCCGTTGCCGTTGCCGCTGTTGCCGCTGCCGTTGTTGCCGTTGCCGTTGTTGCCGTTTCCGCTGTCGCCGCTGCCGTTGTTGCCGTTGCCGTTGTTGCCATTGCCGCTGCCATTCTAGGCGTTGACGCTGCCGTTGTTACCGTTGTAGCCATTGTTGCCGTTCTTACCATTGTTGCCCTTGCCGTTGCCGTAGTTGCCGTTGCTTCTGCCCTTGTTGCCGTTGTTGCCGTTGTGACCGTTGTTGCCGTTGGTGCCGTTGTTGCCGTTGTTGCCGATGTTGCCGTTGTTGCAGTTGCCGCTGCCCTTGTTGCCGTTGCCGCTGCCGTTGTGACCGTTGTTGCCGTGGCCGCTGCCGCTGTTGCCGTTGTTGCCGTTTCCGCTGCCGTTGTGGCCGTTGTTGCCGTTGGTGCCGTTGCCGCTGCCGTTGTTGCCGCTTTCGCCGTTGCCTTTGTTGTCGTTGTTGCCGTTGCCGCTGCCGTTGTTGCCGTTGTTTCCGTTGTTGCCGATGTTGCCGCTGCCGCTGTTGCCGTTGTTGCCGTTGCCGCTACCGTTGTTGCCGTTGCCGCTGCCGTTGTTGCCGTTGACGCTGCCGTTGTTGCCGTTGCCGTTGCCGCTGTTGCCGCTGCCGTTGTTGCCGTTGCCGTTGCCGTTGTTGCCGTTGCCGCTGTCGCCGCTGCCGTTGCCGCTTCCGTTGTTGCAGCCGCTGTAGTTGTTGCTCTTGTTGCCGTTGCCGCTGCCGTTGTTGCCGTTGCCGCTGCCGTTGTTGCCGTTGTTGCCGTTGTCGCTGCCGTTGTTGCCGTTGTTGTCGTTGTCGCTGCCGTTGTTGCCGTTGTTGCCGTTGCCGCTGTTGACATTGTTGCCGTTCTTACCGTTGCCGTTGTTGCCGTTTCCGTAGTTGCCGTTGCCGCTGCAAGTGTTGCCGTTGCCGCTGCCGTTGTTGCCGTTGTTACCGTTGTAGCCATGGTTGCCGTTGTTGTCGTTTTCGTTGTTGCCGTTGCCATTGATGCCGTTGCCGCTGTTGCCGCCGCCGCTGCCGCTGCCGTTGTTGCCGTTGTTGCCGTTGCCGCTGCCGTTGTTGCCGTTGCCGCTGTCGCCGCTGCCGTTCTTGCCGTTGGTGCCGTCGCCGCTGCCGTTGTTGCCGTTGTTGCCGTTGTTGCCGCTTCTCGCCGGTGCCGTTGTTGCCGTTGCCGTTGTTGCCGTTGCCGTTGTTGCTGCTGTTGCCGCTGCCGTTGTTGCCGTTGCCGCTGCAACTGTTGCCGTTGCCGCTGCCGTTGTTGCCGTTGTTACCGTTGTTGCCATTGTTGCCGTTGTTGTCGTTTTCGTTGTTGCCGTTGCCGTTGATGCCGTTGCCGCTGTTGCCGCCGCCGCTGCCGCTGCCGTTGTTGCCGTTGTTGCCGTTGCCGCTGCCGTTGTTGCCGTTGCCGCTGTCGCCGCTGCCGTTCTTGCCGTTGGTGCCGTCGCCGCTGCCGTTGCTGCCGTTGTTGCCGCTGCCGCTGCAGTTGTTGCCGCTGTCCCCGCTGCCGTTGATGCCGTTGCCGCTGCCGTTGTTGTCCTTGCCGCTGCCGTTGTTGCCGTTGTTGCCGTTGCCGCTGCCGTAGTTGCCGTTGTTGCCGTTGCCGCTGTTGCTGCTGCCGTTGTTGCCGTTGCCGGTGCCGTTGCCGTTGTTGCCGTTGCCGCTGCCCTTGTTGCCGTTGCCGCTGTCGCCGCTGCCGTTGTTGCCGTTGCCGCTGCCATTGTTGCCGTTGACTCTGCCGTTGTTACCGTTGTGACCATTGTTGCCGTTCTTACCGTTGTTGACGTTGCCGTTGCCGTTTTTGCCGTTGCCGTAGTTGCCGTTGCCGCTGCCGTTGTTGCCGTTGTTACCGTTGTTGCCATTGTTGCCGTTGTTGTCGTTGCCGTGGTTGCCGTTGCCGTTGATGCCAATGCCGCTGTTGCCGTTGCCGCTGTTGCCGCTGTTGCCGCTGCCGTTGTTGCCGTTGGCGTTGTTGCCGTTGCCGCTGTCGCCG